>CM054058.1:180908283-181325783 GCA_028641055.1 Alopecurus myosuroides
CGGTATGTAAAGCACCACTAGGGGATATAATAAACAATGTGGAGGCAACTGGCCGAGTAGGCAAATGGGCCATCGAGCTAGCAGCATTCGACATTAAGTACCAACCCAAGACGGCAATAAAATCCCAGGTGTTGGCAGATTTTGTTGCCGATTGGACAGAAGCAATGGAAAAAACACCAATGCCGGAGTCAGAATAGTGGATCATGCACTTTGACGGATCTAAGATGAAAGAAGGCGCGGGAGCTGGTGTAGTCCTAAAATCCCCTAAAGGAGACACAATGGAGTATGTACTACAAATTCACTTCAATGCCAGTAATAATGTGGCAGAATATGAAGCTCTGCTTCATGGCTTGCACATTGCAAAGGAAATAGGTGTCTAAATGTATCTTATGCTATGGCGACTAAGATTTGGTACAACACCAGCTCAACCAAACTTGGGACGCTAAAAGTCCCATCATGGCTGAATATCGGAGAACGGTGGACGAGTTTGCAATCTGTTTCCTTGGATTTGAAGTGCTTCATGTCAAATGGGAGGAAAATTGGAACGCGGATGCATTAGTCCGCATGGGATCAGAAAGGGTAAAAATCCTACCACCAGGGGCGGAGACAAGGGGGGCTAGCAGGGGCTAGACCCCCGCCAAGGTTTGGCCCCCCCTAATGATTTGGAGTACATAATGATAGTGTCGGTAATGCATATGCTTGCTAATAATTATATCACATACGTGTTAATATGGCGTGAATAAAGTTGCTCCTAGAATAATTGCTTCTGAGGCTTTCCTCTCTCTGCCGCTTTGAGAGTCTCCCGTGAGCGCGTTGACCCGAGCTGGATCCGAGCCGTTCTCGCCGGCGACGCCGGAAGGAGATGGCGAGGTGAGAGCACCAGATGTAGATATAGGTTTAGGTCTCTGGATTTTCTCTGCTTGCTTTGTGTTGTCCCCTGTGGCGTTTTGGGTAGGTCGCCGACCATCTCCGGCCATAGCTAGTGCGCCCGGCGTGTGCTGTTCTCGGCTGCACAGCTCCAGTGGCAAGAGCTGCTGCAAGTGGGGGAGGCTCGCCCCGGCATCCCAAATAAGGCCGTGCTGAGCAGTTACCCTGGTGGTGAAGCGGATGCGCCGCCAGAGTGGGAGGGCATGCCGTTGTTCAGAGTTCCATGGTGGAGGTCTTCGACGACAAGCTGCAACCGCTGCTTCAATAACTCGTCCTTGTTTTGGACTCCTCGATGGGACTATCTTCTCCGCCTGCCTCCTCCCGCCCGTGGCAGGAGTGGGGAGTTTCTTGGCAGGCCGATTGCCGCTGCGGGTGTTGGCGACGAGTCCCCGGATGCAAGGTGCTCCTACTCCTTCATTCTTCTTTCTCCATCAGGCGTCGTGGTGGCGAAGGATGGGGCTAAAGGTGCAGCGAGCAGAGGTGTCAAGCAGCTTTGGAGTTGGGAAGTTGTGTTGTCGAGCGCAACCTCGGCGGCGGGTCATGACCGTCCGACAACCAAGGCCATTGTCTGGCGTATCTGCAAGCCGGTGAAGGGCTCCGGCATATCAACAACCTTCTGTGTGAGGCCCCTCTTAGGATTGACGACGGCGTTTCTCGCCTGCACGGAATCAAGTGGCTTTGTCCCCGCGTCCGTGCTTGGTGGCGGTGATGTCGATCTTCGGCTCGGCGGTGGAGGCAGAGAATGATCTAATTGCTTTTTCTCGGTTGTTAGCAAGGTCTTTTCTACATTTTCCAAGGACCTATGTGTTATTCTTTATTTTATGGGGTCCTTTGTAACTATGTGTACCTCCACCGCTTGGAATTAATACGAAGCTTCCAGCCCCCTCGGGGGCACTCCTTGTTCAAAAAAAACATGTTAATAGGTACTTAAAGCCCATGACTATGTACGCAATGAGGTCCAGCCTAGTTGAGCCACGTTTCTTCTTGGCGTAACTTCTTTTTCTTTCCGGCAGCGGAGCCGCCGTACTCTTGCCTCCAAGATCAGATTGATCTGCCATGCCGCCATGACAGGCTTGGCTGCTAAAAACTATGCCAAGAGCCATCCGCTAGGAAACTCTCCCGCGATGTCGTCCTGTCAACCTCTGTGTTAAAGTATTGATAGGGCTGACTGTTTCTTCGCATTACCATCATTCAGGATGTCAATCTCTGTAGCGTTCCCACATTTAAATAATGTAAGGACACCTGTGTTATTGTGCTAGTCCCTGGATCAATTGCTAGCACCACAGTACAAAATGAAATATCATGCAAATGCATCAAATTCTATTACATCGCATGATCCAGTCTTTACAAAATAGTATTACCACTTGCATAGTCTTAGAAGACTAGCAGAAAACTAAGATATACAGCGGAAAACATGAATAACATTGAGCCCATCTTCTTCATGTGCCACAGGCAAAACATGTTGGCGATAGTCTCGAGATCCTAAACGAAATCCTCACTCGTCTTCAGAAATATCTGCAATATGGAATATGCAGCCACAAGGGAGTCAATACAATTTAATGTATTGGCAAGTAACACTATGGTGGATATAAATGGCAAGACTAATACTACATGCTTATTAGGCTGAGTGGAGTTTTGGCTAAGTTTGCACAAAGCCAGTTTTCTCCTATCACTTTTGTAAAACCAACTTTTCTTTTCAAAAGGGTGGCAACATTGGATTAAGATCCAAGCACCACAAATACTGTTCACTTGGTCAAATTTTACTTATTGAAATTGATGATGAGATTCTTCCGTCAATCCTTGTCCAGCTGCTCATAGTTGTCCATAACCGGGGACACGGCTAAGATCTTAGTTTGTTGACTCTGCAGAGTTTGTGCACTTTCACCCTTTGTCTTCAATAAGCCCAAACATCCTATACACCCGGAGTGCATCATGGAAAGGAGAGAATTGAGACGAGATCTTTCAGAAGAAGAAGTCCAAACCCACCGGCAAGACCCGTTCCACCTATAATTTTGCTACATCTGCTTGTCAAGCCTGGGATGAACCCTCACAACTTAATTGATCAAGACAGAGCCCATATTTTCAAAAGGCTGCACGGGAAGCTACTAGATTTAGAGGGACATAGTAATATCTTTGTTCCTGGGCGGCCATCCACAAGTGACAACCTCAAGTGGAATAACCCTTAGATAAGGGCCCTGAGGAAACACTCAACATAATCCAGTCTTACCACTTCCACCCAGGTGGTTCATTCATTAGTTATACTTAGGATTTTTCCTCAACATCTAGTAAAACAATTTGTAACATTGCATAGCACCTAATAAATTCTAAGGCTATCAAAATAACAAGGTAAAAGGGATGGCTACACACTACTAGGATAATAGCATAGAATAGTATAACTTAGTAAAATTTCCTATCATGCATACTACTCAAAATCAACTAATGCATATAGAAAATAATGGGTAGTTGATGGTGTGTTACTTGCCTTGTTGAAGTTGGTGAAGAATTCACACTCTCTTCACAAAAGATCGTTGCTCTTCGTACAATCTATTCATTTAAAACACAATAACAAAATAAACAATCATTCTACCAAATAACATACAAGTGTAGAAAACATACATAGCAACTAACATATCAAAAGGGGCTTAACCACGTTGGTTAGGACAAGGTCTAGGTGTGAGTTGAAAGATTCATTCTCTAGTGGTCTCATACTTGTTAAGGAAATTCCAATGGTTTACTTGGGAAGGGCTAGGTTGATTTATGTATAAAACTAACTTTATTATAACCATACTTGTCGAGGAAGTTCCAAGAGTTCACTAATAATAAACATATTACTTCTTCAACTAAAGTAATACATGCAAACACTTGGTCATATTCACCTTCAAAATATTTGAGTGACTATGTTAGTATTTCCCATTGTGGTTAGGGTAGGTCTACTAACTTCATCATCAAAGGGAAAATATTACTAAGTCTTGGGTTTTCCATTTGGGTCAATGGTTGGACAAAATAACTTGGTATTCTTCAACTTGTATGGATTGCTTCTAGTCCTCATGTGATTGCCTTCTTGAAGATCATCTTCATGCTTCTATTGTAGTCTTGTTCCTTGGATGGATTCTTCTCTTGGTCTTGATAAATTCTTCAGGGATTTCACTTCACTAAGTGGTTTGGGTATGGGATGGGCACAAATACCACTAAGTCAAATTGGAAAGAAAATAAGAAAAAGGATAGGAAGAGAGAGGGGGAGATGTTTTCTTCTAAATTTCTTCACACTTGTACATCTTGAGTTTTCTTCTAGGTGTGGAGTCCAAGTCTTTTCTTCAAAACTTCTTCATTGATCTTCCTTGTAACTCTTCATGTTTTCACTAAGTTGAGAATGAAGTTTTCTTCTTGTGCTTTAGTCTTGATCTCCATTTTGCTAACTTGATGATTTCTTGAAGCAAGAATAGGGGAATGGAGAAGTAGATAGAAAGCAAGGGTACTAGGGTCTAAGGTTTACCACTTGTTCTTGTATGTGATTTACACATACTAGGTGCTTGGTCTTGGCTTCAAAATAGCCATAACAACAAAGGTAAACAATGATAGAAATAACTCTAATACTTAACCAACTAGGTGGACTACTATGATGGAAGTTTGGCTAGAATTACATGGTCATGGTCCAAGGGTCTCCAAAATGGTTGGGCAAGGTTGTTTCTGGTTCAAGGTTGTCAAATGGAAAATTTTGCAAAAGGAACTATATTGAAATTATTTATAGAAATTAATCTATGTCAAAAATACTCAAATAGACAACTAAATTCTAAATTCAATTTTAATTTGTTCAATTATTATTTTGGGACAGAGGATATGAAGGTACACATTCTAAGGTTTCCAAATATATTTTATTTGCAATTTTGGGATTTGTAGAATTTGAATTATGCCAAAAATCATCAAACAAGCATATTTGAAATTGAACAATTTTAAGTTTGTCAAATTTGCATTTGGCCAGTGCCAAAAGTTTCTAGATGTCAAGGGCTTTTCAAAAAGTCCAAGAATGCTAAATTTTGCTAAGTGGTTGAAAAGATATGATGGTTCAAAGTTCTAGGGGCTTTTCTGCAAAAACTACTTTGTATTTCTATTCGGAATTAATTCCAGAGAAAGGCTGGGCCAAAAATGGCTAATTGCCGCGCGGTGCGACGGATATAAGGTGGGCTTGGGCCGGCTGTGCGCTGCGCTAGGCGACGGATAAGGACATAACGCCCATGTTGACTTGGCAGCTTCTTATTGGCCGATACCTTTTCATTTAAATGATCTATTCTCATCCATTGGATCTAGATCGAACGAGCTAGAAGGGCTAGGGTTATACCTTGCCGGTGAGGTGGCCGGAGATGAAGAGGAGGGCGGCGCTCCGGTGGCCTGAGACGCAAATCTCGACGACGGCAACGCTACAAGGGGCCTCCGGGCCTGGGGAGACCACGGAGAGACTCCACGCAGCACGGCGAGGCCCATGGTGGGGTCTGCTTGCTCCATCGCTTCCGGGGACGACGGCGCAACACGGACGGGGGGCTCCCGACTCCGGCAAGATGCAGCCGTGCTCGGCGGCATCGATTTGCTGTACCAAAACGAGAAAAAAATGCCACAGTGAGATGCGCAACGAGGAGGGGAACGAAAGGAGGCTAAATGGGGGCGGAGAGGATGGCCACGGTGATCGGGATGCTTGAAAACGGACGGCGGCAGTGCGAAACTCCGGTGATGGATTGCATCGTCCTCAGGGCACTAAATGGAGGGGAAGGAGAGGGAAAATGGAGAGGAAAGGCAGGGCTATAAGGAGGAGGAAACGGCATATTGAATCAGCGCTTAAATCCCATGAATTGAAGGTATTGAATTCGGCAGTTTCTTTGCCTTTACAGAGGTTGAAGAAGGGATGATGTCATTGATGACGTCAACATTTTTTTTAATTTCCTGTTTTCTTCTTTATTTTATATCTTCTGTTTTAAATGTCCAAATAACCTCAAATAAATTTCTCAAATCTTGAAATGAAATTTTCTTTCAACTAAGCATGTTAGAAGCAATTTTGGACATATTTAATTTTTGAAATTTGAAAATATATGTAATTCACTAATAGTACTTAATACCATTTTTAAATTAGAAAATAAAATAAAACGAGGTTTTGATTTAATAAAATTTCATAGAGAGTAAACATGTCAAATATAAATTTTGAAAGTCATTTCACAACATTTTCATATTTTATAAATTTAAGATTTGAGTGATTTACTAATAGTAACTTTATTCCATTTTAAAATTTAGAAAAATAATAAATTGATGTTATTGTCTAAATAAAATCTCAGAGACATTTTACAAGTCATATATTATTTTTGGAAAGCCATTTTTAAACCACTTTCACATTTTATAATTTTAGGAGTTGAAGGATCTACTAATAGTAACTTAATGCTATTTAATTAGTTCATATCAATTAATTATTATTGTTGATCAATAAAATTTAGAATAAAACCACAAGTCATAATATTGTTTTCAAAACCTTTTGTTATGTTATTTTCAAAGGAATGCATTTCATTTTCACCCCTTCATGTTTAAAACTTGGAATAACAACTAAAAGTTATTATTAAAACATTTTATTCTCATCAAATATTTTTGAGGCTTAGGACTTTATTAAGGGTCATAAATCTTTTATTGTTGTTGCCATAAAATAATTTCAAGGTAATATTTGAATTGAAAACCTTTTATGTAATAAAGTTTGCTAAAGATGAAATGGTTTTCTTTATGTGAGAAAAATCATTTGAGAGGGTTTTAGGGTTTATGGAATAGAGGTAATTTGGATTATGAGAAAAAAAATAGAGGCATTAATGGATTTTTAATTTTTATAACATTGGAATAACAATATTATTTCCTTTGTGTTTGCGATTATTCGTTTTTGGTGGATTGCTTTAATAGAAAACAAAAAGTTTCAAATTTTTGTGATTTTTGAGTTTTCCATAAATCAGGGATGTTACAATCTCGTAGTTATGCCACTCGTTTCGTAAATCTAGAGGTACGTTGATCACTCTATACAAATAATTGATCATTTTCCCTTGAACACGTGTATGCAATACCGCCACTCCTTGTAGAATTTCTAGTCAAGATCAGTAATAATTTTAAATTCAATGCAGGTCGCAAGTGCTAGAAGAAAATCCAACAATTTCACCAATACTCGGTATGTAGAAGTTGATCATAAATTTTATATTATTATTCCTAATTATGTTGGTTAAGATCCGATTTTGCGATTTTTTGCACTATTAATGATTCGACAGTTATTAGAGGTTATACGAGGGGAAAATTTTGAGTACTTCTCAAACACAGAATAATTTTTCGGCCCCCCCCCCCCGCGCCTCGCCCCCCTATACCTAAATCCTGGCTCCGCCCCTGCCTACCACCAGATGTGTTTGTCCAACATTTGTACGAACCATCGATAAAAGGTGGAGATGTAGACTATCCTATGGTTTCCGAGTCAATTGAAGTCATGCTCGTTAACCCGGAATGGACAATCCCATATTTAAACTTCTTAGTTGATCAGAAGTAGCCGGATGGAGCAGACGAAGTTTTGCAGAGACAGATACAACGTCGATACAAAGGATACACGGTAATCAATGGTTGCATGTATAAACGCAGTACTACCGGAATTTTTCTGCGATGTATTTCGCAGAAGAAGGACAAGAAAATCCTGCAAAAAATCCATGCCGGAGATTGCGGACATCATGCTCAATCTAAAAGCATAGTCAAAAAAGCATTCTGAGCAGGGTTTTTCTGGCTAACAGCCAAGAAAGATGCCGAGCACATAGTAAACAGATGTGCTGGATGTCAGTATTACACCAAGCAGACAAATATGCCAGCCCAAGCACTCAAAACTATCCCCATTACATGGCCGTTTGCGGTCTGGGGGCTAGATATGATGGGACCATTCAAAACTGCAAGAGGCAAACTTACACATCTACTCGTTGCAGTGGATAAATATACCAAGTGGGTGGAGGTTAAATCCATCAAAGAACTTGACGGTGTAACTACCAGAAATTTCATTATTGACGTAGTCATGAGATATGGCGTTCCACATAGCATAATAACTTACAACGGGACAAATTTCTCTATTGGAGAGTTGGCAAAATATTGCCGACAAACGGGAATTTGCCTAGATCTCGCATCTGTGGCACACCCGCAATCCAATGGATAGGTTGAAAGAATGAATAGCTCAATCCTGCAAGGAATACACCCAAGACTTGAATCTCCTCTTCATAGAGCAGCTCGAGCATGGGTGGAAGAGTTACCCTCTGTGCTTTGGAGCATTCGAACGACGCCAAATAGGTTAACAGGGCAAACCCCGTTTTTCCTAGTTTATGGTGCAGAAGCAATTCTTCCAACGGACATGATCCATAACAGCCCAAGAGTGCAGGATTTTGACGACTCAGATGCCGAAAACGCACGACATGATGCCGTCGATCTTTTAGAAGAGGAACGAGAGCTTGTGCTTCAAAGATCCGCCATTTATCAACAAGGTTTACGACGTTATCATAGTAGAAAAATCAGGTACAGTTCTTTTAAAGATGGAGACCTAGTGCTAAGATTGGTACAGCAAAGAAATCACAAATTGGGCCAAGTATGGGAAGGACCATTCGTCATCAGCAAAGCTATGAAAATGTATCATACTATCTTGTAGACATTCGAGACACGGAAGATCATCCCGAAAAGCCGAATCGCAAAAGAAAGAGAAAGATAGATGATGAACTAGGAGAGACAAAGAGGCCCTGGAGTATCCAGCAGTTACGTCCCTTCTATACTTAGTTCAATTTCTATGTAAACATCTTTGAGATCATCCACACTTCTGTGTTTTTACATGTTCATTATAGTATAAAGCATATTTTCCGCCTTATCTATTTCCTAATGATCTTTCAAAATACTCAATGTTAACCCGAATTTTGCATGCGTGCTCGGTGTTAAAAAACTGAATGATTTTCAGCCTAAAAAAGGGCTTAAGGAAACCTAGATTGTGCCTGCGTGCCTGAGTTTCATACAAAAAATTCCTTAACCTTTCTCTAAATATTATCTGATTGTTTGTATGCCGGGTCACTAGAGCTAGTAAGCAAAAAATGCCTTTAGCATGATCCATGTTTCCGAGTTTTAGACTGATTGGTCATTCCCAGTCACTCGGCGTGAAGATTAAAACGCTATCGAGCCATTTAAAGCACTAAGGACAGTTAAAGCATATAAACCAGAGAATTTAGAATATAAAGGAATAATAACCCGAAAAAACTTGCAAAATAGTTATAAACTGCAAAAGGCGGAGTACTTGTTCATTCAAAAGAATAGAAGCATTACAATAATGTTTACAACATAAGTTCGGTAATGCTCCTATTTTCTATCTACCCAGGACCCGGAGTTCTCCTTCAAGTATCCGAGTCTTCTTCGCTGGAAGCAATCTTGGTTGCGTGACCTTTGATCTGGTCAAAGATGTTGTTCCGCTGGGCTTCCGTATACCCTAGCGGGATGTCGGACGCCACACGCCAAGATTTGCCAGTGGGGTAATGCATACGCATGAGACCTAGAGCCATGCATGCACCAACCCATGCCGCGGAGCGCAAGATGGATTCCTTGGACTCCGCCACCTCCAAAATAGCCTCCGGAAGTTTTTCAACTTCCGAGAACTCCCCAGTCCTTGCGGGAAGAAATTTGTTGATCAGCTCCATCCCCGCAGCCTTGAGTGCGGTGAAGACCTTCCCGAAATCTCGGATTTTGTCTCCTGTTTTTCAGACAAACAACCAAGAGGTTATCGAAAAAGCGGAGTAAGAGTATAAAAAAATCAAAAATCCGGTAAATAGCAAAAAAACTTACCGAGGATCTTATCCATCTCGGAGCCTTCCTCCAGGCGAAGGGTCAAAGCATTCTCCAGATCTCGGATGGTTGCTTTGTCCTTCTCAGCTTGGTTGGAGGCATTGGATTGAGCAATGCCAACAGCCAACTGGCTGGCCTCCAGTTCTTTCTGAACCCTCATAAGTTCATTATGAAGGTCCGGGTTCTCCCGGCGGAGGTTCTCGGCGTTGCCGGCATCTTCAGCAACTTGCTTGGCTTTCGCCAAAGCAGCTGAAAAAGCGAGAGAGAAATCCCGAGGTAGAAAACTCGGAAAAATACTTAGGAAAAAGGCATTGAAAAGAAACCACGGAGAAATAACATACCTATTGTTTCCTCCAGCTGGTGCTGATATGATGCCAGCTCTACTTCCTTAACGTCAAAAATGGAAAGAAGGTTTATGCTTTCAGCGGTTTGCTGAAACATGGAAATGAAAAGGAATGCTTAAGTTAGCAACAAGCATGATAATGATGAAAGCATTAAGTTAAAAGCATGCATTTTACTTATTTCTTGGGGGCTAGAGATATTACCTGGCTGATCCGCTGAAAACCTGATAAGTTATTGTTGAATTCTTTTGCGTATTCAGCAAAAATAATTCCAACATGGTGCAGGCCGTCTTGAATGACCCGACGAGGCGAAAATACAAAGTTATTTCGTACAATTAGTCCGCATGTCCAAGGACGGATCACAGGAGCAGGAGCGAAGAACTTCTTAGCTGCCGGATGGATGTATCCGAGACCATCGAAAGGTTCTTCCTTTACCTTGAATTCTTTGTCAAAAGTAGGGATGGGCTCTTCTTTGTCAGAAGTCCGAGAAGGACCGCCCATCTCCGGTTCCGCCCTTTCCCTCGCATACGCGTTAGGTGCAATAGGCTGGCTGGTTGGCCGGAGTTGTTCGTCCAGGTTTGCGGTCTTATCTTCCCCACCGAGAGTTACCGGAGTGAGAGAAGCTGCAGCTAAAGATGGCATTCCCTTGTCAGCGGTAGTTTATGTTTTTTCAGTTTCTTTGATTTCAAAGGAACTGGCGCAAGGCTGAAAAAAGGAAAGGATGAAGGGAAAAACCGAGAAGTAAATACCTCGAAGAACCAGAATGGAATGAGAGATTAAAAACCCCAGAAAAATAATTGGATGTGGCGATGGGAACTCCATCAAGATTTATCACCTCCTCCGTGATCACTTGCCTCTTGCGTTTTCGACCGCCATAAAAGCTGGCGTGCAATTCGTCAAGTTCGGCGTCGGATGCAAGATCTGCTTCCGTGAGATCGTCGAACTATGGAAAATGCAAAAGATCTGACTAAGTTAGAGAAATCTGGGAAAGATAAAAATCCGAGAGAATACCAACTCAGGGAAAAATAAGAGTACCTTAGGAACCGGGTTTTCCTCGTGATACATTCCCAAACTCTCCTCATATTGGTCGCGAGTAGCAACCAATTGGTTACTCGCTTCTTAAAATCCCTCTTAGAAAAGGCTTTGTCCGTCCCTCTCATTTCGTCTTCTGGCCCTTTGTATTCGCAAAGAAGTCGAGGGGCGGAAGGCGAGAGGTTGAGTACGGAGACCGAACCAGCACATAATTGTATCTGTTCCGGTCAGAGGAGGTTGTGAGGAGGTAAGTTTGGCGATACGCCGTTTTATCTTCATCAGGTCCTCCGGCAAAGTTTGCACCGCTTCGACTGCCCAACTGTCTCGAGGTACGACTGTTGTCTTTTTTGGGGAACGGGACATCGTTGTGATAAAAGAAAGAACCCGTCCAAAATTTGACGGATTCTGATGTCTTTATCTTTGGGTACCAATCTTCCCTAAATCTCCGAAGAGTGAAAGAAATGGTCTCGCAGATGGGAAGAACGCCCTCTGTAGGGTTCCGCTTCACTCCGAAGCAATATTGCCAAAAATATAACCTAGGGGCTATTCCCAAATACCCCTCGAAAAGGGCCTGGAAGCCGGCTAGATAAACAATGGAGTTTGTGGGGAGATTGTGAGGCTGAACACCGTAATGTTCGAGAACCTCAAGGAAAAAGGCGGATGGCGGAATTCCCATACCTCTAGCGATATGAGAAGAAAGGAGAACGCGTTCCCCGTCCCTTGGAAGTGGCTCGGACTCGTCCTTCGGGCTCCACCATTTTCCCTTAAGCAGCAACCCTTCCTTCTCCATTGTCGGAAGGAGGGAAGGAGGAATGCTGCTCGGGCTCCAGCTGCCGGCATTTTCTTCTTCTTCTTCCGCTCTGGCGGCAGCGGATGCAGCGGCCGACGCGGCCGCGAGCTCCTCTTCGACGAGGATTATCTTTTCCTCCGTTGTCTCGGGTGCGAGTGGCGGAGACGGCGCGGAGGAGGACCCGACAAGGTTGGTGGCGGCGAGAGGAGTTTCCTCGCTAGTTTGGCCGCCGGCAGTTCTCTCCGGCTCGTCGCCGGTTGCGCGGAGAGGAGAATCCACCACGGGATCCATGGTGTTGATGATATCATCAATCTCCGCCGCGACGGAGCGGGCCGGAGAAGAGCTTGGAGGTGCCATCTTTTGGCGGCGCGAAGAGGAATCAGTGTGCTCCGGCGAGGTCGCGGACGGCGCTTGTTCGTGTGTTCACTGAAAACTGGCTCTGCTCGCAGTGTGCTTGGGCGCTGAGTGAGGCGTGAATAACTGGGAGCGGAAGGTCTGCCGGAGGGGATGGAGACGGCTATTTATAGCCGGAAACCCGTCGCGATACGTGCTAACGACTCTTTTGACCGTTGGATGATCAACGTGTGTCACTCGCCGGGAATTCCGGGAAATGAAACGACGGGTGATTATTGCTATCTCCTCGTTTCCCGTGAGAATCTGTCAGAGATATGTTTCAGGGTTTTCCGCTCGAAACCCAAACGTCTCTTACGTCAGCATGATTAAAGCGCTGATGTAGGAAGTTTTTTCTCCACGAAGGTTCGTGGAAGAAAAGCCGGATTTTCTGGTATCCGAGTTTTGCGTTATGGCATTACTTTGAGGAAAAGAAGAATCAAGACAGTGAGCCAGTATTTCTCGAAAAGAATGTACATTTGACGAAAAACGGCGAATCAGAGTCTTAATCCTTCTTGGGGGCTACTGTCGGATATATACCAATTAGAGGTATATCATATGGTGGTCTAAAGTGCCAGATTACCAGGATGGCCTAAATGGTATTGGCCTACGGTCCATTGGGCGGCCCAGTAAGTTGACGCACGGAAGCCGGATTCTATAAGAACCCGGATCACGGCCCACGTGATATGGCTTGGAGTAGAAGGCGGATTCCTTAGTTTCCAAGTTAGCACATACCGTAGTATTCTAGGTTTCCTTCTCTGTATGCCCTAACCCCGGCTATTATATAAAGCCGGACGGGAGATAAGATAGATAGACAAGAAGCTAAAGTCTAACTCGCCGAGAGGTGGATCCTTGACGACTAGCTAATAGAACCTTACATTGTACTCTGTATTTCCAGGCTTTAGTCCTGAATAGTGAGATTGCAGAAGTAGGAACGCCGTATTACTGCGTCGTACCGAACCTGGGTAAAACCCTGTGTCATTGTTCATCGTAGAATCACTTCCCCCCACTTCTCTATCAGTAGTCTCATGGCACCCCCGTCTATGAATTCTACTACGATGTCTCGACAATGCCTAAAATTCCTGCGAAATTTGAGGTACTTTAAGGTTACAAAACCTATTGAAAATACTCGAACTAATATTGCCATACCACAAACTTTGGTATGGTCAAGCCTATCACGAATTTATTCCCTAACGAAGACTAATGGTGGGCTAACTATCTACTTTCGGGAGCGCTTCCTACTTGGGGATTTCACGCCCTCTTCCTCTTGCGATCCTCATTCACATCATAGTCCTCATCATCTGTGTCTTCCTCATCCTTCTCATTGATATCGATCACCTCCTCTGGATCTTCTTCCTCTTCTTCAGGGCCCTCAACATTGATCTCCTCATCATAGCTCTCATTGTTATCCACACGACTAGGTTATAGTGGTAGTGGAAGTGGTTGAAGATGCTCCTCGGGTATGTTCACGCTAATCCCCATCCTTTCGAGTATGTTATCCTTCTCCACTACTTCCATAGTGAGTCTGGTGTCAGTGGCCTTGAAGTTCTCTATCTGGCCTTGAGTGCGTCCACCTGAGCATTGGGAGCAGTCAACCGGGCGTTGAGAGTGGAGATCTCCTGCGCTTGGTGAAATGCGGTGGCCCTTGCTTCCTCACTCTGCATCATATATTTTTGCGCACAAGCTTCCATTCCAGTGTTGTATGACTCCAAGTCCTCCACGTGTTTCTGCATCCTGGTCTTGTCTTCATGACCCCTCCCCATGGCTCTTCCTTCTTCATTCCTCCTCCAAAAATCTCTGTAGATAGAGTCTTCAGGTATCTGGTCACGGTAGTCCTAACTCAGTCGAGCCAGCGCATACTTCATTGTTGCGACGAGTCCCACTTCCCATCTGGGGTAATTATCCCGGTAGGTGAGGACTTGTACTACTCCATCCACTATATCCACTATAATGGTTGTCTTGATGTCCCACAACTTGTCTCCTGGGATGTTGGTATCTACCTCGTAGCCTTCAATCTTCGGTAAGAAAAATCCGAGTAGTTTGGTTAAATTTGCTAGCTCATTCTCGAACTCCACATCCGAATTCTCCTCGACGTGGTAGACTTCATAAGTGCTCATCTATAAGAAGGTAAGAGTGGAAGTTAGCAAACACAAGTGGTATGAGATAAAAGGTAATGAACATAAAGATAGAAGTAAAGTAGAATTTAATCATATGGCTTCCTATTCCAAACCTAGGTTTTCGAGCCTACAGTCAACATTTGCTCTGATACCATCTGTAGTAGTACAGCCCATCACAGGCTATACTGTTGTGTGTAGTACTGACCCCTGGACCGTTCACCAGCACATACAACACAAATAGTAATCAAAGGAAACAAATGTATTGAATACTATCGAATATCCAGCGTAAAGTAATTTATTCCAAATTACATAGCGAAGTGCTAGCTCAAATAATTAATAATAACACAGAAAAACAACAATAGACCTCCTTCTTCTTGTTTGCACGCCACAGGCGAACAAAGATGTGAAGCCTCGAAAACCTACAAATACTAGTTCGTATCCGAATAACCTCGCGTTGGAATATGCAACCAACCAAAATAAGGTCAGATCATTCTGAGCAATGGTGGCAAGTGACACTATGGTGGTATAATAAATGACAAGTGCTAGTCTACATGCAAATTTGGCTGGTAGAGTTTCTAGTCTATTTTGCATAAAGGCATTTGACCTAACATTTAATATAAATTAGATTTGCACATAATTGGACACTTTGGTTGATAGCAAAGTGCTCCTACCCTTTTGGATTAGCACGCTGAAACACCATCAGGCCCTAACGGGATATGTCATGTTTCCCATCTAGTTGTTTGAATTGTCCCTAACCAATGGAACACGGCTAAGATCTTAGTTTTAACCCTCGCGAGGTTTGTGCCCTTTACCCGTGTTGCCTAATCGACCCCAAACTCCATGATACACCATTGGTAGCACGGAAGGAAAGAATATTAAGCCACAAATCATAATAAGTAGATCCCCAAACCCTCCACGAGCCGGACCATCCTACACTATTCTACATATGTGGAAATGTTGGGTTCGAGTCACCACAACCTACAGTTTATGCCTAGCCATACTAATATGAAACACGGCTGCACATAAAGAACAATTGCGTACATAAACTAAACATAATCTCAAGATACTGGGTGGCGGTCCCCACCAAAATTTGTACTGTGATGACATGCTAGCAATCCGCCCAGAGGTTCATTAATTATCATGTTGTTTTCATAAGCAATTAAAATAACGAGTACTTATTTAACATGATAATAATCTCAACCACGAATATCTAGATCATGTCTAAGCAATTTACAAGTACGATGTTTGACTAGCATATGGATTGCTAATTTCTACGGGAAACATATGATTACTCCACTTGGGTGTTAGTGAAGCAATCTAGCATAGCGATAACACATAACTCCTACTCATGAATAGCTACAATAAAACTCTAATGCATATATTAAAATAGTTGGATCATGTGTGTCACTTGCCTTGACAACATGAGTAGCTGCTCACACAGTCCTCACAAACACACTCACTGTAGTTGTTGTAGTCTACACGTTGCAACAAACATACCATAAGCAACAGGACATATAATGTGCAACACATGCATGCATGAAAGTTTATTGATGCGATAATAGATCTACTATTGTTCTCTGGTTGTAGGTAACATGTACGATGCATGAAAAGTATTTTTGTTGCAAAGAAAACAACTAAGACAATTAATGTGATTTAATAGGGCTAAATTAAGAACATGCAAGATCTAATTTGAATTAAGCATCTATATAAGTTGGTATTATTTTTCCTGGATAGATCTAATCAAAACAAGACCAAACAAAAAAGGTTTGATGAATTTCGAGTTACATTTGATTTATTATGATTTAAATAGCCTAAAAATCATAATTGAAAACAGAAATTAAATAAAGGTCAAAACTTAGATTTGATTGCATAGACGGATAGATCTTGTTTTTCTCTTTCGTTTGGTATATTACATGCAAAATTTGGATTTGAAGATCTAAAGATATAAATTTTGAAGTTTGGGTGATTTCCTGTAATTTCTACTCGAATTTTAATTAAAATGTTGACCGGTTGACCGTTGACTGGGCGCTTGACTGCGGACTGGGTTTGACTGCTGACTCGGCGCGACGTGGCGTGATCTGATTGGTTGTACCTGTTCACTTAAGTGAACTGATCTGGGCCGCTAGATCGCGATCAGACGGTCTAAAACGGATATGGGAAGCTCACCGGAAAACTCGCCGGAGTTGAGGAAGACGACGGTGGTGATGCACGAACGTGGATGGCGTGGTGGCTACGGTACTCCTCCAGGCGTGGCGACGGCGAAAAACGATGGAGTTCCTTCCCGCGAACCTTTTCGTGCCCTCGGACCTCCTCCTCCTAGCTCCAGCGGCGAGAGCTCCAAGCTTGCAACAATGGGTGGCGGCGGCGGAAATTTCGAGCTCGAAACGAGATCGGTTTGGGCTAGAGTTTCGCGAATTTTTTTAGCTCTTTGGTGGCCACGGGTGTGGTTATTTATACCCGAAATTTTGGGTCCAAGGGGAAAGAAACGGGGCCAAAATCGGAGATTTTATCTCTCCCGAGTCGGTTTCGTACGCGTACTGGAAACATGTTCGAGCTTGAAATCTAGTTGGCATGTGGGTCCCGGGGGAAGAGAAGAAAATTAAAAGAAAAGGGGTTACGTGCGGGACAGAGAAAGAACGTGACAGTTCTTTGGTCCGAACTGCCTGGACTCCTAGTACCGTGTGGCCCCATGGATGGTGCAACTTTTTTATTTTTTTCTTCTTTTTTTTTTGAAACTAAAACTCCATTAATTACTCATAGCGATTACAAAGTGATTGAATACAATTCCTCAGGAACGGGGGTATAAAGTTTACCCATAAGCATCTACGCCTAACAGAGGACGCTTGCTTCGCACAGAGATGTGCAGCTTCATTAGCCACTCGCGGCACATACGATATGGAGCACTCAAAGAAACTGAAAGCCAGGTTACCAATCTCCGTCAGTACTGCCCCCACATCAACTCTATCAGTATCCTCCGCACTGCACATCTTAACCACTTCCGATGCATCACTTTCCAGCTCGACATGCGTGTACCCAAGATCTGCAACGAATCGGAGGCCATCTCTAATTGCTAGTGTTTCCATACTCCAAGCACTTGCCGCATGTTCATACCACAATGCTTGCGCTCTGATCATCTCACCGCTATCATTGCGAATAATAGCTCCAGTAGACCCCGATCTCATCGATGCAATGAAACTAGCGTCAACATTCATCTTGATATACCTCTCTTTTGGCGGTTTCCATTCAACTTTCAGAGAACAATCTATCTTGCTTGTCGATTTGCTAGGGCTAGCAAGATCACATGCGGTATCAGCAGCCCACCGTACTGAAGCCATCAAATCTCTACCCCTTTCTCTGTGTCTCCTATTGTTCCTCTCCGACCAAACTGCCCAACATCCACACATAATTACACAAGAATTCGATGTTGGTACCACCTTATCATTGATCAAATCCAATGCCCACGTCTCCGGGTGAAGCAATGGAATTTTAACTCCAGTGAGTCTTTTAATTTCTCCCCAGAACATCCGTGCCCAAGAGCAGGAAAAAAACGCATGGAAAATCGTTTCCACTTCACCACAATCTTCACATCTATCAATCTTCTCGGCGTGACGATCACAGAGGATTTTCCGACAGGGAACATAATTGTGGACTGTACGCCACCAGAAGTTCCTCACCTTGGGGGGTACCGCCATTTTCCATAGTATTTTCCATGAAGAATTCATCAACCCAGCCGAGCTAGAGGGGGCATCCGATAATCTTTTGTTCATACACAGAAGTCTATACGCAGATTTCACCGTGAAGAAGCCCTTCCTTTCCGGTTTCCAGGCCCATACATCCTCCTCATCACCTCGAATAATTCTCTTAATGTTCTCAATATCCGGTGGAACAAAGTTTTGGATCAGCTTCTCTTCAATCCAATCACCATCATGATCAATGAGGTCAGATACCCTCGTAGCCGTAGCAGTAGAGATTCGGGTTAGGGGCCGTGATCCATGATTTTCTGCAATCCACGGGTCCCTCCAAATATCAATCGAAGAGCCATTACCTACTCTTTTAATCAGTCCAAGATTTAGGGCCTCCCTACCATGCATAATTGCTCTCCAAGTATGAGAAGCATTCCTCTTACGTCCTGCTTCCAAAAAGGTTTTATCATGGAAGTATCTACCTTTAAGAACCCTCGCACATAGTGAATCCGGCCTTGTCATTAATCTCCACCCTTGCTTAGCTAACATGGCCTGATTAAATAGCTCAAACTCCCGAAAACCCATACCTCCTTCAGATTTAGGAATTGCAATATTCTCCCACTTCCTCCAGTGCATTCTCCTCTTTTTCTCGTCTCCTCCCCACCAAAACCTTGCTATCACCGCTGTGAGTTTCTTACAGAAAGTTTTGGACATCTTAAAGCAACTCATTGAGTAAGTAGGGATGGCTTGACAAACTGATTTGATAAAAGTTTCTCTCCCCGCGCTACTAAGCATTCTCGGGATACCTCCAAACACTAATTTCTTCACCTTCGCAATGATATGCTCAAAGTGGGAGTCAGACGATCTTCCCACGGCCGTTGGAAGTCCCAAGTACTTCTCACCGAGAGCTTCAGACACAATCCCAAGCCCATCAAGCATCACCTGTTTAACTGGAGGGGTAGAATTACTGCTGAAGAAGACCGCAGATTTATTGTAATTCACCAACTGTCCCGATCCTCTCCTATAATTATCAATAATAGACTGAATTCTGTTAGCTCCAGAAGGAGAGGCCTGTGAAAAGATGAGACAATCATCAGCAAGAAGGAGATGGGAAACCCATGGTGCATGGATCCCCACCCTAATTCCTTTGGAAAGGTGCGCCGGGCCTCTATTTTTGAGCATGCAACTGAAACCTTCCCCACATAATAAGAATAAATAAGGGGAGATGGGATCCCCTTGTCGGATTCCTCTCGTTGGCTTGAAAAAATCCGAGACCACACCATTCACTCTCACCGACAGAGTAACAGATTCCACACACTTCATGACAAGATCAACCCATTGTTGTGAGAAGCCCAACTTGATCATAATCCCTCTCAAATAAACCCATTCAACTCTATCATAAGATTTGGCCATATCGAGTTTAATCGCACAAGCTGCAGAGTTACCTTTCTTCCTTTTGAGATAATGTATGCACTCATATGCCGTAAGCACATTATCTGTGATAAGCCTCCCCGGCACGAAGGCACTCTGTTCCTCCGAAATAATCTCATCCAATACAGGTCGCAACCGAAGGGCCAGAACTTTGGAGACAATTTTATATAACACATTGCATAAAGCAATAGGTCTATATTGTGTGAGATTTTGAGGTGCTTTTACCTTAGGGATCAAAACTAGTACCGTTGCGTTGACATCTTCAGGCATCATACCTCCCTCCAAGAAAGTACGCACCGCTTTACACACCATATTCTTCAAGATAGACCAATGCTTAATATAGAATCCAACATTAAAACCATCAGGGCCCGGAGATTTGTTAGGGTGCATCATAAACAACGCCTTCTCAATCTCCATATCAGAAAAAGGAGCAACCAGCTTCTCATTCATATATTCGGTTACCCAAGGGGGTACCCAATCCGTAATCAGCTCGGGCATAGTTTCCTCCTGCGCCGAAAAAAGGTTCTTATAGAACTCAATTGCCACATCTTCTAGCCCTTCCTGTGAGGTCACCACCGACCCATCCTCCCTACGGAGGGTCTTGATTTTATTATTTCTGCCTCTTTGTCTCGCTTTGGAGTGGAAGTACGCTGTGTTGCGGTCTCCCTCCCTAAGCCATTGCACACGAGATCGTTGATGCGCCTCAATCTCCTCTCTGGTTTGCAATTCTGAAATTCTCCGCATAAGCTGCAGCTCTTTCCTCGAGGGACCCTTGCCGAGAGAGTCCCACCGAACTTGCTCGAGACGTTGTCGTAGGGTTTTAAGCTGCAGATGAACCGCACCATACTCCTCTTTACTCCATCGCTGCAAGACATTTCGAACCCCTCCAAGCGCACTGGTAACACCATCAAGTGTATCCGCATCCACTCTGATATTTTTTTCGACCACCGCTGCATAGTTCTGATGACGAACCCACGAATTTTCAAAACGGAACGGTTTTGATCCTCCTTTCTCCAAGCACCAATCAGACTTATGTATATTAATAAGGAGCGCACAATGATCGCTTTGAGTAGTCTGGATATGTGTCACCATGGAGTTATCAAAAATTTCAAGAAACCGAATATCCGCCATACATCTATCCAATCTGACCTTTATATTGCTGCTTCCCTGCTGACGATTATCCCAGCTATAAGGGGTACCCGAATACCCCATGTCTTCAAACCCACACTCCTCGATCGCCTCACGAAAGCCTTCCATCTGCCACTCTTCCCTTCCAAGACCACCGAATTGTTCTCCTGCCGAGACAATTTCATTAAAATCTCCTGCACATATCCACGGTGTGTCAAATTCTCGCCTCAAGTATTTCAATAATTCCCAGCTCCTCTTCCTTCTTGATCGTTTGGGTTCTCCATAAAAACCCATGAACCTCCAAACAGTATCTCCAGTGTCCTCACTAGAGATAAATACATCAATATGTGTCCTGCTATATGACTTCAGAGTTACCACTGTATCCGAATTCCAAAACAGTGCTAAACCCCCACTTGAACCTTCGCTTTTAACACCGAATGCATTTGAAAATCCTATCCTCCCTTTCAGATCTTGCGCTCTCGTAGTACTAAGCTTGGTCTCCGAGAGAAAAACCAGCTTCGGACGGTGCAACTTCACCAAGTTGCTAATTTCATGAATTGTCTCGGGCCGTCCGCACCCTCGACAATTCAAGCTCATGATACTCATTGGACCCGGCGGTCACCCTCGAGGGATGCCGCCGATCCATTAGAATGTCCAGAGTAAGAAGAACCATCTCCTCCCTTGTGACGCTTTTGTTCCTTAATTATCTTGCTTGTGCTAACTGTGGTAACTAGTGGTAATTCTCCAGTCCTCTCTTCCCTGTCCGAGATAGCAAGCATCTCTGATGTCTTCTTGTTGTCCTGATCAAAAGCAAGACGTTTCCTAGCATTCCTCTCGGCATCGATCATGTACTGATCAACTGGTTTAATTGGACTTGTTGCAGTATCCTTTAGCTCCTCGGGGATAACTGAATTGCGCTCCGGGTAAGCTCTCCAATCCACATATTGATCACCTCCTTGGGGCGGAACCCGTCCACTCACAGTCGATCTACCACCACGTCCCCTTAAACCTCCACGGGAACCAGATAAACCTCTAGACCGCCAACCCTCTGCATGGAGCCAATCGCCAAATTTAAGAGATTTCTCCTCGAAGACACCAGTCCCACATTCCTTGTATATATGTCCAATTTGCCCACATGCAAAGCACAGCATCCCCAGCTTTTCGTACTTCACTTCAAAAATTGATCGCTTTCCACCGACCGATATCGAGACAAAACGGGTTAATGCTTTCCTGACATCTTGGTTAATTCTCACACGGACGTAGTCACCTCTAAAATTGCCTGGTGGAACCATCTGGACTTCGATCACCTCGCCTGCTTGACGACTCACCAATTGCTTCACTACTGATTCCTTCCTAAACCCCTCTGGTATTTTATGTATTTGGATCCAAATTGGCATAAATTCCAACTCCACTTCGTCAGGGTCCGAAATTCCATCATAGGGTGCAATCACCACAACCCAATCCCGGAATAACCACGGGCCCCTCTCTGTGATTTTCTCCCAGTCTCCGAGGCAGTGACACTGAATAACGAATCTCTTAGAGCCCACCGGACGAATCGAAATATCTTTCGCCGTATTCCACGCTGCTCGCATCTGGAGGAAGAAGGCTTCGTGACTAAATCCCTTCTCACAGTGAACTCGAGCAACAGCTAGCCATCTTGTGCTTTCGATCAAATCAATGTCCGTTTCCTCAATTACAAGGTCATCGAATTCATCCTCGCCGATCTCCAATCTCTCAAACAGAGAGTTGAAAGCACCCCCTTGTGTTTCAGATTCATCCGCAGCCTCCTCCAAGCCGATTCCAATTTTCCCTTTGAGTTTTGAATCACCTGAGGCCGTCTCAGATTGAGTCGCCGATCTGGAGCTCGACATGGTGCGAACCCTAGTTTCCTCCTCTGAGCGCTTCTGTCTCGTACTTTGCCCAACGCCCAGGGTATAAGGGCCGCAGACTCGCCAGGATCTCTGAGAGCAACACCCGATCGGGATCGGAGTCGGAGTTCGAGTAGGGTTCGGTGAACTCACCGCCTGTCGCCAGGGGGAGGAGGAAAACCCTAAACGAAAGGGTTTTTTTTTTATTTTTTTTATTTTTTTTCTTTTTTTTCTATGATAGCACCTCCGCGCAACTGTGGTAGGAACCACGGATGCCATGTGGCGTCAGATGCGCCGCGAGAGTTAACCAGAGACAAGGGAAAGGCTATAAGATAAGACTAGAATGAACTCCATGCGTGAGAAGCGAGTGGTTGGGAGAACGATAAGATGAGGATCGGTCATGTGTAAGACCGGGTGGACACGTGTTGCAAGTAGAAACCGGAGGACGCGAAGCGTGGCATCCTCCGGCAGAAGAGAAGCATTTTCTGTTTAGTATTTATTGAGTCCTTTTAAGAGGCACAAAGTATGTTTGGCATTATAATATTTTTCTTCTCTTCACAAGTATCTACTAGGTTCTGTTTTGATGTTCAGTTTTTGATTCGGTAAGAAGCTCATGGTCGAAGACTTAAGAAGTTGCATTCCGATGGAAGCACCAACTTCACCAACTAGGCACAAAGTATGTTTGGAAATTCATTTTTCTTGCAATATTGTTGAATTTCTTAATGCCATATCAAGAGAACCAATGATACCTTTATTTAGTCCATGTTTTATCTAAATAATAGAATTTTATGATGTCTCAAATTATAGTATATGACAATAATCCCATGTTTAGTTCTATGTACTATGCAAGTGCATCTTTGTTGTTGTGATGACAAGATTTTCTTGAACTTTAACGGCTTTGATAATTCAGTACGGTTAGATGATTATTGGTGTCCACTTAAAATTTTAAGTGATGCAATATGTGTAGTTCCTTCACATTTACAATAGACAAATACATGTCTTGGTGAGTTTTTACTTCTTCAAGAGGGTGAAATTGTGCGTGTCAGGAATGCTAACCTTCCCAAGGGTACATATGTGAAGCTACAACCTCACACAACCGATTTTATTGACATCTCGAATCCCAAAGCCATGTTTGTAGCTTTGCACTAAACTCCATCCATTCTTTTTTTCCATTCACCATGTCCCTGATCAACAAAATTGTGTTTTTTCTTGAAATTTTGCTAGAGGTGTATATTAAAATCCGAAGGGACCCATAGTTCCTGCAGGCAAGGAACCTGCTGAAGTTTTGTATTTTCTTTTTGTCGAAATCGTATCATGAACGCAATTTCGTTTTACCTTATTGTTAAACAAAATTACTGTTCACGTCTGGTCTTGATCTTATAGCTACAATTGTGTACTAATGTTGTTATCTGAGATGGAACTAATATCTTCCATAATTATAAAGGCATCAGCCACCCCCAAATAATTTTTTGTATTTTATGTTTATTATTGTCCGCTTCAAGGTATTATTGAACATCTTATGCCACTTCTCTATAGGCGATTGAAGATAGTTGTGATGCCCTTTTTAAAACCAACATTTTGTTTTGGTAATCTCCAAATCAAGACACTACTGTTGAAGAAGAACCAAAATTAAAACTATTTACTAGTTGCGGGAAGCGGCTGGATGGTAAGGGCCCAAAACAACAAGCACCCGATGCCTCTTCTTCAGCTGTTGTGCCTGCACGTTCTGCACCTTCAGACTCAAACACAACGGCAATTCCGCAAATTGCAGCACCTTCAGGGCCTAGCACTTCCACTCGATAGAAAATAGGAAAGCTTATTTTTGGTTCAAATGCAGGCAACAAGAAAGAACCACAAGCACAAAAGGTAGTTTCTACAGCCACAACACCCTACATTTTTTTTTCAATTCATCATATTCTCCGTTTCTGTACTGACTTTGTACGTTGGCAAGTTATTAATCCAAGCATAATGTATTTGTTAGCATGCCCGGGAAAACAGGGTGCTTGTTGTAGTGGTTAGCATTGTCTTGGTTCATTGATGATTAGTTATCTCGAACACACTTCTACTTGGTGAATACTTCCCTGGGACCCTTCTTGATGAAGTATAGAGGGTGGAGGCTTGCACAGTCTTTCCAGTGGGTAAAAGATCGGTGGCCACAGGTCCAACTAACAGAAGGTAACTACATATCCTCTGTAGTTAATTTAGTAGCAAAGACCCCCCTTTTGTATTGAAAAAACTTTGCCAACCCCATTCATAATTTTTGTTGTCCGGATCATTAATTGTGGCTACTCATACATAGTAAAGTGTGTGGTAATATCAGTTCTACCATTCTCTTTAGTCAATCAACAA
Source organism: Alopecurus myosuroides (assembly GCA_028641055.1). Lineage (NCBI taxonomy): Eukaryota > Viridiplantae > Streptophyta > Magnoliopsida > Poales > Poaceae > Alopecurus > Alopecurus myosuroides. Next base: position 180,933,187 of record CM054058.1, read on the forward strand.
ATATGTATTGTTGTTAACTAGCAGTGCTTATGGAGTGAAGTTGGTGCGTTAAGAACCGATCATTTTAGTTAATGCGCATATATGTGTTATCGTTGAATACATAACATATTTCAGAACATGTTATGTAGATTGAACATGTTTCCTTAATTTTGCGCGTCCAGGAATAAAGCTAGACATATTTTCCCTCGTCATGTAATTTCCATTGTCAAGTTATTATTACTTAGTTGAGCAAATACAACCAATGATTGTTTTTCTTGCATTTCAAACTGTGTGGTGTGAAATCCGAACATGTTCTCATAAGCTAACTATTAGCGTTCTTTTGTACATGTTAGCGTTCTTTTGTACAACTTCTCAGGTATGAACAGAAGCATGAGATGGCAAGTACCAAAGAGTATTTGCTGCTACAAATTATTGTGTTCATGAGGAGAATGCATCGTGGAAGATTGCTGCTAGAATAGATTTTTTTAACTTTTTTTTTGTTATTGTACGAGCACTAGGTTACAAAATAAATCTTATTGTCCATTAATTGTGGGAAATTTATTTCAACTCTTGGTTATGAATAAAGTACCTTTTTATGGCAATACACGACTTTCTTTTCTTCATTTTAGATTTGTGGCAATACATGACTTTGTTCTTCGCTTTAGACGATCCGCTCATATGTTAGATGTAGAACAAAGAATGCAGGAACCTGCCCCGCTTCTCAGTAATATGTGTAGAGAGATTGTTTTATTATTGTTTTGGGTACACATTGGTATTCCGAGTAATAGATGTAGAGAGTGCATTTTACTAAGTTTCTTTTTTTTACGCGTGTACGGTGTCTGCCTATTTACCTATGTCGAATCTGGCTAAGCGGAATTAGAGTGTCCAGGGCTGCTCCGCGGAGGATTTTAGGGTAGCTGAAACGTCATTACTTCCGAACACTTCCTCAATACTATGGACCGATCTCCTAATTTCCGTGTATTATAACTTTCCATTTCCGAAACATATATCTATCCAATCTCTAATCAAGCGTGAAATGTTGCATTCTCTTGGGTCCTGACTACTCCATCTTATTTTTGCAAAAACGACTCTTCACTTAGACAAAAATGCAGCTAGACCACTCTATACATGAGGCAAACTACACCAGATAGCACTGACCCTAATCATCCCCCACCCCAGTGTCCGGTTCTCTTCCCCACCTCGAGCTGAGCTTGCCTCTTCTTCCACCTCCACCTCCGTTCTCCTCTCATCGGCTGCGAGAAGGGCAACGGGGAGGAATCGCGTCCGTCGACTTGCCGTGGGGGAGACTGGCCGCGCGGGCGGCTAGAAGGGCGGTGGGAACAAGATCCGAGATGTGTACTTCTCAGATCTGGCAGCGGAAGGCCTGAATTTTCTTGGAGTACAATATCCAATTTTATGTTCTATTTTCTCTTAGATTTGTCTCGAAATTTCTTTACTTCTTGTATATATGATAAGTCACCTAAACATGCAACAATTAAGATGGTAGACTTATAATAGCTAACGATTTTTCTCTTATGTAAAGGGAACGGGTTCCCCAATGCATCGCCTTTAGCGAGTTAGGGGCGTCATCTCACCTACTCTCGTGCGCCCCCACCTCGCACGATTACCCCCACATGGGCCGACCCAAATATGGTTTCTCCTTATTTCTTTATTTCCGTTTTATGTTTTCTATTTTCCTTGATATTGCATGAAGAAAATTTATTTATTTATTCTTCATTCCCCTTTTTTATTTTGTTGTTGGAATATATAAATATTTCGAACGAGTAAACATTTTTTAACACGAGAACATTAATTTCGAACAACATGTTTTTTTCTTCTGAATTTCATGAATAAAAGTTTCAACCTTTGAGAGTATTTTCATGAAAGTTTATGGAATATTTTTTATACGTGAGCGCTTTTCTCGAAAATGTTCACGGGTAAAATGTATTCACGAGGACAAATTTCACGGGCAAAAAATGTTCATTCATTGGTAAAAAAGGTTACCGGTAAAAACCATTTTGGAATATTTTCTCACAAATTTGGACAATGTAATTTTTTTTGAACCTATAGTTTTTTAAAACATGGGAACATTTATTTATAACCATATTATAATAATATATAACTTCGTAATCTATAGATTAATTTATATTTTTTTTCTTATGGAAAATAATTTTTGCAAAAATCCGTTATTTGCGCCAGTTGGCGCAACAGGTCATCCAGTTTTCGTAAAACGCGAACGAATATCGGTTTTGTTAGAATTGCTCTAAGCGCTTCTTGAGTGTAGGATCGCAATTTCCACACATGATCCAAAATATCAAACTACCTTTTTTTTTAGATAAAATTCCCAAACTACCTTATATCCGGCGGTTCTCGCATAATTCGCCGCGTCCTGTTTAATGGGACCGGTGCGCGTCCCCATCCGCATCTCTAGCATGGCCACAAGCGCCAGAGACTCCGCCTCTGGAGCAGCCGCCCGCCTACGTCGACGTCGAGGACGACGAGTAGGCGAACCAGCAGGCGGCGCAACACAACGGCTGCTAGGAGTAATGGATTAAGATAATTAGGTTATGCAATATATAGGAAAACTCAAACTACTCACACGAGATACATTGGAATCGAATGCAATGTACGCGAATCAAAACGGAGTTTGAAATCGTATATGGGCAGATAAGATGTTATGCTTTGTTTGTTTCAAGAAAACCAGAAAATGGATCTTCAGGAATAAGTGCTTGACTCGTCGGTTAAGCTCAAATATTCGTCGATGGCAGCGTCGATCTTCACTTCGGAGTCGCGTTCTACCAATAAGAAGCAAATACCAAATAGAAACAATCAACACATGGCATCGATGCAATACGCACAATGTATGCATGAGCAAGTTAATGCATCAAGATAGATCCCTAAGCATGATAAGGGGTTGCTAGGGTTTGCATGATAATTATGCAATTTTATTGAAATTAGCTCCGAAATGGACCCAATGGGGCATTTCGTTCAATTCTGAAAGTGTGAGATATTTTAGTTGCTCAAATGGGTTTGAAAACATCATAAATGAGTTGCATTTGTCTTTCTAGGCATTTTGGTATATAACTTGCAAGATTTTGAATTTAGGGAATAAAACCTTATTTTCTCCATATTTAAATGAATTAAATAATTATTTAAATAATGCTCAAATTTTAAAATTGTCAAACATGTTTGAAAATGGCATAAATAGGTAGATTTTATTTTTCTGAACATTTCTATATATTTTTCACAATTTTCTAAATTATAGAATAAAAGATATTAATTTTCCAATTATTAATCGTTTTCTGGAATTTAAATAACAGAGGGCCCACGTGTAAGTCATATTCATTTTTCAGAAATACAAGAAAAATACAATTGGTAGGAGGGACCCACGATGACGTACTGTTGACGTCACCTTGACGTTACAGGAGTTCGATCTCACGGATGGATTCGACTTCGACGAATTCGTCGATGAAATCTCAAATTGGTCGCCCTAGGGAGCTGCAGCGGCCCGTGGTGAACGTCTGGGAGGCGGATGAATGACCAAATGGTTACCGGCGGTGAGCCGGCAAGAATTCGTGCAACAGCGGACGACAGTCCCCCACGACAGCGAGCTAGAGAGGAAGAGGGAGCGAGGGGAGGGCAGTGGAGCGTGCAGCAGCTCACCGCGAAGAAGATGGGAGGGTCGAGGTAGCGGGGCAACGCCGTAATCGCCATCGGCAAGGAGAACACGGTGGCGACCATGGCGGATGGCAGCGGGTAAATTGCGGTCCTCCCGGCCTTCCCTGCCTCCCTACGAGCTTGAGGTTGACGAGGAGATCGAGGTGAGGACGGAGGTGAGCATGACGGGGCTCGCAAAATTGCCGAAACGCCAGTGGTGAGCGGAGGTCGGGCGGACCTAGGGTTAGGGTTTCGGTCCTGTAGATACGTAGAGAGAGAGAGAGAGAGGAGAGCTGAGGGGCGAGGGGGTAGGAGGGCGAGATGAGGACGTCTCCTCGTCCTGCCTATCCGCGCGAGGGAGGTGGCACGGCCGCCGACGAGTATCCTGCTTCCCTCCTGGCAAAGGAGGAAGACGACACATGTAATTTTTCTAGAAACCCCCTGGAAGTTTTGGGAATTCGCAAAGAAGTCCTTTTCTCTTAAAAAACAGAACTGTTTTTAAAGTTTAGGGGCCTAAATGAACTCGAAAAAATTAAACAAAATATGTTTTGGAAACCTTGTGAAAATTACAATCTTACCATATATTACTTTGCGAAATTGAAGTAGTTTTCAATTCAAAATATTGAAGACCACATTAAGTAGTATTTATGGAATTTTCTCAATTTCCATTTAAATTCAAAAATTTAATTGGTTCAAATTTGTTTCATGCATGAATGACATGAGCACAACACAACAAACTCTAATTTAACAAAAGTGGGATGTTACACATTTATAGTTCTTTTCCACTAGATCTCTCTCCCGGTGTGGATTAGTTGTTAGTAGTTGATGCTTGTGAGATTTATCGGTATTTGCACTTTATGAACAGATTGTTATTTACCATTATATCATCTCTGTTTATGATTCATATGATGTCTCGTGAGTAGTTCGTTTAGTTCTTGAGGACATGAGAGAAGTCATGATGTTAGTAGTGAAAAAATGTTGAAGTAATATCTATATGGTTTGATATTTAAGTTGTGGTGTTATTCTTCTAGTGGTGTCATGTGAACGTCAACTTCATGATACTTCACCCTTATGGGCCTAGGAGTATGCATTGTGTATTTGGCTACTAATTGTGGGGTTGTTGGAGTGACAGAAACCTAAACCCACGTTAGGAAACCGATGCACGATGGAGTGTAGGATCCCAGAGTTTAAGGTTGTGGTTAGATTTATCTTAATTGCTTTTGGTATTTGCGGATTCTTGCAAGGGGTTTAATCACAAGTATGTATTAGTCCTAGTTGGGCGGTGCATTAGCATAGGTTCACCCACACAACACCTATCAAAACAATAAATATTAACCAACTATATGAAGCGAAAACACTTGACGAGATTCCCATGTGTCCTCGAGAACGTTTAGTCACCATAAGTAAAACAACAGGCTCGTCCTTTGCTCTCAAAATGATTGGGATACTCGCTGCAATTATTATTACTGTTATTTATTTACTCGCAATTTATTTATCTGTTGTATCAAAAACCACCGAAAAAATGTTTGCTAGTGTTTACAGTGAATTCTCTATTCAACATTCTTGTCAACATCTTCTGCTCCTCGTTGGATTCGACACTCTTATTTATGGAAAGTACTACGATACACCCCCTATACTTGTGAGTCATAAATCACCAAGAAACTTCGCAATAAGAAGAAGAGGAGAAGAAAAAAACTTCCTAGAGCCACCGGACCGTCCGACGCCGATCTACCGGATTGTCCGGCGCACTCTAGGATGCCGCATGCCTATCGGTACCTACCGACACGAGTGCAGTTCATCTCAGGTGGGATGCGTCCCCGCGCGCCGGTCTGTCCGGCAAGACCGTGCCGGATCGTCCGACGCCTAGAAACCTACACTACGTTGACTGCAGCCGTACCAGCTCCAGCCACTGGACATACCGTCTTTTAAAACGCCGGATCATCCAACATCCCCACCTCATGAAGAAAAGGGCCCTTGATTCCTTGTAACTTACCCCTTCGCCCACCTACTATAAATAGGACCTCTCCTCCAAATCCAGGGTTAGAAATGATGAAATAGAAACTTGCGAGCGTTTGCTCTTTCCCCTTGTGTGAGGCTACTTCTAGGGTGTTACTAGAACCGTATCAAGGCTACTACTATTACCTATGTAATTTGGATCGTGTCAAGACTACTTCGAAATTGCCATCCTTTCTGAACGGATCGTATGGGCACCCAGAGGGGGCGTGAATAGGTGCTACCTCCAAATTTTAATACGTTTTCAATTTAGGCTCGACACAAAGGTAAATTCTCTAGATACGCAACTAAGGTGAATTTGCCTATATGACAATGGATGCACTAAGCAAGATACATCCACAAAGTAAAGCTTAAGAATAGAAGGAACCGAAGTGGAAGCACATGGAGACAAGGATGTATTCCCGAGTTTCTCCTTGTTAGGGGAGTACGTCTCGTTGGAGGGATGTGATCTTCCCCCACAAAGTCCTAATCAACGCCATAGAGGCCTCACCCTATTCTCCGATGAACTTAGCCACAAAGGCCTAGTTCACCTTCCACTATTGGAATGCTCCAAGGCAGAATCTAGTGCCTTTATAATGAGCTTGGGGCACAGACCCACAAATGAATTTGGGGCTCCCCCAATTACCACGAATCTGCTACAATAAACACAAGTGAGCAACAAGAGGTCTAGGTTTTCCTCAACGAAACCCAAGACACAGATTCCTCAACTGAAAGAGGGGGAAATGAAGAACGGCTTGGTGAAAATGTAGATAGGGGATTTCTCCTTCAATCCTCCAAAGATCAACAAGTTTGTGTGGAGGGATTGGGAGATCTCTTGAAGTAGGTGAGCTCTTTAATGGTGGACTTCAATGCTGGACGAGCTAGCTTGAGGTACAAGAAGGAGGGTATTTTATATCCCTCCTCGGAATGTTCGTTGATAGGGAAGTTAGGGGTGGAATATCCGACTCAAGTAAGGGCGGAATATCCGGCCAGCTCAGCAAATATTTCGACCAAACTTCCGGGTGTGGCATCTGAGAACGTCGCTCAAAGTCCTTAACCACGAATTCACCCTCACCCCAGAATATCCGTCCCTAGGCCAATATTCAGGCTAGCTTCTGCAAGCATTGCAAAAAATTCCTTAGCCGATTTTCTGAGAATGCCCCGGAATATCCGCCCCTTGCAAAACTTCCGGGCCAATATTCCGGCCTAAACAGGGGATGCCACACTTTGGTCCTTTGCCAAAAGTTTAATCTTGTGTGCACCCCGGAATATTCGGCCTGAACTAAATTTCCGGCTTGACCAGGGAGTTTCACAAGATGATATTTAGCTGAATTTTAGCCACCAAAATTTCCACTGGAATATCCTATCCATCGCTAGGCCAAATATTCCGGCCCAATATTCTGGCTTTGAGAGTAGCATCACAACTATTTTCTCTAACCTTTTTTGTGACAAAACTTGTAGGTTTTCATCGGTAAAACCCGCACCACTTAACACAATGTTAAATCATCACTAGTGTTGTTATCTAACACACAAAACATAAGGGATCAAGAAATGTTCTTTCACTTTCCCTTGGAATTCAGTTGGTGTTTGTTGGAGAAGTCGGTATGTCCAAGACAGTGTATCTTCTAGAGGTTCGAGCACTAGGGGACAAACACACTTCCTTCACCTCTCGAGGATGCTTCGTGATGTAAAACCCAAGTTCAGGCCACTAGTGTGGTGTAAAACCCTACTCATGTTTGTGTGATGGATTGCACTGCGGCGACTATAGTACAAATGCGAGGTTGTGCTCGGATCAAACTACTTGAGCTCTTGTGCGATTTGAGCCCTCTTTCTACGGGGTCCATAAGGGCCCTTCTTATACTGCCATTTGGAGCTCCTTCCCGCTCATTTGGAGCAAAGTGAGGAGCAACCCGTAATCTGTGCCGCCTGCGCGGTCTTAGAATTTTATTTATTTATTCTTAATTTCCCTTTTTTTATTTTGTTGTTGGAATAAATAAATATTTTGAACCAGTAAACATATTTTAACACAAGAACATTAATTTCGAACAACATGTTTTTTTTTGAATTTCGTGAATAAAAGTTTCAACCTTTGAGAGTATTTTCATGAAAATTTATGGAATATTTTTTATACGTGAGCGCTTTTCTCGAAAATGTTCACGGGTAAAATGCGTTCACGAGTACAAATTTCACGGGAAAAAAATGTTCATTCATTGGTAAAAAAGGTCACCGGTAAAAACTGTTCTGGAATGTTTTCTCACAAATTTGGACTAGGTAATTTTTTTCGAACCTACAGTTTTTTTAAACATGGGAACATTTATTTATAACCATATTATAATAATATATAACTTCATAATCTCTAGATTAATTTATATTTTTTTTCTTATGGAAAATAATTTTGGCAAATATCCGTTATTTGAGCCGGTTGGCGCAACGGGCCATCCCGTTTTACTAAAATGCGAACGGATAGTGGTTTTGTTAGAGTTGCTCTAAGCGCTTCTAGAGTGTAGGATAGCAATTGCCACACATGATCCAAAATTCCAAACTACCTTTTTTTAGATAAAAAATCCAAACTACCTTACATCCGGCGGGTCTCGTGTAACTCGCCGCGTCATGTTTAATGGGACCGGTGCGCGTCCCCATCCGCATCTCCAGCATGGCCACAAGCGCCAGAGACTCTGCCTCTGGAACAGCCGCCCGCCTACGTCGACGTCGAGGACAACGAGTAGGCGAACCGGCGGGCGGCAGGGGAACAACGACGGGTGGCACAACGAACCCTAAAAATTAGCTAGGATTTTTTTGTTAATATTTAGTATGTGAATGCAACTTAAGTTTAGCTAAACTAGTCAAATGCCCGTGCGTTGCTACGGGAACATGCATTAGTTTAGCACCGTACGATGGTGTTGCTCCCGTAGGCGTCGGGACGTGGTCACCGCGGCGGCCAACGAAGCTCCCGTAGGCGTCAGGAGGTGCTCACAACGACGTTGCTATTGCCGGCGCCACCGTTTTTCTCCGGCGACGACGAGCCTCACAAGAGGAGCGGAAGGTGTGACTGGTGCGGGGGACGAGCGATGGTGCGGTGCGATAGAGCGCTTTGGCAGAATGTGGCCTTAATTTTAGAGCGCGTGAGTGGACCTGCTTGCCACGTGTCGACGGCAGGATTAGATATCTAATCGTCGGGAGGACCCTCAGCGGCGGCCAAAAGAAAACCGAGACATCGCCTCATGGGTTATAATTTTCCTTTTCTAAATAGTAAAATACTCGTGCATTCCATGGAAAACAATGCTTGTTAGGACAGTAAAAAATAAGCATGTTTTATTATTTAATCAACCCCGCCAATAATATGATTTAAGCAAAGAATAACAAGTGCACACACCTACATTCAATTATCGTAAAAAAAGAGAAGCAAATCGAGCAAGTGAAGCAGGACACGCCGTATCATCTCCTTCCTCACTCCTTCCCCTCACTTATTTCTTTATCTTCCCATCCCTCCACCCACCACCGGTTTTCCATATCAGAGCCCGATTCTTGACTCTGGCCTTAAATTCTGCACTAAGAAGCCGCCGACGAGCCCTCCATGCTTCTCCTTGGAGGTTTGTCACGACCCAACCCCCTCTCCCTGCCTCACATCCAGCAGATGGAGCAGTTCGAGATCCTCACTTCCCTGGCGGACACGGTGGGGCGGCCTGGCGAGGAAGCTGATTCGGCTGCTAGAGGATGCAATCGACTGCCCCCTGACACGGTGTCGTTCCGGCCCGCCGGCACCGGTCTGAGCCTCCTCGAGCTCGTCATCCTCAGGGGTGCTACAGGGGTGCTGCTGCTCGCGGTCTGTCCGATGACAAGTCGCCATCGTGTTCGCCTCTCACGGTAAGCCTCCTCGTCCTACCTATGTGAGTGTTCTGTGTAAATTGTGGTAATTTTTGCTGGCAGGACATCCATTGTTTCAGCTACCGCTAGTACATCAGAGCCGTACTCGATAAAATCAAGGCCCTGTGCGAAACCAAAAATTAGGCCCTTGAAGTAACCAATTCCAAATAGGTAACCACTGTTTTTTATATAGGAGTATCTTGTTGGTGGTACTATTTTTTGGAAGAATTACATCTCAACATAAATCGATTATCAGAATTTAAAAGTGCTAGAATTTTTTTGCTAGAAATGTGTCATCGTACTGTCATTTCCTTGAAACAAAATCATAAATAATTTTTCATAAGAAAGCTTCTCCCAAATTTCATGAGTCAAAAACTGAACATTAAAACAAAGGATAAAAAAATCTTTAACTGATTCATGAAGCAAATTATCGGTCGAAGTAAATACTCCTACCAAGCTGAGCGTGCAGCCTACAGCTTACGTTGTTCATTGCAAGAAGAATATAAGCTCCCAACCGCTGGAAGTGAACGAGAACGCGAAAAGACAGGCAGAGAGGCATAGAGGCGTGCGTGATTTAGGGCCCTACAGTTATTTCGGTGGCACATTTCTAGGTAGAACTATTGCTCAATGCATTGGTTAGTCACGGCTACTATATTTGCAATAAAGCTATCAGAACTTTCTCAGGTTGTCATTTGGAGCACCGGTGTTGCACTTGAGTGAATATTCAGTAAAACTCCAGTCTATCACAGCATCCAATCATTTCTTCAATCATAAGCACCGGACCATTTCTTCGGGCAAGCATGTCATACATGAATGTCCTTAATTTAATTTTCACTTAATGACTGGGACGTTGGCAAGATAAACCCATTAGATCAATGGCCTATACGTGTGTAAAAATGTGCAAACCCCAATATGCTGAAATTCCCCACACTTACGGCCCAATAAATTGGCTACATGAAATTCCCCTCGACAATCATGGTGTCTGTATTGATAAAACATATGTGTGTACTGAGATAATAAAACCATGTAGTTTTGTCTGTCCATAGCGCACACTTGATACAAAGCTCCATTTTTTATCTTCAATCTGATTCATTTATCTAGGTTGTCTTATTCCATTGTACAATAAAGGTACAAACATGAATATTGTAGTGAGACGCCATGCTGTCATTACATATCTGAAGGAGTCCTATGTGCTATTAATTAAAGTGTATCATGAAATTTCTTGCTCTCATCCTCCCAAGATGTTTTTGTTGTGCTTATTGTTGACATGGTTTTCAGTCAGGTATCTCCATTGTGGGCAGACCCGTGAGCAAGCTCTCCTTGCTTTCACTTTTGGTATTAGGCAGATTAACTGCTGCTACAACAAGGTATAAGTTCAGAAGTGGTTATATGTGGTTCATTAATTGATCCAGTAAAGTCATATTGTCGTATAATCTACTAAATGATGTGATTATGGATGGATAGGATTGTTTTCAGTACTATTTTTAGTTTTTACTTATTATGATACAAACTAAACTTCGGTGGCATCTCTGCTCGTTAAGAAGTTGAAAACAAACATTATGGCATCTTGTTATTCTTAAATATGGTTGTGTTGTGGTAGCATGTAGTCTTGTAGAACCCTGATCAGTTTAGGCTTCATTCAGGACAGGTTGCATGAAAGAAGCAAGGTGGAAGAAAGATCCCCTGATAATATATTATTTTGATGACATGGATAAAAAAAACCAGATCTCACCATTTTTTTGTTCAAAGGATTCCTCAAACAGGTATTATTCCTCCACCATCTGGTTATATTTCTGCCTAGGAACTGATATAAATGCTCTTCCCTGATCCTGGAAATGAGTGTGAACACGTTAATTATAGCGATAAGGTGATAGGATAATTTTTTTGGTCGATGCTCTAGCCATGAAGAATGGTTCATGACACCCACAAAAGAAGCTACAACTTACCAGTTAAAACAAAACGAACCAAAAGAACACAAATACAATTCAATTTCATTGGAAAAAAAATGTTCGTGTCATGTACCAACTATTACAATACTTTTCTCTCCACAACCCATGATAGCAACAATGGAGTTGATCTGCATAAAACAAGTTATATTTTAAATATAAGTATGCATGATTAAACAAATATAGCAAATATTATCTAAAGTATAAGTGATTAATATCTCACCTATGATGTAAGGATCTCTCTGTAGACGATATTCTTCGTGTAAGTACCAACAGGAGAACGTGACTTCTTGTTTTGGCTATCATCTATGTTCTTTTTTTGTTACCGGCATCTGGGACGACAAGAATCTTCACGTTATTTATAGAGGTGGACCTAGATAGCGCGACATACAATTGCCCGTGAGAGAACACCGGCTCGAGCAAATAGATACCAGCATTCGGGATAGTCTGCCCCTGTGCCTTGTTAACCGTCATGGCAAAGCCGAGTCTGATAGGAAATTGCTTCCTCTTGAACTGAAAAGGGAACATCTCATCATCGAGGGGCAAAGCGGAATCCTTGGCAAGAAGATCATCTTTCCAGCATGTTGGCCCAGCACAATTTCTGCATCGATGACATTCCTCTGGAATCCTCGAACTATCAGTCTCGTACCGTTGCAAAGTCCATTCGCGGGGTCAATGTTTCTCAACAATATGACCGGGCAGTTAATCTTGAGCTTTAACAAATGTGGGGGCAGCCCATTAGGAGTCAATGTGTTAAGGAAATCAGATGGTTAGTAGTTATGAGGGTCGTCCACCGCGGAATCAAAGCTATGGTACACCATCTCATCTCCCTGAAATCTATTGATCATCATCAAATTAACCCTATCCACGCAATCATTTCGTGTTGATAAGATTGCTCTGGAGGTGATGTAGTTTGGATCTGACATGTTGGCACCAAGATTGGGGAACACATTTTCTATCAGTGTATTAATGCCAGTGTCCTTCCCAGCGCAAGGCACACATATCTCATATGGAAGGCGGACGTCACCATCACCATTTGTTTCCTCCTTACCATCGCCGATGCGCAATAGGTATTCGGAAAAACATGGGTCACTATGTGCCCTCATATTTCGTTCCAGCTTTAGGTGGCGCAGGCAGTCCCAAAGGTAAGACCTACGTAGTGATGCATCAATTATCTGAGCCCTCAATCCCTTACGAACAACAGGGAGGACCTGCCTGAAATCTCCACCGAACACAACGGTCTTTCCACCAAACGGCAAGACTGGTCGGCTCTCTTCATCGCTGCTTTTATCACTCATTATATCACGCATACTGTAGTCCAACGCCTCCACAACCTGTCTCTTTGTCATGGAAGCCTCGTCCCAAATAATGAGAGAAGCTTTCTTCCGTAGCTTGGCAGTCCCGCTCTGTTTAGTGAAGCTACATAAACCACCATCTTTAATGTTCAATGGTATCTTGAACCGTGAATGAGCCGTTCTCCCTCCAGGCATTATGGAAGCCGCAACACCGGATGTAGCTGTTGCTACAGCAATCTATTTTTTTCCTCATACCGTTGCGAGCATTGCTCTGTACAAGTAAGTCTTCTCGGTGCCTCCAGGTCCATCCACAAAGAACACACCACCCTCATCTCCATCAACCGCAACCATAATTTCATCATAAGCGGCCCTCTGATCCGTATTAAGCGAGTCTGATAGACTTATGTCCTCATCGTTGATCTCTATGGTGGACTCCTCGAAGATCTCCCTTTCCACACCGGTGGCACTGTCAAAGTCCTTATCGATGTGAGGAAGAGGAAACGATTCTATGTCCTTTCCCATTGAATGTAGCATATTTTTTATATCTATGAGAACCATTTGCTCAACTACAACTTGTGATGGATTGTTGCGGCGATAGTGTAACATCCCTGGTTTTTGGAAAGTCCAAAAATCACTAAAAATTGAAACTTTTTGTTTTCATGTTATGCAAGTCACCAAAAACCAAATGAGATGCAAGAAACAAAAGAAAACAATACATGTTCTAGTGTTTTGGAAATGAAAATCCAATATACCTCTATTCCATAAACCCTAAAGTTATTTCAAAATAAATATTTCTACATAAAGAAAATATTTCTTCTTAAGCAAACCCTTACACCAAAAATGTTTTCAACCCAATTATGATCTTGAAAATAATTTTGATGTATAAAAACTAGAGAATTGTTATCTCTAATATTTTCTTCTCATCTCTAAAAAGGGTTTTACTATTATTGATAACCCCCAAATAGATATAAGTTGGATCCTTGTTTTCCAAGTGTCATGTCAATCAACAAAATAATATAGTGCTATAAAAATAAATTGTTTATGAAAACAAGTAAGATACTTTGAGAAAACAATGATTTCATTTGGGAAAACCTTTCTGCTTTTACTAAACCCCATTTCCAAATTTATTAAATAATTCTCTATGTTTGAAATATAAAAAAAAGATACTAATTGTGGTTTCACTAAAATGTTGAAAATATACAATATAAAAGTTCCTAAAAGGGTCTTAGGAAACAATAGTTGAACCATAGAAAATATTTCTAAAAATTGTTTTAATCATATAAAAATTAATGTTTCTATTAAGTGACTATCATTGTTTCTTCATATTTTAAAATCATAAAATATGAAAACCATTAAAAATGATTTTGGAAAATGTCATTTGATCACATTGATGTCTCTAATATTTTATTCAACCAATAATTTTCATTTATATAATTGATATTTTAAAATGGCATTAATATGCTATTAGTGAAATCATTTCTATTTCAAAATATAAAATAGCAAAACAGGTGTAAATGATTTTCAAAATGATATTTGACTTATATAATGTCTCTGTATTTTTATAAAACCCTTTCTCAAAATTAAATTTGATTTTCTATTAAAAATGCTAATAAGTCACTTTTAATGAATTATTAAAATTTCATAATTCAAAAATATAATATGTTGAAAAGTTTATAAAAATGGTATTGTTAGAAAGTATTTCAAATATTATGAATTTAGGATTTTGTTTCATGTTAATTGGAGGTATAAAACATAAGATATAAAATAAACAAGAAAACAGAAAAATAAAAAATAAAAATGCTGATGTCAGCGATGATGTCATCATCGTCTTCAAACCTGAGAAGAAACGGACGACTGTTTCTCCCCCGATTAAAACCCCTTCAATCCGAGCGTTTCAGGCAATAATTTTGTGCCCCGTTTGCTCCTCTTAAATCTCATCCCCCTCCTCTCCATTTGCCCTCTGGAATCCAGTGGAATCGTGCCCCCTCTCGGCCAAATTTGCTCGCCGGAGTTCTTCGTAGCCGCCACCGTCCCCGCGCGATTCCGGCAAGTCCAGGAGGCCACTGCCGCCCTCGTTTGGCCCCCTCTCTTTATCTCTTTCCCGTGCACCTCTGTGACCACTTAGGTGGGTTTTCCGTGCAGATTTTTTTGCCGCGTCGTGCTCGCCGGAGTACACCGCCTCGGGACCACCTCGCCGCCGTGGTTGCGGAGCCCCAGGAGCTTCCCCGTGGCCACCATCATCTCCACCGTGTCGCTCTGCATCTCCCCTTGGTCTCCATCGAGCTCGAGCACAACCGGAGCGCCGCATCGTCGTTTTCCGGTGAGCAGCACCACCGCGGCCACCATTTCCGGCGACCTAGGTCCGGTGAGAACCCCTTCTCTCTCTCTCTTTTATTTCTGGCCGTTAGATCTTGATCGAACGGTGCTAAATAGATCACTTAGGCGAAGAGGTATTAGCGAATCACAGCGCGCCACGTTGCCTGCCCGTCAGCGCGCGTTAAGTCCCTTATCCGTCGCTCGGTGCAGCACGTAGACGGCCCAGGCCCACCTCCTATCAGTCGCACCGCGCGGCAAATAGCCATTCTCGGCCCACCCAGTCTCTGGAATTATTTCCGAATAGAAATAAAAAGTAGATTTTGCAGAAAAGCCCCTATAAACTAGAATCATCATATCTTTTTAACCACTTAGCCAAATTTAACAATCTTGGACTTTTTGAAAATCCCTTGACATCTAGAAACTTTTGGCACTGTCCAAATTCAAATTTGACAAACTTAAATTTGTTCAAATTCAAATATGCTTGTTTGGTGAAATTTGGCATAATTCAAATTCTACAAATCCAAAAATTGTAAAATAAAATATATTTGGAAACCTTAGGATGTGTACTTTCATATTCTCTGTCCCAAAATAATAATTGAACAAATTAAAATTGAATTTAGAATTAAGTTGTCTATTTGAGTATTTTTAGCATAGATTAATTTGTATAAATAATTTCAATATAGTTCCTTTTGCAAAATTGTTCCATTTGATAACCTTGAACCAGAAACAACCTTGTCCAACCATTTTGGACATCCTTGGACCATGGCCATGTGTTTTTGACCAAAACCCCAACCTAGTGATTCATCCATTTTCACCATGTCTTAGAAATTGTTTTCAACTGTTATTTTTTTTGATGTTATGTCCATTTGGAGCCAAGCCATGTCCTTAGAATGTGCCAATCACATATAGTACCAAGTAGTGAACTTTAGTTTTCTATCTTCTCCACTTCCCCATGCTTGCTTCAAGATTTCACCAATTTGGGATTTGTGAGAACCATGAAGTGAAATGGAGGACTCAACCATCTAGAGACTTTTCAACATGAAGATAGAAGACCAATGAAGGACTTAGCAAATAAAACAAACTTTAGAAGCATCTCCAAGAAGTGGAAGCACTTAGAAGACTAAACCCCTTTCTCTCTAAGTCTTTTTCCTTCCCTTTTCTATTCTTCTCCTTTCAACCTGGTGGCAACATGAAGAGCTACAAGGAAGATCAATGAAGAAGTTTTGAAGAGAAGACTTAGACTCCACAACAACTAGAAGCAACTCAAGAAGTACAAGTGTGAAGAAATTCAGAAGAAAACATCTCCCTCTCTCTTTCTATCTTTCTTCTTATATTCTTTTCAAATTGACTTAGTGGTATTTGTGTCCATCCCATACCCAAACCAATTAGTGAAGTGAAAGCCATGAAGAGTCTATCAAGACCAAGAGAAGCACCACACCAAAGAAGGAAACAACTTAGATGGCATGATGATCTTCAAGAAGGCAATCACATGAGGTCTAGAAGCAATCCATACAAGTTGAAGAGTAACAAGTTATTTTTGTCCAACCATTGACCCAAATGGAAAACCCAAGACTTAGTAATATTTTCCCTTTGATGATGAAGTTAGTAGACCTACCCTAACCACAATGGAAAATACTAACATAGTCACTCAAATATTTTTGAAGGTGAATATGACCAAGTGTTTGCATGTATTACTTTAGTTGAAGAAGTAATATGTTTATTTTTAGTGAACTCTTGGAACTTCCTCGACAAGTATGGTTATAATAAAGTTAGATCACATCAAGCTCAACCTAGTCCTTCCCAAGTAAACCATTGGAATTTCCTTAATAAGAATGAGACCATTATGGAATGAATCTTCAAAACTCAAACCTTGACCTTGTCCTAACCAACTTGGTTACACCCCTTTTTGATATGTTAGTTTCTCTGTATGTTTTCTACACTTGTATGATTGTTTGGTAGAATGTTTGTTTATTTTGTTAATGTGTTTTCAATGAATAGATTGTACGGAGAGCAACGATCTTTTGTGAAGAGAGTGTGAATATCTTCACCAACTTCAACAAGGCAAGTAACACACCATCAACTACCCATTATTTTCTATATGCATTAGTTGATTTTGAGTAGTATGCATGATAGGAAATTTTACTAAGTTATACTATGCTATGCTATTATCCTAGTAGTGTGTAGCCATCCCTTTTACCTTGTTATTTTGATAGCCTTAGAATTTATTAGATGCTATGCAATGTTACAAATTGTTTTACTAGATGTTGAGGAAAAATTCTAAGTATAACTAATGAATGAACCACCTGGGTGGAAGTGGTAAGACTGGTTTATGTTGAGTGTTGCCTCAGGGCCCTTGTCTAAGGGTTATTCCACTTGAGGTTGTCACTTGAGGATGGCCACCCAGGAACAAAGAGATTACTATGTCCTTCTAAGTTTAGTAGCTTCCCGTGCAGCCTTTAGTCATATGGGCTCTGTCTTGATCAACTAAGTTGAATGAACTCACTAGGCTTACAAGCAGATGTAGCATAATTATAGGTGGAACGGGTAAGCCAAACGGTGGTGGAATTTCTTCTGAAAGATCTCGTCTCGATTCTTCTCCTTTCCCTAATGCACTCAGGGTGTATAGGATGTTTGGGCTGAGTTGGGTCTGAAGGTGAAAGTGCACAAACTCTGCAGAGTCTACAAACTAAGATCTTAGCCGTGTCCCCGGTTATGGACAACTATGAGCAGCTGGACAAGGATTGACGGAAGAATCTCATCACCAATTTCAATAAGTAAAATTTTGACCAAGTGAACAGTATTGTGGTGCTTGGATCTTAATCCAATGTTGCCACCCTTTTGAAAAGAAAAGTTTGTTTTACAAAAGTGATAGGAGAAAACTGGCTTTATGCAAACTCAGCCAAAACTCCACTCAGCCAAATAAGCATGTAGTATTAGTCTTGCCATTTATATCCACCATAGTGTTACTTGCCAATACATTAAATTGTATTGAATCCCTTGTGGCTGCATATTCCATATTGCAGATATTTCTGAAGACGAGTGAGGATTTCGTTTAGGATCTCGAGACTATCGCCAACATGTTTTGCCTGTGGCACATGAAGAAGATGGGCTCAATGTTATTCATGTTTTCCGCTGTATATCTTTGTTTACTGCTAGTCTTCTAAGACTATGCAAGTTGTAATTACTATTTTGTAAAGACTCGATCATGCGATGTAATAGAATTTGATGCATTTGCATGATATTTCATTTTGTACTGTGGTGCTAGCAAATGATCCAGGGACTAGCACAATAACACAGGTATTCCATCTTTATTAAAAGTTGGGATGCTACAAAATGGTATCAGAGCATTGTGTTGCCTGTAGGATTCGAGACCCTTAGGTTTGGAAGCCATTTTTGATCATATTATTATCTCCTTATAGTATTTTGGATCCTAGCGGCATAGTGAGATGAAGCGGCCCGGACAACTTTACGTGTCCACGGACACGAGACCGTTCTATGATTGGCTTGCGGGTGCCAGTATCTCTCACTATAGTGAATATCCAATTTGCAACAAGTTGTTAATAACCCATTGATCACCCTAGGATTGAAAACTTTCTATGTTCAAACTTTCTAGAAACAAAACAAGCATCTTAATTCTTTTCATATCATCTCATCTATTATTCACCTTCAAATTTTCTAGATGACCAACATCATTGAATCACTCAAGAAAGGACCAATGATGACCATGACCCTGGAGTGTGACACTGAATTTCCAAGAGCATTGAAGGATCTCATGTTAATCATGGGATTTGAAGGACCAGCAGTCTACTGGGGTTTTCCCTACATTGATGAGGAAGATGATCTTGAATATTGGTGGGTGCAGATTCATCTGTACATGAACAAGGAGTACAACCACAAGAAGGGAGGAGATTGCATTCTTACCAACAAGGAGGTGCATTTCACATTCTTTGATTCAGCAAGAAGTGCTGCATGGAGGGCTATTGAAGAACTTACTGAGAGACTCAAGTGGAGACTTCACAACACTAAGAAGGGTCTCAAGGAAGCCGAAGAAGAGATCAACACTCTTGAAAAAGAGATTACAATGTACAAGAACGCGGAGATCATCGTGAAGACTGAGTATTGAAGACCTTTGATGAGGAATAAAGCAAGAAAGTTGTTACCCTGCCTTAAATAGTAGACCACCATGAGATGTAATAAAGTTGTGAGACACGAAAAACACGATTAGTGTATTGATCATACCAATGAGTGAGGTATGACAATATTAGTTTGTTTTCAAAAACTATGTTGCTTGGTGTGATGAATGTGTTGCTATATGTTTGTTATGTGTTGTTTGTAAGATGAGTTTCCTTGATCCGCTATTTTGGATAAGAACCTTCCTTAGCTATGTTTCTAAATCTCTACTCATCCCTACCTAGACCAAACCCAACACCATACTCATTCACCAACCATAGTGAGAACCATTTGGAATCATACAACCTTTACCCTATTGATACACAAGCCATCCCATTTGAGGAATGCTAGTATCAAATTGCTTTCTTCTGTGTGAAGGAACAATCACATCCATGATCAATGCCAACTACCTCATAAGGAGCATCAAGCCAAATCAACAAGTGAAGAAAGACAAGTGAATCCCAAGTTGCATGAGCTATGAAGATTTCAGAGCCAACTACACCAAGAGAAGAAGTAATGAAGAAACACAACTACCTAGTTTGTGTTACATAAGAGTTTGTTTAGAAAATAGCATGGTGTTTACCTTCAAGGATGACAACCAACAAGATGGAAGATTGCCAAGGACATCAAAAGACCAAGTTGAGAGTGAACCAAGGACTTTTGATTGACCCAAAGAGTGACCCCTCAGTGTCAAAGGTAGTTCAACATACCTATGTTGATCTACACCTCTACCACGAAGGAAAGTTCTACTCAAGCAAATCTCAAATCAAACTACACTCCAATCTAATGAAAATAGACTACCCACAAAAGCTTCTTTTAAGGGTGGTAGCCCACCCAGTAGTTCAACATACCTATGTTGATCTACACCTCTACCACGAAGGAAAGTTCTACTCAAGCAAATCTCAAATCAAACTACACTCCAATCTAATGAAAATAGACTACCCACAAAAGCTTCTTTTAAGGGTGGTAGCCCACCCAGTTGTTTGGGAATCCAATTACCCAAATCTTTCTTTCTAACCTTACCCAAATCTTTCTTTCTAACCTTCCCAAATCTCGGGACGAGATTTCTTTTAAGGGTGGTAGTCTGTAACATCCCTGGTTTTTGGAAAGTCCAAAAATCACTAAAAATTGAAACTTTTTGTTTTCATGTTATGCAAGTCACCAAAAACCAAATGAGATGCAAGAAACAAAAGAAAACAATACATGTTCTAGTGTTTTGGAAATGAAAATCCAATATACCTCTATTCCATAAACCCTAAAGTTATTTCAAAATAAATATTTCTACATAAAGAAAATATTTCTTCTTAAGCAAACCCTTACACCAAAAATGTTTTCAACCCAATTATGATCTTGAAAATAATTTTGATGTATAAAAACTAGAGAATTGTTATCTCTAATATTTTCTTCTCATCTCTAAAAAGGGTTTTACTATTATTGATAACCCCCAAATAGATATAAGTTGGATCCTTGTTTTCCAAGTGTCATGTCAATCAACAAAATAATATAGTGCTATAAAAATAAATTGTTTATGAAAACAAGTAAGATACTTTGAGAAAACAATGATTTCATTTGGGAAAACCTTTCTGCTTTTACTAAACCCCATTTCCAAATTTATTAAATAATTCTCTATGTTTGAAATATAAAAAAAAGATACTAATTGTGGTTTCACTAAAATGTTGAAAATATACAATATAAAAGTTCCTAAAAGGGTCTTAGGAAACAATAGTTGAACCATAGAAAATATTTCTAAAAATTGTTTTAATCATATAAAAATTAATGTTTCTATTAAGTGACTATCATTGTTTCTTCATATTTTAAAATCATAAAATATGAAAACCATTAAAAATGATTTTGGAAAATGTCATTTGATCACATTGATGTCTCTAATATTTTATTCAACCAATAATTTTCATTTATATAATTGATATTTTAAAAATGGCATTAATATGCTATTAGTGAAATCATTTCTATTTCAAAATATAAAATAGCAAAACAGGTGTAAATGATTTTCAAAAATGATATTTGACTTATATAATGTCTCTGTATTTTTATAAAACCCTTTCTCAAAATTAAATTTGATTTTCTATTAAAAATGCTAATAAGTCACTTTTAATGAATTATTAAAATTTCATAATTCAAAAATATAATATGTTGAAAAGTTTATAAAAATGGTATTGTTAGAAAGTATTTCAAATATTATGAATTTAGGATTTTGTTTCATGTTAATTGGAGGTATAAAACATAAGATATAAAATAAACAAGAAAACAGAAAAATAAAAAATAAAAATGCTGATGTCAGCGATGATGTCATCATCGTCTTCAAACCTGAGAAGAAACGGACGACTGTTTCTCCCCCGATTAAAACCCCTTCAATCCGAGCGTTTCAGGCAATAATTTTGTGCCCCGTTTGCTCCTCTTAAATCTCATCCCCCTCCTCTCCATTTGCCCTCTGGAATCCAGTGGAATCGTGCCCCCTCTCGGCCAAATTTGCTCGCCGGAGTTCTTCGTAGCCGCCACCGTCCCCGCGCGATTCCGGCAAGTCCAGGAGGCCACTGCCGCCCTCGTTTGGCCCCCTCTCTTTATCTCTTTCCCGTGCACCTCTGTGACCACTTAGGTGGGTTTTCCGTGCAGATTTTTTTGCCGCGTCGTGCTCGCCGGAGTACACCGCCTCGGGACCACCTCGCCGCCGTGGTTGCGGAGCCCCAGGAGCTTCCCCGTGGCCACCATCATCTCCACCGTGTCGCTCTGCATCTCCCCTTGGTCTCCATCGAGCTCGAGCACAACCGGAGCGCCGCATCGTCGTTTTCCGGTGAGCAGCACCACCGCGGCCACCATTTCCGGCGACCTAGGTCCGGTGAGAACCCCTTCTCTCTCTCTCTTTTATTTCTGGCCGTTAGATCTTGATCGAACGGTGCTAAATAGATCACTTAGGCGAAGAGGTATTAGCGAATCACAGCGCGCCACGTTGCCTGCCCGTCAGCGCGCGTTAAGTCCCTTATCCGTCGCTCGGTGCAGCACGTAGACGGCCCAGGCCCACCTCCTATCAGTCGCACCGCGCGGCAAATAGCCATTCTCGGCCCACCCAGTCTCTGGAATTATTTCCGAATAGAAATAAAAAGTAGATTTTGCAGAAAAGCCCCTATAAACTAGAATCATCATATCTTTTTAACCACTTAGCCAAATTTAACAATCTTGGACTTTTTGAAAATCCCTTGACATCTAGAAACTTTTGGCACTGTCCAAATTCAAATTTGACAAACTTAAATTTGTTCAAATTCAAATATGCTTGTTTGGTGAAATTTGGCATAATTCAAATTCTACAAATCCAAAAATTGTAAAATAAAATATATTTGGAAACCTTAGGATGTGTACTTTCATATTCTCTGTCCCAAAATAATAATTGAACAAATTAAAATTGAATTTAGAATTAAGTTGTCTATTTGAGTATTTTTAGCATAGATTAATTTGTATAAATAATTTCAATATAGTTCCTTTTGCAAAATTGTTCCATTTGATAACCTTGAACCAGAAACAACCTTGTCCAACCATTTTGGACATCCTTGGACCATGGCCATGTGTTTTTGACCAAAACCCCAACCTAGTGATTCATCCATTTTCACCATGTCTTAGAAATTGTTTTCAACTGTTATTTTTTTTGATGTTATGTCCATTTGGAGCCAAGCCATGTCCTTAGAATGTGCCAATCACATATAGTACCAAGTAGTGAACTTTAGTTTTCTATCTTCTCCACTTCCCCATGCTTGCTTCAAGATTTCACCAATTTGGGATTTGTGAGAACCATGAAGTGAAATGGAGGACTCAACCATCTAGAGACTTTTCAACATGAAGATAGAAGACCAATGAAGGACTTAGCAAATAAAACAAACTTTAGAAGCATCTCCAAGAAGTGGAAGCACTTAGAAGACTAAACCCCTTTCTCTCTAAGTCTTTTTCCTTCCCTTTTCTATTCTTCTCCTTTCAACCTGGTGGCAACATGAAGAGCTACAAGGAAGATCAATGAAGAAGTTTTGAAGAGAAGACTTAGACTCCACAACAACTAGAAGCAACTCAAGAAGTACAAGTGTGAAGAAATTCAGAAGAAAACATCTCCCTCTCTCTTTCTATCTTTCTTCTTATATTCTTTTCAAATTGACTTAGTGGTATTTGTGTCCATCCCATACCCAAACCAATTAGTGAAGTGAAAGCCATGAAGAGTCTATCAAGACCAAGAGAAGCACCACACCAAGGAAGGAAACAACTTAGATGGCATGATGATCTTCAAGAAGGCAATCACATGAGGTCTAGAAGCAATCCATACAAGTTGAAGAGTAACAAGTTATTTTTGTCCAACCATTGACCCAAATGGAAAACCCAAGACTTAGTAATATTTTCCCTTTGATGATGAAGTTAGTAGACCTACCCTAACCACAATGGAAAATACTAACATAGTCACTCAAATATTTTTGAAGGTGAATATGACCAAGTGTTTGCATGTATTACTTTAGTTGAAGAAGTAATATGTTTATTTTTAGTGAACTCTTGGAACTTCCTCGACAAGTATGGTTATAATAAAGTTAGATCACATCAAGCTCAACCTAGTCCTTCCCAAGTAAACCATTGGAATTTCCTTAATAAGAATGAGACCATTATGGAATGAATCTTCAAAACTCAAACCTTGACCTTGTCCTAACCAACTTGGTTACACCCCTTTTTGATATGTTAGTTTCTCTGTATGTTTTCTACACTTGTATGATTGTTTGGTAGAATGTTTGTTTATTTTGTTAATGTGTTTTCAATGAATAGATTGTACGGAGAGCAACGATCTTTTGTGAAGAGAGTGTGAATATCTTCACCAACTTCAACAAGGCAAGTAACACACCATCAACTACCCATTATTTTCTATATGCATTAGTTGATTTTGAGTAGTATGCATGATAGGAAATTTTACTAAGTTATACTATGCTATGCTATTATCCTAGTAGTGTGTAGCCATCCCTTTTACCTTGTTATTTTGATAGCCTTAGAATTTATTAGATGCTATGCAATGTTACAAATTGTTTTACTAGATGTTGAGGAAAAATTCTAAGTATAACTAATGAATGAACCACCTGGGTGGAAGTGGTAAGACTGGTTTATGTTGAGTGTTGCCTCAGGGCCCTTGTCTAAGGGTTATTCCACTTGAGGTTGTCACTTGAGGATGGCCACCCAGGAACAAAGAGATTACTATGTCCTTCTAAGTTTAGTAGCTTCCCGTGCAGCCTTTAGTCATATGGGCTCTGTCTTGATCAACTAAGTTGAATGAACTCACTAGGCTTACAAGCAGATGTAGCATAATTATAGGTGGAACGGGTAAGCCAAACGGTGGTGGAATTTCTTCTGAAAGATCTCGTCTCGATTCTTCTCCTTTCCCTAATGCACTCAGGGTGTATAGGATGTTTGGGCTGAGTTGGGTCTGAAGGTGAAAGTGCACAAACTCTGCAGAGTCTACAAACTAAGATCTTAGCCGTGTCCCCGGTTATGGACAACTATGAGCAGCTGGACAAGGATTGACGGAAGAATCTCATCACCAATTTCAATAAGTAAAATTTTGACCAAGTGAACAGTATTGTGGTGCTTGGATCTTAATCCAATGTTGCCACCCTTTTGAAAAGAAAAGTTTGTTTTACAAAAGTGATAGGAGAAAACTGGCTTTATGCAAACTCAGCCAAAACTCCACTCAGCCAAATAAGCATGTAGTATTAGTCTTGCCATTTATATCCACCATAGTGTTACTTGCCAATACATTAAATTGTATTGACTCCCTTGTGGCTGCATATTCCATATTGCAGATATTTCTGAAGACGAGTGAGGATTTCGTTTAGGATCTCGAGACTATCGCCAACATGTTTTGCCTGTGGCACATGAAGAAGATGGGCTCAATGTTATTCATGTTTTCCGCTGTATATCTTTGTTTACTGCTAGTCTTCTAAGACTATGCAAGTTGTGATTACTATTTTGTAAAGACTCGATCATGCGATGTAATAGAATTTGATGCATTTGCATGATATTTCATTTTGTACTGTGGTGCTAGCAAATGATCCAGGGACTAGCACAATAACACAGGTATTCCATCTTTATTAAAAGTTGGGATGCTACAGATAGTCTTCTGACATTGCCTACAGGTGCTTCTCCCATAGTCCACGCACATCGCTTGGCTCGCAAAATACCAATATTGTTGCAAAGAGCCTTCGCAGAGACGACGACATCTCATATAGTGTAGATTCGGTAAGGGAGTCATCTAGTGTGTTATCCCCTTCAATCAATCCCCTTATCTCCGTAGCTTCACGGAAGGTTGGTAGATCTCACCATTAACCGTCCTTAGATCTTCGTAAGAGGTGGCCCCGGTGACATTGTTTAGAAGGACACACAAGTAGTAGCGTTCCCCCTCGGCGGGGTGAGCGGACACAATTCTTCCAACTTGTCCACCGTGTCATATTTCCTTCTTCTCCAATATTTTTCCTTACCTGTCTGCCATGTATACCATTCGGGAAAGTCCCTGTACAAGATAGAACGAGCTTGAGAGTGCATTTTGTTTGCCTCGAAGTACTTTGTAAGCATTGACTTCTCAACACCTTCACGGTTAACTACTCTTTGGATATCTTGGCCCTGTTTGAATGACACCATGTGCATGTTTGGAAGATGGAGCTGCAGCTGCATCACTAGAGGATTGTGCTTACTCAATGCAAAGCCATAAATCCTCTACAATGCTTCCGGGGGAGTCACCCACCTCGCATCTATATATTGTTTGATCTCAT
Source organism: Alopecurus myosuroides (assembly GCA_028641055.1). Lineage (NCBI taxonomy): Eukaryota > Viridiplantae > Streptophyta > Magnoliopsida > Poales > Poaceae > Alopecurus > Alopecurus myosuroides. The sequence goes on from CM054058.1 coordinate 180,959,200, forward strand.
CTATGTCTCCATGGACATCTGTCTTGTCAGCCTCACTCATTGAAATAGACGCACGGTCATGGCCCTTGTATATGTAATTGAAAAGGTACTTAGCTGCCTTTATGCTCCCGAATGCCTCAACATTTATGTGGCAGTTGAAATGACGTAGAAGGTGAGGATTGTATGGGACTACCCATCTATTATCTAGCCATTCATTTCGAACCATTACTGTATGACCATCTTGACGTCTTCTGTATAGAGGGTAAGAGTCCTTACCCTGTGTGGTAGCCGCATGGAAAGGTCGAGGATAGTGATTCTTGCAAGCAGGACGCCCCTTTGTGCACGGTCAATTAGGGTTTAAAGTACCACATGGCCCATGCATCATGTGCTTTACGACCATCTTATACAGTTCTGGGTACTTCTTCTTGTTCGGGAGCTCGGCTGAGATAAGACGGTCATACTGCTCGGGACACGTGAGCATGTATTTTCCTTTCATGATCAATAGGAAATGTGCATAGGGAAGGCCCCTCTTCTGGAACTCCACTACATAAACATAGGCACGCACCTTGCCGAGTATGTCCTTTTTCAACAACTTATCCTTGATTTCCTCTAGCTTCGCCCTAAAAACACGGACAACAAGGTCTGGACGATCCTGAGGTGTCTGGCCAGGGTAGAGTTCACGTTTGATCTCATCCCAGTTTGGGTTGCACGTCATGGCGAGAAAGACGTCTGGCTTGCCATACTTCTGCACCAAGGCCATAACGTCCATGTAGCGACGCCTCATGTCACGTGGACCTCCAATAAATGACGTACACAACACTGTACGTTTTCCAACAGCATCTGTTCTACTCTCACCGACGTGCAAACTGTCCACTAAGCCCTGGTATAGGTATGCCCTTATTTTATCTTGATGACCCCATATATAGTCCAACCTGGAGTTCTCGATCTTGATATATGTGTCAACAACAAACTGTTGAACAAGACGTTTGTCGTAGAGGATCGGGTTGAATATACCAGGACACATCTGGAATTTATAGCAGTTGTAGTCTCTCACAGACACACATAGTCGTCCTCCAGCAGCTGCATAGAGAATGGAAAATGAGTTGAGGCGGAGCCGGAAACGGGAGATTATATTGCATACCATGGACTGTGCATGTGTCTAAATTGTTCGTACTAACCTGCATCATCAGCGTCGCCGTCATCAGCTAGGGATTGCAAGGACTCAGTGTTATCAAGACGAGATAGACGAGCTGCACGAGCTGCCATCACAGTATCATAAGAAACATCTTCCTTGGGGATATCGGTATGCCACCCAAGTTCGCCCCTAGGGAAGAACAGAGGGTAAGACAAAGGATCATAGCATCCATGATACGACTTGATACCATGTATATCTCTATTCTTCCCTGGGAGGACAACACTATGCTCGAACTGTCTTCTTCTCTCGCTACCTTCCACCCACACAGCGGCTACTTCCGAAGTGGTCGATGCATTATATTTTCTCTGATCCATCCTTGGGTCAAGGTTTAGTGTGATACGATAGTCATCAACATCCTCAACTTGTCCCATACTCCGAAGATGTTCAGAGTATGGATTATCACGAAGTATGTCCACAAGATGTGTGATTACTTCTTTGTTCTTCTCCAATTGCTCTTTGCGACAACTACGATACATGTGCTCTAATCAAAGAAGTAAAGCTCAAGGTGACTGCGCTCTGAACCACTGCCAAATGACCGTATGTTGTGGTACATTTGGCCATGGGCACGAAACGTGTAGATAGGATGCACTGATGTGTTAGTGGTATCACTATCAAGGTGACAATATAGTGAGGTGAACGAGAAATGACCATTGAAAAACCTGATGTTGTCACGGAAATGCCTAGCATCATGGTATGCACTCGTCCAAAGCCTCATGAGCTCGGGTGGTGTATGGACATTAGTTAGCTTGATCTTCCCCTTACGACAGCAAAACCCAGGGGTCTCATGCTCGAACTTCTTTGCATCACAAAAGTTGCAGTTCTCAACAGGCTTCAGCATGTGCGTTTTTGTTGGAATTTTGTTGTACAGCTCATCATATGGATCAGGGGCGAGTGAAATTGAATTAGAGTCATCGTCGACCTCATGTATTTTGGCATCCTCATCACCGCTGTCCTCTTCTGAAGTGATAATTAACAACATGACTCCAATAAGCAAAGGTAATATGTACACACGATGAAGGGAAAACGTGATAAAATTACCTTGTCCACCAAACATGTAGCCTTCCTCATCTTCAGAGTCGTCCTCCAATATGACGCCTTCATTGTCACCTATCAGATAATTACTTATTAACTCATGTTTGAAATATGTCGTGGAACTAATAAGAGCAAAAAAACAATTACCATCACCATTGGCCCGTGAGTGTGGTTGATGTATATGGGCAATCTCTGGTGTTAGAGACATAGTTTCTGTGAATAAAACATGAAAGTATGATCATATAGTTGTCAACTACTAATGTTAGAGACGTAGAACAATTCATGCATGAACATTACCATTGTTAATGACGACTGATTGTGTTTCCCGTTCAGAACCATTGATGCCTTCCATGGTGATTGATGTGTTTTCAGCCGTTGAATTCAGCTTTTTCTTACTATTTGAATAGAATGTTTCGTTTCAGAGTCCTACCAACGCATTCCTTTCTCCAGGTGTTACATGTTTTCTTCTTGAAATATTACTAATATCAATATCAGGGGTCTCCTCCCCTGACATTTGTTCCAAAGTAGACTGGATATAAATAGGGGTTCCGTCGAACTCGGGTATAGACCAATCACATGTTGGTATGGTTCCACGAGGAAATGATTCCACATTAGTACGAACAACCTCAGGGGTCCAACATGGGTTATCCATGGCTATGGATTCTTTGTTCAGACTATTGCGACGTAAGGCACGAAGGGCCTTCTTTGAACTCTTTTGCTTAGGAGTCATATCTGCATAATGGAGCCTATCCTTTGCACGCTTAGCTTCAATTTTGTCTGATAAATGACATGATAATGCTAAGAAGTAAGTATTTTCCATGCTATCATGTATTTATGCTTCAATTTTGTCTGATAAATGACATGATAATGGTAGCACTAAGTATTCATTACCTGCCACTGATTTCATTTGTTCATAGGCTGCATGTTTTCTTGCTTGTAGTTCATCTTTCTTATCGGTACTCATCTGTGCATACCGTTCCCTTTCCCTCTGCCTCTTCTGTTGCACGTGATCTCTGAGTTGTGGTTGAACGAGGGATGCCATTTGTCCATCATTAGTGCAATTGTTCATATCAACTATATCTACATAGAAGACACACATCATATTGATAACTCCTTTGTGTATGAGTAATTAACACAGTTACTTTCATTTATCAAAATGATCAAACAAATTGAATGAAATTTTGTAATTAATGAATTAATCTAGTTGCTATCCTACCAGTTGTGATGATTTCTTGCCCTTATAATGGCACATGAATAGATCGCCTCTCGTAGTTGTCATTCCTTCTTAGCCATGAGGTATCTTCAGCAAGAACCTCATTCTCCTTGTCTGACGTCGAGCATTTTCTTTTTTGGGCGGCTTCACGTCGTCTTTTAAGATATTCTTCTTTTTTTATGCTATTCATCTGAGCATATCGTTCCCTATCTCGCTGCCTTCTACGCTCCTTTAGATCTATGAGTGCTTTCTGAATGGTGAATGATGGTGGTTCATCATTGCAGCTATTGTTGATGTGAACAATATCTACAGAGAAAAATCATGTATAACACAACATCAGATTTTATTTATAAAAATGATGGAATTAATCTTATTAAGGAATTAGTTGCCTTGTTACCAGATATGGTGCTTTCTTGATATTGAGAGGTAATATGAGGTGATTGCCTCTGATATGCGTCATTATCACCAGGGACCACATTTTCCTTGTTACTATCGGAATTTGCGCCGGTGAAAACTAAAGGAAGAACACATGAATGAAACAGTAATATACATAACTATAAGTGTGATGGTGGTTTATTAAAATGCACATGTGACAATGGGCGTGCTTTGTACTTGGGAGTGCACCGCTGGACTCTTATGTGATTCCCGTGAGAGTACCAATCGAGCTTTATTTTGTCGATAGGATTCACGGCGTTTCTTATTTCGTTCATCTTTCTTTTCTTTATCCATCTGTGCATATCGCCCCCGAGCACGTTGCCTACCGCGTTCTTTTGAATATGTAGGCTCACCTCCATTAGTGGTGTCGACGACACCTATTTAAAATACAGAATGTAGTCAGATGTTGAGCATCACATGATGCACTCATACATTATATCATGGGTATTACTTCTGTTGATGGTGTTGGACAAGTCGTTGAAAGGAGTACGCTTAGTGGACCTTTTCGGAGAATCCACTGCAAGTTAAAAGTATCTTAATCAGAATGATTGAATCATATATTTCTCAATTTTATCCAAACTACAACACAGCAATTTGTTTAGGCCCAAGAAAAATAGCACTATAGTACGAGAAAAAATATGCATTTCAACTCCTGGGACACACTATGAACTCCCGATATGCCCTCTCTTCCAGATCCATTTCACTCCTCCCTTCGATCCTTCTCACTCCTCTCAGCAGCTGTCCGATTGGTATGATAATCCCGGATCGATGTCTTCATATTGCCGTAAGCTATTTATCGTGTGAAAGTATAAAAGATTAAACTTACCTGAGACCAAATCGATGTGTGGATAGGATCCTCTTGTTTTCACCCTTGTAGAAGGATCTTTTGGGGGAGAATGGTGCTGCTCACTGGTCTAGTGTGCGTCTGCCATTTGTTAGAACAATAAATCGTGGGTGGGAATTGATTAGCGCCCTATTCCTGAAATTATGCTTTTCACATTCATCTCTCCATCTATTAGGAAGGTGACCTGTCATATTAATTATTAACCAAATCAGGTGCGCCTCAGTTTCTATTTCTCTATTCTTTTATATTTCGCGCCAGTTTTCATTAGGCTATATGTACAACATGTTTATGAGAACTAGGCGCTGGCCTAGTGGTTGTGCTCCGGGTGTGGAGCCAACCCGTCCCGGGTTCGAGTCCCAGCTGTGCGCGCTCGATAAAAATTGAGTCCCAGCTGCGTGCGCTTGTATAAACCGGGTGTCTCATCTACCTAACAACGTATATCAAGGGAGGGATCATTCCCCCTTTGGTCACGTTTTTTATGTACAACATGTTTATCGTTCCTTCGCCCAAAACAGCAGGTTAAATTTACGGTACCCTCTCATAAATATTCCCGGGCCAGAAATATGAACGACATTCCTAGCGCGGCCTTATTTATAGGAATTTTACGGCAACAAAGTGTTGTCAGAAATCTGTAGTGCACGGACCTTTTCATGTTTATCCGGTTCGGTGCAGTAACTCATGCATTTAAATCATCAACACATGCACTGATAACACATACCATTCATGGCAGTCCAGCATCTTGTGCACCCGATTACCATGTCAATTAACTCAGTTTTTTTTCATTTCTTCCATTTGTCCATGATTCTCTTCTCTCGTTGTTTTTTTGGAGTGTATAGTTGCAGTATCATATTTGGGATCATAGGTTATACATTTCTCAAGAAATAGTGGAGTGTATTCTGGAATAAATATTTAAGATTTGGCAAAAATTCATCTTATCCTGAACATGGTGTGCATACATGGAATACTATCACGAAGGTGATCTCTTATTGAGAACCGAGAGAGAATATAACATATATATCACATATTTGCCATTTATGTAATTGTTTGTATGAATTGTCTAAATCGACTTCAATATAAGTGCTACAACTTCAAAGGAAAAAATCTTTTCCTATGGACTTAACCAAATCTTTAACAACTTGAGGGATGTTGCCTTCACACTCGTTGTCGGGGTACGTGAGAATATGTACCAACACTTTGTTCCGTAGGGCACCGTCCTACGCATCCATTATTTATAAGCGTATAAATATCACGAAGAGCTCACATATCGTGTTCATAAATATATTGATTACTCACCGTGGCATCGGGTCGTGTAACTTCTTTACCATTCCATGATCGCATAAACTTTAAAACCAGAAATCCAGACACATTGCTATGCAGATGCACAAAATTTCATTAGAAAAATTGTAGATTAACCATTGGAAAATATAGGTATTGTCAAGATTCTAACCTATCATGGTTATTTGGCAATGACACTGGTTTGACGCGCCGCCATAGAAAAACATCGTCGTTCCAACCAGGAATCGCAGCTTGGAGAGCAATGTTAAGATGGAATGAAATATCCTTTAGCTTCAACCTATCTTTCTTGAATGGATTTTGTTTCCACATATCCGGTAAAGGAATGGGATCAAGTATAGTAATAGTTTTTTCACCCAGATCGAAATCAAAGAGAATAAAACGACCGGTAGTACGATAAGGTAACATAATCTGCATTGAATTGGATATAGAAATTGTTTATCGCATGACCCAAATAGTTATAGTTACATAAAAATAGCAACCTTACCGACTTGCAGGATGAAACATGGGAGTACATCCCTGGCCAGCAATCAAACATTTTCGCTATAATATAACGTTGTTGATCGAACGGTAGACGAAGTCTTGGGTCTCTAGTAGAGTCGGTCACTATGTTCTGTTTTGAAAGTATGAAATATTAGAAGTACGACAACCATGCTAAGTGAATTCATGAAGATGAAGACAAAATCATAAACTTACGCAAAACTGGATGTCCATATAGTGTCGTGGAGGGTCATTGAACAACTGAAGCTCGTCTGTAGCATTTGCTCGTATGGCCATGTTGAAACAGTCGTTATCTATACCCTATTTTCCCCGTAGTAAGTCTTGTAATTGTTTAAGAGTTAAACTGATTAGATATGGCTTGGAGCTCTGTACCCATATTTCTCTATGATGAAGAAGCACCAAAATTAACCATAAGGAAAAAATAATGTAAAATGGTCAATCACAGATGAATATGCTGATCAAAATTGACTTACTTAAGTGAATCTTCGTTATCAATGGACATGATATAGTTTCGCAGTTTGGAAACTAACTCATTTTTGTTAACTGGAAACTTTGACATGGCCATAATTGGCAACCTATGCACGGACAAAGACGATGTTTGGTCTTTGACTACATCTGATGGTTGTGGTACTCCAGTATGAGGGGGGTTATTCTTGTCCCACATTTCTATATCGCTATTATCTCCGCTTTTCTTATCCTCGACATATTCTGGTGTTCCTCTAATCTATCTATACTTCTTATAAAGCAAAACCCCACTAACATGCATTAATGATTTTTCTATCTCAACATGCAAGCTATCCACATCATCCATTCTTCTAGCTAATACATTGTCCATGTCATCTCCACTCATATTTATTAATCACTACATGCAAACTAAACATTATCCATTTATTAAATCATCCAATTATCCATATTAATAATTTAAAATATATATTATGATCAACTGACCTTTGTATAATCTCTTAGAAAACATAATGTATCACGTCTCTTATAAATTTTGATTACAATATAGTGCAAATTTTAAAGCGATCCCTGCAGCAACGCGCGGGGCATCCTTCTAGTATCGTTGAAAATAGAATCATGGAGAATGGTGGCCAGTTGCTTTCTAAAGAGTTTGATACCCTTCTGCCAATTATTTATTTGAAATAATTAGCTCGATACATTTATGCAAATAGCTGATAATCAGATCAGCTAAGTGTGTAAAATACCTGTCTTACAGGATGTGCTAGTTCGAGTCATGTCCATTCTTCCATGAGTTTGAGAGCAAACAAGCCACATGATGAGCTGCAATATGTACCAACATGGTTTTTATGAATCGGTAACTAAATGGCGAATAGTACATAGTGTAATGTATTAAACATACAAAGTTGGATGATGTATTAACCCATCTGTTTGAAGGGGCTTGTCAATACACTCCACTATTGGCCATTTAGTTACTTCTAGGTCGACCCATTTATCACCTATGTAGAACCCACTCTCCCGAGAAGCAATTTTAAGATGGTACTCGAGCCCCTGAAGCTGTGTAACGAAAAATAATATGAAAATACATATACAAACTCACGTCAATCATGAAAGTCAGTACGAGATTGCTAAATAGTCACCATGATGTGTACGTTGGAACGGCTCTTCTGGGAAACAAACGAGTCTAGTACTTGAATATGACGGTTTTTCCCATCGACATTAGATACAATCCAATGGTTTTTAGTCACATGTACTGGAATAAGAAGCTAACAAAAATTGCAAGTTGAAGCTACATTTTAGCAAAGAAATCAGTAGTTATAGCCTTTCAATTATGTACACGGTCTTACCATGTCATGTCTTAGATAGTTAAGCGCACGTCTGATAATTCTGTCAAAGTCTTTTGTTATTGGAATTTCACCATCCCGCTTTAGTATGGTAGATATGTGTGTTGTATCTAGCCATACCTGCCCGCCTGCTCTGTTGTGTAGATGGTCTTGGGAACGTAGGTAATAAATATAGGCATTCATCACCTATAGGTAGAAAATAAACTGATATTGATTTTGTCAATCACAATAGTTTCGCTGTTTATGGGCACTAGATGACCCGTTGCGCCACTGGCGCAAATATCGAAAGTAAGATTATATTTTAGCAAGAAGTTTTATGTGCTTGATATTTATGTTTTTGTCCGTGATCGTGAATTTACGACTACGACTTACTGACTTAGGATTATTTATTCTAAGCAACTTTGAGGCATAGAAACATAGACCGGAACTATGGTGTCACTAGAATGTCCACAACTAGGATTTCTCGGGTTTGTCGAAACATTTCGTGTTATTTCTTCCAGCCTTCACTGCCTCGATCGATAGTTTTCAGATGACCAAGGCCGGCCGTTAGGGTTTCACGTCTTTTCTGCTTATACACATTCTTGTGATTCTACCATTGGCGTGGCAAATTCGGGACTAAATATTAGGCATAAAAATTGTGTTTTTTGACGTTGTTAATGTATGAAAATGCGAACCATTCATTTAATTATTTTTGACCTCTATCGCTTGTATCGACAATCTTCGAGGTTCCTCTACTTATGAACGTCTGGGGCATGATTAAGGAAGATCGGAAGAGGGTATCTTTCATACTCTCTTAGGTATAGGGAGAAATCACACACAAAAAAAACTAAATATATTTCCTAGCTGATATAGACCAATAATTCTTGGAAAATTTTGCTCTAGGAATTTCAAATTTCAATCCTGACAGAGCATTTACAAACTGTATGGGAGATATTATATTTTGCAAAAAATGTATTATTATGATCAAACAACACTTTTCTCTTCTTGGGCTTGCATTGGCCGAGCAACAATGTAAACAAGTGGCAAATAGTATTAAAGAGAACTCACACTTATAGACATGTACTACTTCTGTTCCAATGAAAACGATGTCAATAGACACTAAATTTGACCAAACATAAAGAAGAAAATATGATCATCTTCAAAATTAAATGGATATATCACAAAATTATATCTTATCATGAATCTATATATCGATAGAGATTTGATATTGTGAGTGTCCATTTTTTTGTACATAACTTGTTCAAACCTAGATGTCGTTAACTTTTTGAAAACTTGCTCAATCCACACATGTCTACTACTTATGAAACATAGCGTGCCTCTGAACCGGTATTTAAAAGTACATAAAACAATGATGAAAATTTTGAGTGCGTGGAAAAAAAAGTAGTTACATGCACAACCCAGGAAACAAGTACACTGTATTTACTCTACTTATTGCACAAGGAAACAAACTTGTTAAGCTTACTAATCCCGAACTTTCTCGACTTTAAACATGTAAAGCTAAATAACTCAGAATCGACCGTGCTCAAACTTTGAAAGTACCAACTTTGACCATAGTCTTAAGCAACCTTCTCTTGTGTACTGATGCCATCCCGTTTTTCGTGCACCTAGACCTGCCTTTTTCATTGCTTTGTCCCGAAACCGTTGAGAATCTGGAGAGTTGTCTTGCTCTCCTAGGTGTCCCATCTCTTTCTTTAAGGCCCAACAAACCCTTCCTACACATATAGAATAAGCACATCAGGGTAAAGATAAAGTTTCCTAAATACATAAATATGCATGTAACATAACTAACATCTCAGAGAAGTCATAAATTCATGACACATAATAACTTAGTTTTTACAACCTCCGATGGAAAAAATAATATAGCTATGTTCCTGGATTTACTTTCACATGTGCAATCTATCTAGCAAGAGATAATTTGTTCACAAATGTTCTACGTATCCCCTTTTTCTCTTGTCCTCCTCATGAAGCTAACTGGTTACCAATACATCAACATATATACACTCAAATTCAATTAACTCTAAATTAAGACGGCCGCACTAAAAACGTCTATGAGACCTTTTTTTCTTGGCCCCATCATGAACCTAACTAGTTACCAATACATCAGCATATACACACTCAAGTTCAATTAACTCTAAATTAAGACGTCTGCCCTGGAAACATCTATGAGCCAGAAATTCTATGCATAGTCATCTATACGCTGCATTATGCACACTACAGTTTGAAGCACTATATACTATGCAGCATGCATGCTATATTATTACACATTTTTCAAGTAATGGCATGGATTCTTCCATTATACGACCTTCCAGATTTCTTTCTTGTAACCAAATATGAAATATATACTGGAAATTCATAGGGGAAATTCCAGAATAAAATAAAAGGAGAGATCCATACTTTCAGATTTTATTCTTCTGCATTCAAAACACAAGCCTATATTCAGAAAATGCCACCTTGAAGGAGAGCCTGCTCCTAGACTTGGACCGTGCCGGCTCCTGGCTTGCCCAACGCAAGCATAAAGATTCAAAGTATGTTCCTTTCTCCTATAAATTATCTGTCATGGTTGGTTTGCCGCACCTAAAATATGTACACAGACATTGGTCAACAAGAATTAATATCTGGAGGAATCATTTTCCCGCATACAAAATAGAAGAGAGCAAAAACACAGTGAAATCATGGAAGCATAATAGAAATAAAAAAAAACACTTCGCGAAATGTATTTTTAAAAAATTTGATGAGGACATCCATGTGACACGTGCATAGATTGAGCATCCTGAAAAAACCTCTATCCAAAGAAGCAAAAGTAGATTAACGACGTCAACATAATCCATCATTAACTCTCACGAACTAACAACACCTATCTGATTGAACCTTAAAAAGTAATGCTCCATCTCATTAGGTCTTATTATGATGTGATAAATGTGGCTAGTACTTGCAGCTTGATGCAAAACAAAAATAGTATTTTAAACCCTTACTCACTATTTCCAGGTCTGATCATTTCAGTGCAAGCACACCTATAGATATACTTAAATTTTCATATATTAACAAAGTCAATACTATTTTATATCCCAAACATAGTTACCTAAATAAATAAATAAATCCAGGATTGAGGATGAAAGCTACACACATGTCACTTACCTACTTGTATGCACTATGCAGTACACTTTCAAGTATGTTGTTTTCTGGGGTTTGATTTATCTTTCTTTGTCTCTACTATTCTCAATATTTATATTCATAAAACTTTTGTTTCATTAAAATGGTAAATAAATGGGTACCGTATGCATTGGGTTGGGAGCAAGAAGGCCATTGCATTGCAATGAACATGGATAATCTCACATGCAAACATCTATCTCAGTCCTATAATCAGAGCCAGCAAGAAATCTCAAATTGAAAAATAAAGGGAAGAAAAGGACCTGCGCCCGCCGCCTTCTTGCCATGCTCTCCGTCCGGCCTCCCATCATCGTCCCCTTCTATCCCCGACATATCATCCTGCATCACAATTAGAGCATAACACCACACGAAAATTTTGCGATCAGCAATTTGGACATCAATGACCATTCTTGAGCACAGAAAATACGAAAAATGGACATTCAGGAGCAACATAGTAAATACTTCTTCAAACTCAAGATATAATTGTATGCAGATGGATGACAAATCGGAAAAAGAACAACCGCAAGAAACAACGCAAGGAGACACATTGGCCAGAAAAATCACCTTGCAACCTGGAGATTAGAATCAGCAACATGCAAGGGTGAAGCATACCTAATTAGGCAGACACATACTCCAGCTTAGCAAGTTGACTGGAAGGCACAAAAATCTCATGACCCATGGTGCGCTGTGTGAACCTTATCTTCCATCTCGGTTGCTTCTTCCATAAAAAAAATCCGGATGTTTGGTCAAGATCAAGCAGCTAGCTGCATGAAAAAAGAAGAAAGTCAACATAAGGAAGGAATAAGCAGACCTGACACTGTACCGAGTTATTTGGGGGTAAATAGTAACATTTTTACCGGCAAACAAATAAACAATTAAAAAAAGGATCAAGCCATAAAACTGGGGGTAAATAGTAACATTTTTACCAGCAAAAAAACAAGGGCAGAGGAACCAACATCTGTTTTGACCAGGACCAAAAGAGTAAAAAAGAAGGCACAGTCAGCTGGCTTGCCACTGTTAGGGTTGGTGTAGGAGTATCCCGGCCATCCAAATGCTAACTTATCCTAGGCTGCAACTTCCGGCTAAAATTTATATTGATGGCTTCCCCACATATTTTCTCAAATAACACAATCCCACATTATCTTAGCCATGCCAGTTTATATTGATGGCTTACCAATTTTCAGTATATATTAGTCATGCCAATTAATATAAACATGTTAAGATACAAACATAGGTCAGAATAATATAAAACACATCAGGAAATTATCAATTAATAATATAGTGACATTCTTCATAAAGAGGCAATAACTCTATCCTATTCAAGGCCAGTTTCCTAGAAGAACACGTTAAACCTATAACTGAGATTCGACGGTCTGGAAATTACATAGGATAAAAAGCAGCTTAGAAACAAAACCGAGGTAAAAAAAATTGAATATGATAGAAAGTAAACAGAAAAGGTGGCTTACTTTTACGACTACATCAAGGCCCTGTTTAAATTTGAGGCCAATATACTGACTACGTTTTACATTAATTCTTGACAGAGAAGTTCCCCATTTCCAGCTTGAACCATAAATCATGATTGTGGTGCAATATAATTATGTGAATATTATAATTTCTCGAAGCCAAAAATATTGCACTACAAAGTACATCAACAAGTGACAAATGTAAACATTCGGTCGAACAGAATCATCAAGAGGGGCATAGGAATGAAGGCATACTTGATCAACAACACAAACAGCAGGAGTATTCGTATCAAATAAAACCAAGTACAATGTGTCCTTCTATTGCTTTCTTGAGGACCTAGCAGACTCTGTATATGTGCAAAATTGAGTTGAAACACAGTCAGACAAAGAATTCGTACATTGTCCTTCAACCGTAGTAACCATCTAACGGGTAAATCACATGGAATTATATTTCGAGGGTCCCAAAACGGGAACGCTGATGAAGCTATGTGATCAGGATAGAATAGAGAGCCATAAAGTAAAAAAAGAATGGATCACCGACAAATACTAACCATCTGGGTGGCAGAGGGGAAGGGCGACAACAATTGGTCGAGCAGTAGGCTTTACATGCATCCTGTCAAAAGTAACGAATAACATGAATAAATACAACATGTAGTAAAGAAAATCAAATTTGCGCCTCTAGCAACCATCCCTCAACATCAACATGATCCAGTACTATTATATGTACATTAAGAAGGGACTATACATACCTTGGAAGTATCATGAGCCACGCGACCTGCTCGCTATCGCCTTGCGTTTCTTGACCTGGCGGTAACCAGGAAGAGCGGTAGGGAGAAGGACATGCGAGTCATGGCGACATGGTACCGTGTGAATCCCCTTAGACGGCCATGGACGAGGGATGCCAAGCTGAAACGCTCTTGTATAATGACTTAAAACATAAAAAGTATGATAAAACCAATGTGTGTTGCTCACAGTGTATGGTTTGAAGACATGGAGCATGAACTTTAAACAAAATTAGATTACTTGAACAGAGATAGAATGCGAACCAGAGGGTTTACCTCGATGCAAAATGATTCATTCTCTGGTAAGCTCACCAGGCAGCTGACATGGAAAAAAAGCAAGACGCTAATCATACTCTGCAATGGCTTAACAAAATGATTGTTAGTGTCTGATAAATATGTGACCCATAACAGTAAGGAACCCTATGAGATATAGCTGCAGGTAATATTAGTTGAACAGAACATAGAGATACCCAACTTGCACTACGGTACAAAACATAAAGCTCCAACCTGTCAGAACACGAGCCCAATCTCCACCCAAATTAAGTTAATTGACTCAAGTAGGAACCGAATTACTGGATCTTCAGCACAATTGGCGGCAACCACTAAATTATGACAAACAAACTCCTCCGTTGGTCATGGGATACGTATACAGGAACCGCAGAAAAATACGAACCTTTCAAGTATACAGTCATATGGCGCCGCTCACACCCGACGTGCTCGATCCATCTCCAACTCCTCCTCTGCGAACCGGCTCGGACCAGAAGCACTCGACGCCACGGCACTCCACCTGAAGTGCGGGAGCACGGCGATGACCACCGAGAAGGAGATCTGGAGCACTTGTTGATGGTGGAAAAACTCCTCGAGGCGGCGAGCCGGTGTCGGGGATTCGTCTTCCCTCACTGCCCGCCCTGCCTCCCTCCATGCAGCCCTTCCGCTTGCCCTCCACTGTGGCCATGCCGTCTCGGAGCGCCTCGGCGGCATGGGCTCGGACGTCGGGGATGATGCGCACTGCTGCTGGCTCTGTAGCACCTTTGAGCACAGCATCCCTGAGCGCGGAGGTCGCGGAGCGCGGCGACCGGCGGCCACCGCGTGAGAGGAACCCTAGCTTCACCATGAGAAGCGTGCAGGGACGGAGGCGGCGCGAGAGCACGGCTAGTGGCCAAGCGGTCGAGACGGTAGAGCGCTCCTGCAGCGCTCCTCTCACTGGACGCCGCCGCGCAGAGAGAAGGAGAGTAGGTAGGAATTGGGGGAGATGGAGGAGTCGGGGTTTGGGGGGATGGAGGAGGCGGCGGACTGGCTCGGGTCGAGGCCTCGCAGTGGTCTAGCCGTCTAGGTTTTCTCCTCCGCAGATCGAACGGTCCAGCTTCGGTGGCTAAGAAAATCGGCCCCTACACGTGTAACCAGGAGAAGGATGCGGAGCCAACAGGAAGCAGACACGTGGGAGCTCGGGAGAGCCAAGGGCGGACGAAGGAGGAGCCTCCTGGCTCGTCCAGCCTTTATAGGAGTAATGTCAGCTTACGTCGCCGTCCAACCAACCATCGTCTTTGAACAGACATTCTAAGTCTTTGCGCCTTAAGCATGCATCATTGATCCGAACCAATCTTGTGTCCGCAGGGAAGGACAAGATGTAATCTTTCATTTTAGCATAATTAGTCTCTATTTTTAGCATCTGTTCTACGGTAACCTCAGTTGATCCCATCTACAACAAAATAGTCAAAATTAGTGTTAGCCCTTTGATGTAATAACAGGCTTGTTGTAAGCAGTATAATCGGAGTCGGTTCGGGATTTCTTGGGAAGTGCACCTAATTCAAAAAGAGTCCGACTATAAAACTTAGAAGTGCTTATCAATATTTGCACAATTGGATTGTCAACTTCTCTTATCTAGTACTCATCCCAAGTTTTGATTTACAAAGTACAGAGCCCCAGTTCCGAATTTGCAAAGCCACAGTTTTGATTTGCAATCTGACACTACTCGAATGATTATTGGCAGATGAGTTGGTTTCATTACATACCTGATAAGTTACGTATAGCTGATCACTCGAGAAGAGGACGTGGTCGATGAGGAAGAGGGTGAACAGAGAGTCCGGTAGTTGGATCTGTAACTTATGGTGGAGGTGTCTGTGTTTTCTAAGAGGGTGCAAGTATGGATTACTTTAGTATGGTTAATAAAGAACAGACTAATGACCGGACGTAACTACAGGCTAAAATCATGGTGATTTCTATTTGACCGGATCAGGATGCTGAAATCATGGTTAATTATGCTGAAATAAGGCATGTAAAATAAGAATGGGGAGATTATGTTTTGGAGTAATTAGCAAAATCATTGGGTTGATAATTGATGGCCGTTCTTTAGTAAGGGGAGCAATTCCTGATTGTTTGATCGTTAATCGTGACAATTAAGGAAGGGGCGCAATATTGGTTATGGAATGTAATCTCGGTAATTAAGAAAGAGGAGGAATTTTGGTTATGTAACGTAATCACGGTGATAATCCAACATGACGCTACATCATATTTGGCCAGAGTAAGTTCAAAATGATAATCACCTAAGTTCCAAACTTTTATGAGTCATCGGAGGATGACCGATCAAAGTTATTATCATTTTTTGAGGTTCAACATTGGAGTATATAGTTTGAATGTTGGTGTGTTTCTGACTGTTCATGTTTTTCTTGTTGTCTAACAGATCAAAGTTGTATTTACGAGTAGCATATTCAATACGGACCTGAAGCCAAGAAATCAACCTCTTTACGGTAAGTATACGACTTACACATACATCATGAATTGCACCTACAGCATGCATGCATGGAGGTGCAATATATTGTACATTGCAAGCTACTGAAAACGCATTTCTATTACGGAGTAGAAACGATAACTATTACACGTTTTTATGCAGTCCATTGAAGAAAAAAGCAAACAACCGACGATAAGAATGAAACTTTTTATTTGTAGTCCTAAAAGGGCCTCCACTCTATAGACCGCTAACGACAATATACTCATTTCTTGCAACCTCGTTCCTTATGTTGACGACATTCATGACTTGCTGCTCTAAAGACTCCAATGCCGGGACCAGCGTTGCACGAAATGCATCTAATTGGTAGTTAGGTTGCCCGATAATAATATGGCTGTCGTCAGTTGTGTCCAATCCTCCTGCAATAATCATGCTATTAGATTGGAACATGTATATAAGATAAGATTATCATGTTTACAGAAACACATTACCTTCTGATTTATTTATCTCCAACATTGTGGCAGATAGAGTCCACAATCTATACTCTGCTTGTTTCCAAAGCGTGATGTGCTGGGCCACGTGTTGGCACCAGATACGGACAAAAATGATTTCACGTCTGTTCGATTGCATCAAATATGAGCACAAATTGAATATGGAATAATAACTATACTATCGTAGAAATTCAAACCTTGTATTCATAACCGCGACGTCAAGGCATGGAACATTGTGGTTATACTCAATTTTGTACATATATTTGCTTACATAGACCACCAGTCCAATAACATCTGAGAAAAAAATCATATGAAACTCAACAGAATCTCAAGCATTTTGGTACCTCCAAGCAAATAGTATTTGGTACCTGCAAGCATTTTGTTCTGCAGACCATAAACCGTGCTAAAATCTGTGAACCACCGTGGTGCCTAGGGATTGGCGGTACTTTATATGGTGTCTGCCGCGCTGGTTAGCGCTGATTAGTCTCTTCGATTGATTTTTGTCTTTAAATACCGATTCAATGTAATTAATTTTGTGTTGACAGCTGATTAGGCATTGTGTGGATGAGAAAGCCATGGAGAGTTGATTACTCTCTCCTTCTTTTAGGCACGGTGCAGATTGGCCCAGATGTATTAACTGACGTGGTGGGCTTTGGCTATTTTGGGCTTGGCCCGTTTGGTGATGGTCAGAGGTGTACGAGCGATCTGTGCTGGACGAAGTATACGACGGGAGGCATACTACGGAACGTTTCGTTCCTTTTAAGTACTCCCTCCGTCCACTTTTATAAGGCTCACTTCTTACTATTGAGTGCTAAGAAGTGAGCCTTATAAAAGTGGACGGAGGGAGTAGTAGAGATAGAGATTCGTATTTTATTTTTTCAAAATTGAATTTGTGGAAGGGCCGTCGGGATGGTTTCATCCTAACTCAGGGTCCGGCCCAGCTCAAATCCGCGGACCCTAAATCGGGGTCTGGTTGGACCAGTCTATCCCGCCCTCGTAACAAAATCCCCATGCAGCCCACTCCGATCTTCTTGCAAGGCCCAGTTAATACAGAGCGAAGCAGTGCCTTCAGTACATCAAGCAAACCCTAGTCTCTCCCACATATCCTCGACCGCCGCCTCCGGCACCACAAACCTCGTCCTCGTCGTCGTCTTCTGAGGGCATCTCCGAGTTCTGCCCAAACCTCCCCGTTTGTCCCCACGACACCCCATCTGGAAAACCCTAGTTCCCAAGATGGAAATGGCGACCATGTCCTCGATGTACAGACGTGAATACATGACAAATTATCTTGAGATCGGGAAGTCCCAAAGGGAATTCGAACACATCGACCCGGTGCCGCCATTGTCTATCATCCTTTACAGAGGTACGATGGATTTAACCGATCTATTTTTCTTGTTAGGACTGAGGTTTGCAATTTACCCTAGAAATTTTATACTTGATTAATGTTCCATTTCATGGTCGAAACATTCAATCCCTGCAGAAAATGATATTTGGTTTGCTCTAATCTGTGTGCATCCATTGCTTGCTTGTGTTGTTCTCTCATCCTGTATCATCGAGTTATTCTTTTCCATGCTTGCTATTACTATTGGATTTGATCTGACTAGTCTTTCTTCCGTATTAAGATTTTATGGAAACCGCATGGAGTTTGGACAGGCTGTTGCCCTGGACGCCTGGTCTTATTCCTTTCGATTTCTATATGGTTTATTTCAATGAGTACTTCTACCGTTATGCTCCAGATTTAAGTTTGCGTGCTGCAGCCACTAAGGTAAGCTCCCTACCGACTCTACCAAGCTGAACTATTGTTTGATTGATGGTTATGCTCATTAACTTCTTTACACTGTTGCAACATTATGTTTTCAAGTGTGTGGACATGGAGCAGAAGCTGAGGTGCGCAGAAGATTTGCCTGCTGACGTTTATGCACTGAGCAACAGGATCGAGCAGCAAGCAAACTGTATGATGGAATTAGGACACAAATGTTCTGTTGCTGCTGCTGGCTTTCTGGTACTTGTCTGCTTCATACAAATTAGATCAAAATGTGTCATTTCTTACATAATTTCTAATTTTTATGCTGAGTTGTTTTTAACATATTTGGACCATTTTGATCCATTGTTTTAAGTGTATTGCGGAAGAAGCTAAGTTGATGTCTGAGTTATTGGCATGCAAAACAAAGAACGTCGTGGAGAAGGATATGTTTATTGATGAGGTTCTGCATGTCGGCAACTTTAACTTTAGCAATATGGTCCGAAAGACCGAGTTTGATATTCTGACTACCTACAAAGGGCCTTGTCCTGACTCTGTTGCTGCTTCCTTGTTGGTATGTTCATGCCTGTTTCAATAAAAGTTGGTTTACCAAATTGTAGATTTAATGCTCTAATGCATGTAAGCTTATTGTCACCATTTTGTAATGATGTTTGAAGGGCATGATGAAGGAGGCCAGTCTTATTCGTCAGTTGCTGGATGGGAATAATAACCACATGGACTGCTTCGAGAGGCTTGACATTTGTCAATATCTGCGGAACCATCTACTGGATTTACTTAGCGACATTAATGATTGCAAGTTTCCCGAGTATGATCTGAATACTAAGTATTATTTGTTTTTCTTGTTGCATTTACATGTCTGGTGTGAAGTTTAAATTTGTTTTGTGCTGTCAACAGATTGCTGTATGGTACTACTGCCATAACACGGTATGATCTCTAGAATAAACATGATCTTGTGTGTTGTTGCTAGTTAATTTATACAGAATGATGGAGACCTGTTATTACATTAAGTAAACCCTAGCCTCTCCCCATCTCCTCGCCAGCTGTCTCCTGCTCCATCCATTCATCCTCTTCTTCTAAGTTTTGACCCCCACAGCATCCAATCTAGAAAACCATAGTTCAACATGATGAAGGGGCATCTGCGCTGATATGATTGTTACTGCACAGGGAAAAACCTGTGCATGCTAAGAAAAGCCGTCAAGATATGGTGAGTCATCTTGACAGCATGGAGTACAGGATAGAATTTGAAGATGGTAAGGGTGTGCTGCCATTGGATATCATCCTCTACAGAGGTATGGGGAATTTGCACGATCTACTTTTCGTGTTAGGACTGATGTTTGCAATCTACTCTTATGGAATTTTATAATTGATTTATGGTGCATTTCTGGTTTGTTCTGTAGTCTATGCATCCTTTGCTTCCTTGCATTGTTCATTGTGCCGATGGTGCATTTCCCTCTGATCCCATTACATCACAATATATCTTCTCTATGCTTACTACTACAATTGGATTCTATCTGACTAGTGTTTCTTCTGTATTAAGATCTTATGGAAACCACATGGAGTTGGGAAAGGCTGTTGCCCTGGGTGGAGGGTTATGTTCCTTTCGTTTTCTATTTGGTTTATCTCAGTGAGTACTTCTACCGTAATACTCCTACAAATTTCAACGTGCATGCTGCAGCTTCTAGTGTAAGATCCCCGCCGGCTCTACCAGGCTGAACTATTATTTGATTGACTTTTATGCTCATTAACTTTACACCGTTGCAACATTATGTTTTCAAGTGTCTGGAGATGGAGAACAAGCTGAGTATTCCAGAAGTCTTCGTGAGCAACAATATCAACAAGCTGAGTGGTGCAGGAGACTTGCTGAGCATCGAGATCAAGAAGCAGGCACAGTGTATGCTCAAATCAATAGTTGAATCTCCTGCTGCAGCTGCTGGCTTTTTGGTACTTGTCCGCTTCCAACAGATTAGATTAAAATGTGGATTTTCCTACGTAATTTTGTAGTTTTTATGCTGAATTGTTATTAACATATTTGCACCATTTTCATCGATCCTTTCAAGTGTATTGCGGAAGAGGCTGAGTTGATGTCTGAGTTATCGGCATGCAAAGCAAAGAATAGTGTGGAGAACGATGTGTATATTACTGAGGTTCTGGATGACGACTCCTTTGACGTTTGCAATGTGGTCCGAAGGACCGCGCTTGATATTCTGTCTACCTACAAAGCGCCTTTTCCTGACTCTATTGCTGCTGCTTTGTTGGTATGTTCACGCCTGTTACAACAAAAGTTTGTTTACCAAATTGTAGATTTAATGCTATGAGGATTTTAATTGATGTTTAAAGGGCATGAAAAAGGAGGCCAGTCTTCTACGGGGGTTGCTGAAGCCGAATCAGGAGCACAAGGACCCCTTTGTGAGCATTAAGATTTGTAAATCTCAACGGCAGCTGTTACTGCAATTTCTTACCGACATCCATGATTCCAAGTTTCCAGAGTATGATCTGAAAAATAACTATTTTGTTTTCTAGTTGCATTTATGTTCTCTGGTCTGGAGAGTTAAATTTTATTTTATGCTGTCAACAGATGGACGACATGCAATGGAAGTGGTAAGGCAGATTTGATACTTTGTCCCTCTAGAGATGATGTGGTCGCTGTTCCTGACCCTCCCATAGCAACCAATGCTGCTGTTCCTAACCCTCCCATAGCAACCAATGCTACAGTTCCTCTACTGGTATGTTCTCTATAGTCTGCCATATCATTGTATGCTCCCTATATTGTTGGCGAGAATTGTTACTTATTGTAACATGTTGTGAAAAAACAGCGCCAAAGCTCTGAATGATGGTGAATCTGGCAAGGAGAACAAGATCTGTGGTACAGCTTGAATTTACTCATGTGTTGGCTGTGTGGACACGGAAACACTCATGTTTGGGGTGGACACAGAAAGCCTCATGTGTTGGTTCAGGCAGTTAACTTTCCAGTTCATAGCCTACTCAGTTATGTTTCCTTGCCTTTTGGCTCGCGGTGAACTGTATAAATTTACTAGCTTTCGTTCATTGATGTTGAACTCTGTGTTCTGTTAATTCAAGTAGTAAAGTCCATTGTATACCTTGGACTTCTAGTGGTTAGGCTAAATCCAGTACCTACAGTGTGTTTTGTTGGGTTGGACACTAGTACACCCATTTTGCCATGTCCGTGTCCATTTTTTGTTTGGCCACAGCTCAACTTGAGCTACCTAGCTAGCATTATTTGTCCACGCCTCAAATCGATCGATCTATTCGGAACAGCTAGATAGCTAACATTTGGCTGCAGCTCAAAGAGCAGCAGAACCACCGCACGCGCTGTACGGGCCGAACAAAACCAGGAAGAAACGCAGCAGCGGGCACCGGAAGCAAAGGAAAGGCTTGCTGCCGCCGGTGCGTGTGCCTTGCTGGCCACCTCCGTCCACGAGGAACGCCTTGTTCAGGAACTGCTTGACGCGGGCGGCACGACGGCCCAGACAGCGCCAACACGCGGTGCTTCAAGATGTCTGCTTGCAGGCGCCCATCGCCCGGAGACCACCATGCCTGGATGCGCTGAGATAAGACGGCCACGGCCCTTCATGTGTCCTCGAGCGTCAGATACTTCAACATTCAGAACAGAGACTACATACGAAGAACGGGCAGCAACGATTTTTTATGACTGCTATTTTATGGCATGTGAATTCATCAAAATTTCTTTTTAAAGAAAAGCATCAACGACTGAGATGAAGCAAAAGAAGACCGACGGCCAGAATTCAAGTGACGTCATTGTTTACCATCCGACAACTTTAATTCTGTCCTAAGTGTAATCTTTTAATTACCGCAGTTAAGTTGTGATGTCGCCGTATAACATTGGCCATGTGAGCCGGAACGGGCCATCGAAAGAATATTCCTAAGATATCTCCTCGATCCTTTTACTTTTCCGCATTAGTACATATTTAGCTTTGTAACCCTGACCAACTCACCTAGTAGGTTGTAAACATGTGCATATAGCGTTGATATTGTCAGAATTTGCTTAGCATTCAGGACAATATCAACGGAGTGCATATTTACTAAGTGAACCGTGTATGTTGTCCAAGAATGGCAGGACACAAATGTGCAGACTATTATCAGTGTTTGTATCAGTCCCTAACCACTCCGATTCATAGCAGGCAACAAGTGAACTGTGCAACTGGTCAAAATCTCAAAGATGATCTAACGAGAATGGGGGGGGGGGGGGGGGGGGGGGGGGGGGGGGGTGGTATTTTGTAATACCAACATAAATACTTAAGCGAGAAACATCTCACCATAATATTCATAGCTTAATTACAAAACTATTAACTTCCTTTATGAGAAAATTATATGTAAGTTTTTCTCCTTTATGTCGGTTGCTAAAATAAATTAGCATATAGGAACCTGTTTTTATGTACCTATTCATGACAACGTGTATGGCCAAACCATATGATATGGTTTGATATCATAAACTTCCATTTGCTCACCAATGACTACGAAGGTCATGTATTTTGCAAATAGCATGTCATGCTTTCTTTCGTGAAACAAATTTCTTTATCTCTTACAATTCTAAATAGAATTTCAGAATTGCACATAGCACACTCACCATAGTCATTTTTATTAAAATTCTTTTATATGTCTCATAGATAACTGAATTTAATAAGACATTTTCTGACACTTTATTTGAAACACTTCCAAATATTTATTTGAGGTATTGTTCTCTAAGCAAGGCTTAGCCGAACTGAAGAATTATATCCAGCTCCCACTGACTTTTAAGTCCCTTCGCTTTATATAATGAAAAAGAATAATTTCTTGTTTCACTAACACGACTAATTTAACACTCATAATGTAATATTTTTCAGATCACCGTAGTAACCTAGAATCGATTACTTCTCAGAAATAATTTGTTCCACTTTAATCCATTAACATCAACAAGCATTATATATGACAAGTTTTTCAACTTATCATTATCATCTATTCGTCCACGATAAAACAATTTTAATCAAGACTAGCTTTATGAATATAATATTCATATCTGTTTTTCTTAATGAATATCACACCAACTCTCAAGATAAAATCTTGGAATAATATGAATATTTCTCCTTTGTGAAGTATTCGTGTTTTTGTTATTTAAAATCCCTCCATCCACTCTCAATATAAAATCTTAGAGTCATATGAAATCATCATTTCTGGATCAATACGACATTTTAGTGTCATTCATGATTTTCACTATTTTGTTTTGCATTTTCAGATCACCATCTCGGAATTTTGATGACTACATCACAAAGTGAATATTACATCAAAATCCTCATATGACCTTTTATAATATTAACTTCAAACTTGCTGTATCTCATACATAAATTCCTGGATAAGGTAATGATATTGGAAACATTGACTTTAGTTCTAACCTTACTCCAAAGATTCGCAATATTAACTTAATATAATTTCCACCAAGTCTTCATGAGAACACACTTTTCTCCTTAATCCAATGTGTCAAACAGTTAGAGTAAAAGTGGAAATTTACTACCAATAATCATATTGGTGTTATGCAATAACCTCTTAATCAATCATGCATCAAACTTGTGCAATATTGATCACATGGAAGAGTCATTAAAGTAAATCTAGGTTAAATAATGATTTTTCTCCAACCTTTACAAACAAAATAATAATTGTACTTTATTGGGTTGAGAATTATTTGAGTTCACGCTTCACACATAACACTAAGACATTTTAACAATCTTATAAGATTGGTCAACTCCTTATCTCACAAATATTTCATTGTCACGATAATTTTGAGTCACCCCAAATTAATCATGAGTAATGTGGCTAAGAAAACTTTTTTCGTCATAATGTTATAATATTATTAAGTCATTTCTTTTTGCAATCAAATTTCTTTGATCTCTAATTTTGATTTATATATCTCCCACTTAATTTTATGAAACATTGAAACTTTAATTATTTCATCAATTCCAATTTATTAACATGATATAACTTATCACATTAAGTCGTCAATGGAATATAATTAAGTTGGAAAATATCCATCCTTTATGTGAATTCAAAATTCACAAGTTCCTAGCACTTCATAGATTTTTGTGCTTTATTCAATAATCCAGAGCTATTCTCATGTCTTGGTAAATCAATCCAAAAAAACACATCTCCAAATTAATTAAATAAGATATCTTTATTAAACAACTTAGAGATATTCTTATACCTTGATAAATCAATAAAGATATATCTCCAAATTAGTAAAATAAGCCATCTGATACGTCATAAACGTATCCTCAATTTCTGATATTTCATGTTGTTTTCATGTTATTTCCTACATGTTTGCTATAAACTTTATGTAATTTTTATTGATTTCCGTGACTTACCTATTGACAAGACGCCACAAAGCTAATTCGATATTTTCTGCTGTTTTTAGTTTCAGAAAAGTTGATCTGGAAATATTCTCGGAATTGGATGATTCAAAAGCTAGAAGTCTTAGAATTCCCGAAGGGTCAAGGAAGTCCAAAGGAGACTCGAAGGGGGGCCCAGAGGCCCCACACCATGCTTGGGCGCGGGTGGGCTGTAACATCTCTGATTTTTGGAAAATGCAAAAATCACAAAAATTTGAAACTTTTTGTTTTCATGTTTAGTAAGTCACCAAAAACCAAATGAGAAGCAAGAAACAAAAGAAAACAATGCATATTTCAATGAAATTGAAATTACTAATCCTATTATACCTCTATTCCATAAACCCTAAAACCCTCTCAAATGAATTTTCTCACATAAAGAAAACCATTTTATCTTTAGCAAACTTTATTACCTAAAAGGTTTTCAATTCAAATATTACCTTGAAATTATTTTATGGCAACAACAATAAAAAAATTTATAACCCTTAATAAAGTCCTAAGCCTCAAAAATATTTGATGAGAATAAAATGTTTTAATAATAACTTTTAGTTGTTATTCCAAGTTTTAAACATGAAGGTGTGAAAATAAAATGCATTATTTTGAAAATAACATAAAGAGGGTTTCGAAAACAATGTTATGAATTGTGGTTTTATTCTAAATTTTATTGATCAACAATATTAATTATTTGATATGAACTAATTAAATAGCATTAAGTTACTATTAGTAAATCCTTCATATCCTAAAATTATACAATATGAAAATGGTTTAAAAATGACTTCCAAAAATAGTATTTGACATGTATAATGTCTCTAAAAATTTTATTTAATCAAAAACCCCATTTTATTATTTTTTCTATTTTAAAAATGGCATTAATATGCTATTAGTGAAATCATTTTTATTTCAAAATATAAAATAGAAAAACAAGTGTAAATGATTTTAAAAAAATGATATTTGACTTATACAATGTCTCTTTAATTTTAAAAAACCCTTTCTCAAAATTAAATTTGATTTTCTATTAAAAATGCTATTAAGTCACTTTTAAATGATTTATTCAAATTTCATAATTCAAAAATAAAAATATTTTGAAAGTTTACAAAAATGGTACTGTTAGAAAGTATTTGAAATAATATGATTTTAGAAATTTGTTTCATGTTAATTGGATTCATAAAACAGAAGATATAAAATAAATGAGAAAACAGAAATTAAAAAGAAAAGAAAATCATTGATGACGTCATCATGACGTCATCGTCTTCAACCTCTGTAAAGGCAAAGAAACTACCGATTTCAATGCCTTCAATTCGTGGGATTTAAGCGCTGATTCAATTCGCCGTTTCCTCCTCCTTATGGCCCCTCCTCCCCTCTATCTTTCCCCTCTGGTGCCTCCCTCAATCGTGCCTCAAACCACGAGAAATAGCTCGCCGGAGCCTAGATACGCCGTCGCCGTGGAACTCCAAATCCGGCGAAAACCCGAGGTCCCCTTCGTCCCTGGATGTCCCTTTAGTATCCCCGCGCCCGTGCGCACTCACTAAGCCCCTTTCTCGATTTTTTTTGAGTGCAGGAACCACCGCCGCCGTCCTCGACTGCATCTCGTCGGAGCATTCTCCGTCACTCCCTCCTCGCGCTGCCGTTCCGGGAGCAGAGAAGTGACACCGTCGACTCCATTGTACTCGTCGTGTCGAGTTGAACGTCTTCGTGCCCCTGCCGTGTCTGAGGACCCGCCGGAGCGCCATCTCCGGCAAATCCCGAGCAGTCGCCGCCGTCCCGCTCCATTCCGGCGAGATCCCACCGCCCAGTGAGCTCCCTCTTCTCTCTGCCGTTCGATCCAAATTGACGGCCACGATTAGATCCACTTAAGTGAACCGGTACCCACCAGTAGAAACATGCCACGTGTGCGCCCAGACAGCAGCACGCCATTTCGCTATTTGTCGCCCACCGCAACGCACAACCGGCCCAAGCCCACTCCCTAACTGTTGCCCCGTGCGGCAGATAAGCACTTCTCGGCCCAGCCTTTCTCTGGATTTAATTCCGAATAGAAATAAAAAGTAGTTTTGCAGATTAGTCCCTAGAACTTCGAACCATCATATCTTTTCAACCATTTAGCCAAATTTAGCAAACTTGGACTTTTTGAAAAGCCCTTGACATGTAGAAACTTTTGGCACTGTCCAAATTCAAATTTGACAAACTTAAATTTGTTCAAATTCAAATATGCTTGTTTGATGAAATTTGGCATAATTCAAATTCTACAAATCCAAAAATTGCAAATAAAATATATTTGGAAACCTTAGGATGTGTACTTTCATATCCTCTGTCCCAAAATAATAATTGAACAAAATTAAAATTGAATTTAGAATTAAGTTGTCTATTTGAGTATTTTTTTGACATAGATTAATGTCTATAAATATTTTCAATATAGTTCCTTTTGCAAAATTGCTCCATTTGATAACCTTGGACCAGAAACAACCTTGCCCAACCATTTTGGACACCCTTGGACCATGACCATGTAATTTTAGCCAAACTTCCATCATAGTAGTCCAACTAGTTGGTTAAGTATTAGAGTTGTTTCTATCATTGTTTACCTTTGTTGTTATGGCTATTTTTGAGCCAAGACCAAGTACCTAGTATGTGTAAATCACATACAAGACCAAGTGGTAAACCTTAAAACACTAGTACTATAGTTTTCTATCTACTTCTCCACTCTTCTATTCTTGCTTCAAGAAATTCATCAAGACTCAAAGCACAAGGAGGGACTTCATTTCAACTTGGTGGCAACATGTAGAGATATGAAGAATATCATTGAAGAAAATGAAGGAAGGGATTAGACTCCACAGCAACTAGAAGAAACTCCAGAAAGTACAAGTGTGAAGAAATCCAGAAGAAAACATCTCCCTCTCTCTTTCTATCCTTCTTCTTATTTCTCTTTCTAATTCACTTAGTGGTATTTTTGCACATACCATACCCAAACCAAATTAGTGAAGTGAAAGCCATGAAGAATCTATCAAGACCAAGAGAATAATCCATCCAAAGAACAAGACTACAATAGAAGCATGAAGATGATCTTCAAGAAGGCAATCACATGAGGTCTAGAAGCAATCCATACAAGTTGAAGAATAACAAGTTATTTTTGTCCAACCATTGACCCAAATGGAAAACCCAAGACTTAGTAATATTTTCCCTTGGATGATGAAGTTAGTAGACCTACCCTAACCACAATGGAAAATACTAACATAGTCAATTAAATATTTTTGAAGGTGAATATGACCAAGTGTTTGCATGTATTACTTTGGCTGAGGAAGTAATATGTTTATTCTAAGTGAACTCTTGGAACTTCCTCGACAAGTATGGTTATAATAAAGTTAGTTTTCTACAAACTCAACCTAGCCCATATCAAGTAAACCCTTGGAAATTACTTAACATATGAAACCAAGAAAGAATGAATCTTTCAAAACTCAAACCTTGACCTTGTCCTAGTCAACTTGGTTACATCCCTTTTTCCATGGTTGTTGCTTTGTATGTTCTTCACTTGTATGATTGTTTGGTAGAATGTTTGTTTATTTTGTTATTGTGTTTTCAATGAATAGATTGTACGGAGAGCAACGATCTTTTGTGAAGAGAGTGTGATTTCTTCACCAACTTCAACAAGGCAAGTAACACACCATCAACTACCCATTATTTTCTATATGCATTAGTTGATTTTGAGTAGTATGCATGATAGGAAATTTTACTAAGTTATATTATGCTATGCTATTATCCTAGTAGTACGTAGCCATCTATTTTACCCTTGTTATTTTGATAGCCTTAGAACTTAGTAGATGCTATGCAATGTTACAAATTGTTTTACTAGTTGTTGAGGAAAAATCCTAAGTATAACTAATGAATGAACCACCTGGGTGGAAGTGGTATGACTGGTTTATGTTGAGTGTTTCCTCAGGGCCCTTATCTAAGGGTTATTCCACTTGAGGTTTTCACTTGCGGATGGCCACCCAGGAACAAAGAGATTACTATGTCCTTCTAAGTTTAGTAGCTTCCCGTGCAGCCTTTAGTCATATGGGCTCTGTCTTGATCAACTAAGTTGAATGAACTCACTAGGCTTACAAGCAGATGTAGCATAATTATAGGTGGAACGGGTAAGCCAAACGGTGGTGGAATTTCTTCTGAAAGATCTCGTCTCAATCTTCTCCTTTCCTTAATGCACTCAGGGTGTATAGGATGTTTGGGCTGATTTGAGTCTGAAGGTGAAAGTGCACAAACTCTGCAGAGTCAACAAACTAAGATCTTAGCCGTGTCCCCGGTTATGGACAACTATGAGCAGCTGGACAAGGAATGACGGAAGAATCTCATCATCAATTTCAATAAGTAAAATTTTGACCAAGTGAACAGTATTGTGGTGCCTGGATCTTAATCCAATGTTGCCACCCTTTTGAAAAGAAAAGTTGGTTTTACAAAAGTGATAGGAGAAAACTGGCTTTATGCAAACTTAGCCAAAACTCCACTCAGCCAAATAAGCATGTAGCATTAGTCTTGCCATTTATATCCACCATAGTGTTACTTGCCAATACATTAAATTGTATTGACTCCCTTGTGGCTGCATATTCCATATTGCAGATGTTTCTCAAGACGAGTGAGGATTTCGTTTAGGATCTCGAGACTATCGCCAACATGTTTTGCCTGTGGCACATGAAGAAGATGGGCTCAATGTTGTGCTATGTTTTCTGCTGTATTTCTTTGTTTTCTGCTAGTCTTCTAAGACTATGCAAGTTGTAATCCTATTTTGTAAAGACTGGATCATGCGATGTAATAGAATTTGATGCATTTGCATGATATTTCATTTTGTACTGTGGTGCTAGAAATTGATCCAGGGACTAGCACAATAACACAGGTATTCCATATTTATTAAAAGTTGGGATGCTACAAAATGGTATCAGAGCATTGTGTTGCCTGTAGGATTCGAGACCCTTAGGTTTGGAAGCCATTTTTGATCATGTTATTATCTCCTTAGAGTATTTTGGATCCTAGCGGCATAGTGAGATGAAGCGGCCCGGACAACTTTACGTGTCCACGGACACGAGACCGTTCCCTGATTGGCTTGCGGGTGCCTGTATCTCTCACTATAGTGAATATCCAATTTGCAACAAGTTGTTAATAACCCCTTGCTCACCCTAGGATTGAAAATTTTCTATGTTCAAACTTTCTAGAAACAAAACAATCATCTTAATCTTTCTCATATCCTCTCATCTACTATTCACCTTCAAAATTTTCTAGATGACCTATTTCTTGAATACCATCAAGGCAAGATTGTTAATGACCAGACCAAGAAGTGCAAGAAGTATTTTCACCACATGAAGACCTACACTCAAGACAGTTGAAGAAAGTTGGAGATATACCCAGACTTCACAACAATGAAGAACACCTCAAGGCATTAAGAGAAGAATCTTAAGAAAACTCAAGAAGATATAGATGAGACCACCAATCTAGTTCCTTTGTTAGAACAACGTTAACGTGTTAGTGTATTGATTATACCAATGAGTGTGGTATGACAATATTAGTTTGTTTTCAAAAACTATGTTGTTTGGTGTGATGAATGTGTTGCTTTGTGTTTGTTATGTGTTGTTTGTAAGATGAGTTTCCTTGATCTGATGTGTTGGGGTAGGAATTCCTTCAATCTCTTTCTAAATCTCTACTCATCCCTACTAGACCAAACCCAACACCATACTCATTCACCAACCATAGTGAGAACCATGTGAAATCATACAACCTTTACCATATTGAAACACAAGCCATCCCATTTGAGGAATGCTAGTATCAAATTTCTTTCTTCTGTGTGAAGGAATAATCACATCCATGATCAATGCCAACTACATCATAAGGACAAGCAAGCCAATCAACAAGAGAAGATAGAGAAGTGGACTCAAAGTTGCATTAGCTATGAAGATTTCAGAGCCAACTACACCAAGAGAAGAAGTAATGAAGAAACACAACTACCCAGTATGTGTTATATGAGAGTTTGTTTAGAAATATCATGATGTTTGCCTTCAAGGATGATAACAACGAGATGGAAGTTTGTCAGGGATATCAAAAGACCAAGTTAAGAGTGACCCAAGAATTTGTGTTTGACCCAAAGAGTGACCCCTCAGTGTCAAAGTTAGTTCAACAGACCTATGTTGGTCTACACCTCTACCACAAAGGAAAGATCTACTCAAGCTAATGTAGAATCCATCTACACTCCAATCCAATGAAATTAGACTACCCACAAAATTTTCTTTTAAGGGTGGTAGCCACCAAGTTTGTTCTGGAACCCAGTTACCCAATCTTTCTTTCTAACCTTCCCAAATCTCGGGACGAGATTTCTTTTAAGGGTGGTAGTCTGTAACATCCCTGATTTTTGGAAAATGCAAAAATCACAAAAATTTGAAACTTTTTGTTTTCATGTTTAGTAAGTCACCAAAAACCAAATGAGAAGCAAGAAACAAAAGAAAACAATGCATATTTCAATGAAATTGAAATTACTAATCCTATTATACCTCTATTCCATAAACCCTAAAACCCTCTCAAATGAATTTTCTCACATAAAGAAAACCATTTTATCTTTATCAAACTTTATTACCTAAAAGGTTTTCAATTCAAATATTACCTTGAAATTATTTTATGGCAACAACAATAAAAAAATTTATAACCCTTAATAAAGTCCTAAGCCTCAAAAATATTTGATGAGAATAAAATGTTTTAATAATAACTTTTAGTTGTTATTCCAAGTTTTAAACATGAAGGTGTGAAAATAAAATGCATTATTTTGAAAATAACATAAAGAGGGTTTTGAAAACAATGTTATGAATTGTGGTTTTATTCTAAATTTTATTGATCAACAATATTAATTATTTGATATGAACTAATTAAATAGCATTAAGTTACTATTAGTAAATCCTTCATATCCTAAAATTATACAATATGAAAATGGTTTAAAAATGACTTCCAAAAATAGTATTTGACATGTATAATGTCTCTAAAAATTTTATTTAATCAAAAACCCCATTTTATTATTTTTTCTATTTTAAAAATGGCATTAATATGCTATTAGTGAAATCATTTTTATTTCAAAATATAAAATAGCAAAACAAGTGTAAATGATTTTAAAAAAATGATATTTGACTTATACAATGTCTCTTTAATTTTAAAAAACCCTTTCTCAAAATTAAATTTGATTTTCTATTAAAAATGCTATTAAGTCACTTTTAAATGATTTATTCAAATTTCATAATTCAAAAATAAAAATATTTTGAAAGTTTACAAAAATGGTACTGTTAGAAAGTATTTGAAATAATATGATTTTAGAAATTTGTTTCATGTTAATTGGATTCATAAAACAGAAGATATAAAATAAATGAGAAAACAGAAATTAAAAAGAAAAGAAAATCATTGATGACGTCATCATGACGTCATCGTCTTCAACCTCTGTAAAGGCAAAGAAACTGCCGATTTCAATGCCTTCAATTCGTGGGATTTAAGCGCTGATTCAATTCGCCGTTTCCTCCTCCTTATAGCCCCTCCTCCCCTCTATCTTTCCCCTCTGGTGCCTCCCTCAATCGTGCCTCAAACCACGAGAAATAGCTCGCCGGAGCCTAGATACGCCGTCGCCGTGGAACTCCAAATCCGGCGAAAACCCGAGGTCCCCTTCGTCCCTGGATGTCCCTTTAGTATCCCCGCGCCCGTGCGCACTCACTAAGCCCCTTTCTCGATTTTTTTTGAGTGCAGGAACCACCGCCGCCGTCCTCGACTGCATCTCGCCGGAGCATTCTCCGTCACTCCCTCCTCGCGCTGCCGTTCCGGGAGCAGAGAAGTGACACCGTCGACTCCATTGTACTCGTCGTGTCGAGTTGAACGTCTTCGTGCCCCTGCCGTGTCTGAGGACCCGCCGGAGCGCCATCTCCGGCAAATCCCGAGCAGTCGCCGCCGTCCCGCTCCATTCCGGCGAGATCCCACCGCCCAGTGAGCTCCCTCTTCTCTCTGCCGTTCGATCCAAATTGACGGCCACGATTAGATCCACTTAAGTGAACCGGTACCCACCAGTAGAAACATGCCACGTGTGCGCCCAGACAACAGCATGCCATTTCGCTATTTGTCGCCCACCGCAACGCACAACCGGCCCAAGCCCACTCCCTAACTGTTGCCCCGTGCGGCAGATAAGCACTTCTCGGCCCAGCCTTTCTCCGGATTTAATTCCGAATAGAAATAAAAAGTAGTTTTGCAGATTAGTCCCTAGAACTTCGAACCATCATATCTTTTCAACCATTTAGCCAAATTTAGCAAACTTGGACTTTTTGAAAAGCCCTTGACATGTAGAAACTTTTGGCACTGTCCAAATTCAAATTTGACAAACTTAAATTTGTTCAAATTCAAATATGCTTGTTTGATGAAATTTGGCATAATTCAAATTCTACAAATCCAAAAATTGCAAATAAAATATATTTGGAAACCTTAGGATGTGTACTTTCATATCCTCTGTCCCAAAATAATAATTGAACAAAATTAAAATTGAATTTAGAATTAAGTTGTCTATTTGAGTATTTTTTTGACATAGATTAATGTCTATAAATATTTTCAATATAGTTCCTTTTGCAAAATTGCTCCATTTGATAACCTTGGACCAGAAACAACCTTGCCCAACCATTTTGGACACTCTTGGACCATGACCATGTAATTTTAGCCAAACTTCCATCATAGTAGTCCAACTAGTTGGTTAAGTATTAGAGTTGTTTCTATCATTGTTTACCTTTGTTGTTATGGCTATTTTTGAGCCAAGACCAAGTACCTAGTATGTGTAAATCACATACAAGACCAAGTGGTAAACCTTAAAACACTAGTACTATAGTTTTCTATCTACTTCTCCACTCTTCTATTCTTGCTTCAAGAAATTCATCAAGACTCAAAGCACAAGGAGGGACTTCATTTCAACTTGGTGGCAACATGTAGAGATATGAAGAATATCATTGAAGAAAATGAAGGAAGGGATTAGACTCCACAGCAACTAGAAGAAACTCCAGAAAGTACAAGTGTGAAGAAATCCAGAAGAAAACATCTCCCTCTCTCTTTCTATCCTTCTTCTTATTTCTCTTTCTAATTCACTTAGTGGTATTTTTGCACATACCATACCCAAACCAAATTAGTGAAGTGAAAGCCATGAAGAATCTATCAAGACCAAGAGAATAATCCATCCAAAGAACAAGACTACAATAGAAGCATGAAGATGATCTTCAAGAAGGCAATCACATGAGGTCTAGAAGCAATCCATACAAGTTGAAGAATAACAAGTTATTTTTGTCCAACCATTGACCCAAATGGAAAACCCAAGACTTAGTAATATTTTCCCTTGGATGATGAAGTTAGTAGACCTACCCTAACCACAATGGAAAATACTAACATAGTCAATTAAATATTTTTGAAGGTGAATATGACCAAGTGTTTGCATGTATTACTTTGGCTGAGGAAGTAATATGTTTATTCTAAGTGAACTCTTGGAACTTCCTCGACAAGTATGGTTATAATAAAGTTAGTTTTCTACAAACTCAACCTAGCCCATATCAAGTAAACCCTTGGAAATTACTTAACATATGAAACCAAGAAAGAATGAATCTTTCAAAACTCAAACCTTGACCTTGTCCTAGTCAACTTGGTTACATCCCTTTTTCCATGGTTGTTGCTTTGTATGTTCTTCACTTGTATGATTGTTTGGTAGAATGTTTGTTTATTTTGTTATTGTGTTTTCAATGAATAGATTGTACGGAGAGCAACGATCTTTTGTGAAGAGAGTGTGATTTCTTCACCAACTTCAACAAGGCAAGTAACACACCATCAACTACCCATTATTTTCTATATGCATTAGTTGATTTTGAGTAGTATGCATGATAGGAAATTTTACTAAGTTATATTATGCTATGTTATTATCCTAGTAGTGCGTAGCCATCTATTTTACCCTTGTTATTTTGATAGCCTTAGAACTTAGTAGATGCTATGCAATGTTACAAATTGTTTTACTAGTTGTTGAGGAAAAATCCTAAGTATAACTAATGAATGAACCACCTGGGTGGAAGTGGTATGACTGGTTTATGTTGAGTGTTTCCTCAGGGCCCTTATCTAAGGGTTATTCCACTTGAGGTTGTCACTTGCGGATGGCCACCCAGGAACAAAGAGATTACTATGTCCTTCTAAGTTTAGTAGCTTCCCGTGCAGCCTTTAGTCATATGGGCTCTGTCTTGATCAACTAAGTTGAATGAACTCACTAGGCTTACAAGAAGATGTAGCATAATTATAGGTGGAACGGGTAAGCCAAACGGTGGTGGAATTTCTTCTGAAAGATCTCGTCTCAATCTTCTCCTTTCCTTAATGCACTCAGGGTGTATAGGATGTTTGGGCTGATTTGAGTCTGAAGGTGAAAGTGCACAAACTCTGCAGAGTCAACAAACTAAGATCTTAGCCGTGTCCCCGGTTATGGACAACTATGAGCAGCTGGACAAGGAATGACGGAAGAATCTCATCATCAATTTCAATAAGTAAAATTTTGACCAAGTGAACAGTATTGTGGTGCCTGGATCTTAATCCAATGTTGCCACCCTTTTGAAAAGAAAAGTTGGTTTTACAAAAGTGATAGGAGAAAACTGGCTTTATGCAAACTTAGCCAAAACTCCACTCAGCCAAATAAGCATGTAGCATTAGTCTTGCCATTTATATCCACCATAGTGTTACTTGCCAATACATTAAATTGTATTGACTCCCTTGTGGCTGCATATTCCATATTGCAGATGTTTCTCAAGACGAGTGAGGATTTCGTTTAGGATCTCGAGACTATCGCCAACATGTTTTGCCTGTGGCACATGAAGAAGATGGGCTCAATGTTGTGCTATGTTTTCTGCTGTATTTCTTTGTTTTCTGCTAGTCTTCTAAGACTATGCAAGTTGTAATCCTATTTTGTAAAGACTGGATCATGCGATGTAATAGAATTTGATGCATTTGCATGATATTTCATTTTGTACTGTGGTGCTAGCAATTGATCCAGGGACTAGCACAATAACACAGGTATTCCATCTTTATTAAAAGTTGGGATGCTACATGGGCCCTTGGCCGCGCCTAGGGGTGGTGTGGGCTCCTCGGGCACCCACCGCCATCGCCCATTTCGCCTATATATGCCCCCAACGCATCAACCCTAAATTAATCGTCCTTTTCCACAAAAAACATCCGTAGCTCCGCCGCCGCCGTCGACAAGTTTTGGGGGATAGAAATTGATGTTCCGGCACTCTACCGGACGGCGAAGTGCCCCCGGAGCCATCTCCATCGCCGTTGCTGTCTCCTATGATGAGGAGGGAGTAGTTCTCCGCCGGGGCTGGGGGATCTACCGATAGCTATGTGTTTCATCTCTCTGTCCCATAGTCCCATGGTGTGATCTTTATGTGATCATGAGCCTTGTAATCCAGTTGAATATGTAGATGTACTCTTCATATGTTATGCTACTCAAGTGGTTTTGTTATCTCCATAGACACTTTGATCATAGTGTAAAGGTGATAGTGTGTGCACCGTGTGGTTTAGCGTGATATTTATATCTTGTGTTGGATGACCCTATGAAATTGTGGTGTTTGTGTAGTACCTTCTAGGGCGCTCATAGTGACAGCGCGGGGTTAACTAGACATGTGAATGTGACTTTAAGGTGTGCTTTGTACCCCTACGCAATGAATTGGTGTTTGTTATTCATCCAGAGAGTGGTTCGGAGTAGCATAGTGGAGAGATATGTATGCATTCAATTATGTTATCATTGTTGAGAGTGTCCACTAGTGAAAGTATGATCCCTAGGCTTTGTTTCTAAGAATTGAAACACTGTTTACAATCAGTTCTGCTACATGTTTGCTTGCTGCCATTTTTATTTTAGATTTCTATTATCACTTATAATTATCCATATCACTTGTATTTTACTCTCTCTTCGCCGAACTAGTGCACCTATACAAGTGACAATTGTATTAGGTGTGTTGGGGACACAAGATACTTCTTGTATCGTAATTGCAGGCTGCTTGAGAGGGATATCTTTAACCTCTTTCTCCCTGAGTTTGATAAACCTTGGGTAATCCACTTAAGGGAAACTTTTTGATGCTCTACAAACCTCTGCGCTTGGAGGCTCAACACTGTTTACAAGAATAGATGCGTGCGTAGACATCAAGCTCTTTTCTGGCGCCGTTGCCAGGGAGGTAAGGTAAAAGGTTCTCACATCCTTTGTGAGTGCTCTAAGTTGTTTCCTTTAGAATGAGAGATATTTATGTGCATGCTAGTAGCAATGTTATTAGCATTAATTCTTTGGATACCATTATTTCTAATACTATGGAAAAGTCTAAGCTTGGGGAAGCTAGTTTTTATAAAAATGATCTTTTTAGTTCCCCAACTTTAGAGGAGAAAATTCGCTCCGATGATATTTTATATCCCATATGTGATAAAACTAACGATGCTTGTGATATTTTAAATCCTCCTGCTAAAAGTATTCCTAGTGATCATTTACTCTTTATACATGAATTATGCGAGTTGCTCAAATGTGCAGGTATTTCAATGGAACAAATTAAGAGGAGGGTATTTCTCTTTGCACTTAAGGACAAATCAAGGTAGTGGTATGAGCTACTAGATGATCCTCATCATTTGGAGTGGAAGGAACTTCAATCTCTATTTTACTCTAAATTTTGTTCTTCTCGTGAACTATATTAGATAGGAATTAAATTTATAATTTTTGGCCTCGTGATGGAGAAAAAGCACTGCTCAAGCTTGGGTAAGACTGAAAACATTAATACTTAAATGTCCTAACCAAGGCTTTCAGGACATTACAAGGACTATCTAGATGCATATTCAGAGGGTTCTTTCTCAAGTAAGAAGGTTGATGCTAAGTGGGATCTTCTTGAAAAAATTCAAACCAACAACGAAGGTTGGAATAACGACAGAGGTAAAGAATCATGTATAAACTATGAGTATGACTTCATTAATTCTTTCACTGAAACTGCTGATTTTCAAGAGCTTAGTGCTAAATATGGTCTTGATCCTCAATTGATTGTGAAAGTGCATGGTGCCCCACGTGTGGTTTTGGTAATTAATGACAATCCTTATGGACTAATAGTTTCATTGAGATATCCTTGTAGGTTTTTCCATTGGCACCACTTGAACTCCATGTGTTGGATTCAAGGTTGGATGCCATCAAGATCATTGCTTATAATGAATATATTTGATATGATCAAGAAAAATAATTTCCATGATATTATTGATTATATTGCAAGTATGTCTTGAAGAAGGAGATTGTGTGAACATTCATGTCGAATCTGAGACTCTACAAATCCCTCGGGTGAACCCATAGGGTTTCGAATAGGAGAACCCATGAGCGCTGGTGGCGATCGTCGGCTAAACAGAGGGAAAGATTTACCCAGGTTTGGGGCCCTCGTAGAGGTAAAACCCTTACTCCTGCCTCTGTCGATCTGTATTGATCGAGTAGATCGGTTACAATGATGGTGGCTCAAGTCGAGAGTATGATCTCGAGCTCAAGGCTTTGGTGTTGCGGTATTGCTCGGTCCTCTTCCGGTGGCTCTCCTGGCCTTATATAGGTGGCCAGGTCTCACCCTACCCGGAGAGGACTCGAACTCTAACCCTATGTCGGTTACAAGTTTCCTAACTTAACTCGCAAGGTAATGCGGGTGGGATTCACGTGGGCCTTCTGGAACACTCCAAGGGCTCCTCTTCTTGGGCCTTAACCTTGGGCCTGAGATGGGGTGTCCTTACCCGCAGGGTTCAGGATCCATGCCTTCGTCAGTAGCCCCCGAGCGTTTGCTCGAGTGGGATTTTTCCTACCCGGTCAAACTTTTTTGCCTTTCTTTCTTTCGGATAACCAGTATGGTTGTTTCCTGTTTGAAGGGCGCGTACCCTGTGTAATGAGTTTTTATACCCGAGTATCGAGTAATGCATGTGCCTGTTTTTATGCCTTTTTATCGCAGAAGGATATGGCACAGTAGCTTGGCTCTCCCGAAAGATCAGGGCCAATTAATTGCAACTAGGGCAAAAACAATTCTGGCCTACACAGATTCGAGACCTCCGACTCGAACCCGATGAGGTGATTGTTGCGACTGGGCCGTTGTGGTCTTACCGAGTCAAACTTAACCGGAGGACGCAACTTGAGTGCGATTCCAGGCCCTTAAGAGAGATCTTTCGGGTCTTACCTTCATATTCGAAAGAATATGGCATCCGGATGTGCCTAGTCGTCTGAACAATCCAGGTCTGTGATGTGCAAACATCATGTGAATGAGTAGCAGGCTCTGCCTACTCGAGTAGTTTTTGAGTTTGTAGTTCTTTATCCATACGAAAGGGTTTTTGTGTTAGGAGTTTTATGCCCATATGAAAGAGTTTTCATGTTTGGGATGCTGTGCCCATACGAAAGATTTTTCGTGTGTAGGGTATTTTTCCCTGTTAAAGAGATCTTTCTTCATGATTTGTCCATGAAAAGTTGCTTCCGTGTTTGGATTTTCTTATCCGAAGGAGTTTGTTCATAAGAAGTTGTTTTTGTGTTTGAACTTTCCATTCGAAATATTCTTCAGTTTGATGATGCACGCTATGACGTCATGGTGCACTTTATCCTCCCGATGGGACGTGACGGAGTGAGAGTAGAAGTGCTGGCCCACCTAGTCAGCTTTTTGACCGGAAACGAGACGTCGTTCCCGGTTTTTACGCGAACCGCGCAGTAAATGCGCACGATCTACTGTTAAGATCGTGGCAGGAAACAACATCCACCACCCCCTCGTTTATCCTTCGCATGTGGTGGCTGCGATGGACGCCATGTGGCGCATCAAGTGGCCAGGATCGAGTAGCCCTGTGTATAAGTACATGCCTTGGTGAAGCGGTGAAACTTTCCCAGCCTTCGTCTTCTTGTTCGTCTTCTTCCTCGCGCTCCATCTTCTTTCTCCCCTCGAGGTCGTGCTTAGCAGCGATGGCGGGAGGCAAGAAGCGCGGCGCTGCCGTTTCGGCGTCAGGTGAAGTTTCAGCGCAACCTGCACCACGCTCGGGCGATTAGCGTTCGCCCAACACAACGGCTAAGAGTATCAAGGAGATGCAGCGGGAGGGGCTGCTGCCCGCGGAGTCCGAGAAGCGGGTGCGCCTCGGCAAAAAGGAGGAGGTACCCAACCCGCACGCGAACGAACGCGTGGTCTTCGCGGACCACGTGTCGCGCGGACTTTCTCTTCCCCTTCATCCATTCCTCGTGGCATTGCTGTATGTCTATGGCATACAGCTCCATGATCTTCCTCCGAATGCAGTGCAGCACATATCGTGCTTCATTGTATTCTGCGAGTGCTTTTTGGGTATTCTCCCACACTGGGGCCTCTAGAAGGCCCTCTTCAAGGTCCGAATCTTCCGCGAGAAGTCGCTGGTGGAATCTGAGCCTGGCGAGCCACTACACACGGGTGGCTTTGGGATTCAAGCGAAGTCGGAGAACGGCTACTTCGGCATGTACTTCATCGACTCCGCCCAGGGATGGAGGAAAAAGTGGTTTTACGTCATCGACGACAGCTCGGATGGGATCCAGGAATTCCACCCGTTCGCTGTCTTGAAGAGACGGAAGTCCTGGGCACACAAGTTGTCGGCTGAAGAGACCCATGTTGTAACGCCGCTACTCGCCAGAGTGGCTTCCCTCCATGATCAAGTCGCTGGAGTCGTGCTAAACGGGCTGCACTTGGCGAGCATCTTCCTCAAGCGCAGAATTCAGCCCCTGCAGCACAGACCTTCCACGATGTGGGATTACCAGGGCTCTGAGGATCCTAGTCGCGTGAGTCGTGAAGAGCTCTCGAATGTTGAGTTCGAGAAAAAGATCGCGGCCATCACCAGCTTGAAGGTGGGAGAAAAAATCCCCGACTACATAGTCGCAGCCTTCGAGGCATCAAGGCCTCCGCCACCCGAAGTGAGTTCGTCCCTCCTTCTCTCTTTTATTTCTTTCCTTGTTCCAAACTTTGGTCGACTGAATTTTCCCTCGCTTTTCTTCTGTCTTTTTCTGTAGAGCTTATCTGTGGCCACCTACTACCCTCCGGTTTCTGGGGAGGAGGCCTCGGATTTAGTGGCGAGTAACCTGGACGGCCCGGCTGATACCAGTGTTGCCAACGCTTCTTAGAGTTCCGAGCACG
Source organism: Alopecurus myosuroides (assembly GCA_028641055.1). Lineage (NCBI taxonomy): Eukaryota > Viridiplantae > Streptophyta > Magnoliopsida > Poales > Poaceae > Alopecurus > Alopecurus myosuroides. Next base: position 181,000,425 of record CM054058.1, read on the forward strand.
ATTCTTCGGATGACGCAGAGGACTCGAATGGCGATCTCCTCCATCGCAAACTCCGTTGAGTGGAGGGTGACGAGGCCACTTCCAAGGACAACTCCTTGGAGGAATCACCCGGGAAGGGGACCCTCACCGTAACTGCGCTGCGCTCACTCGCCCCTTCCCCTTCGTTCCCACTAATCCAAACCGCCTGGAATGCGGATATGCTAGATGAGGAGGACGATGATGACGAGTAAGTTTCTCTCCTTGTTCTTAGTCGAACGTTTCCTTTCGCATCTTGTTGACGCTTTGTCTTTATTGCAGCCTGCAAGCTATCAGTCCTCGCAGGTACGCCTCTTCCCTTCCTCCCGAGAGGACGAATAAAGCGGGAGCTGCAGGTGTGACTCCTACCGTCGGCACCATCCAAAATTCACCGAGTGTAGCCCCCAACACGGCGACTATGGAGTACAGAATTCCTAGTTTTGCTGCTGGGGCTTCGGCTCCAAAGGAGGTGTAGGGCAGCTCGGCGGATCCCCTCTCCTTCGCACAAGGCCAGGTAAACTCTGCTACCTGCCTTTTAATGCTTTATCGTCTTTGGGTTGGTTATCGGGTGCACGTCAGTGCTCCTGATGGGAGTAGCCCCCGAGGCTGTAGTCGATCGTATGCGATCGGCTACAGGCTCAGAAATAGTCTTTTCCTTCTTCTTCTTTTTATCGGGTGCACAACAGTTCTCCCGATGGGAGTAGCCCCCGAGGCTATACTCGAATGTTTACAGTCGAGTATAGGCTCAAATTTCACTCTTATGGTTCTTCTATCTTCATGTTCTTTGCAGTCGCTTATTGACTCCCTTGCGGCGATTGGTCGCCGTGTCGTTTTCGCTGAGCCAGAATGCGGGATCCTTCGATCAGACCGCGATCGACTCGCCTCAGAGAATGAGCTCCTTCGAAGTAAGTTCTTCATCTTCTTTCGTCTCTATTTTTGCTTCCGCCAAATTTTTGTTCTTTGACGATTATTGCTGCACAGGTCAAGTTGACTTTATGACGGCCGAGAAGGCTAGCGCCTCTACTCGGGCTACTGCTCAAGAGGCTGAGCTGGCGGCTACTCGATGGGAACTCGAGACTTCCCGCATGCAGTCGGCTGATATCAAAGGGAAGCTTGCGGCTGCCCAGGACGCTCTGAAGAGCTTGGAGGATGCTGGCACTAGGCGGATGCCGACCTTGTCGCCTTCCTTCGTCCTCTCGCCGAGCGTTTTGCGGGTAAGTTACTTTTGTCTTACGATTTTGTCTTCTATTCTGGTGAGTTTTTTGGGTCTTGACATTTTTCTTTGTAGGTCTTCTGGGTGCTCCACTGGAGGTTCCTGGAGTCCAGCGGGTGGACGCGCTGACCGATTCCCTCGCTCAGCTCAGGAGGCATGCCGAAGGAGTTTGCACTTTGGTTGGCGATGCCACCCGAGTGCTGACGCAGCTGCATGGCCGCCTCCTCGTCAATGTTGTGTCTCCACCTGTGCTAGGTGATCTGCTGAAGATCTTCTCGGAGATCACTCTCCTTGATACCTACGCGGTCGCTCAGTCGGAATCTGGGGCGAAGACCGCCATCCAGTTTGCGCTGGTGCATGGAGTTAGCGGCTTGGAGGAGGCCTACTCGGATCTTCCTGTCGATCCTACCACGGGCAAAAAGGTAGGGCTTCGTCGTTTTGGCGAGCCAGCCGGAGTCCTCGCTCGGAAGTTGTCCGAGTTGTTTGCTCGTCTTAGGGGAGGGACCACCGTGGCGAGTGGCAGCACCACTGTAGCTCCTTAGTATATCTTTCTTGTATTTAGTTGCATCGATTGTAATGAACCTTGGGATGCGCTCACGTATTTTCACTGTTTTAATCAAGATGTCCTTCTGAAATGCTTCCTGCGATTGTGTGTTTCCTCCCGATGGGAGTAGCCCCCGAGCACCTGTCGAATAGGCGGTTTGATATATCTCGAATAGGGCATCTTATTCCTTTTCTTGTATTCTTCCAGATTGCTAGGGTTGCCGCGGAGCCTTCAGGTGGACGTGCTACTCCAGCAAATCCTCTTGTTGCCGCTGTTGGGACCTTTGCAGGTCTCCGTGATCGGGTTCAGGAGGGTGAGCGCAAGCGGAAAGCTTTGCGCGGGGTATCCGATGTGGCTAAGTCCAAGCAAAAACTGGCGATTGAGCGTGAACAGTTTTTGATGGATGAGTTGGCTTCGGTCGCTAGAGATTTGCTGTGTAAGTAATACAGCCCCCAAGTCTTCTTTGTCTTGTTTCCTTTTTTGATCGCGTATCTTTGATCGTCAGCTGTTAAGCCGGATGATAGGGATGAGAAACAGTGGGTAGAAAACCACATTCTTCAAGAAGCTGGCAGCTCAAAGCCTTATGCGAATAACTTTTGGTCTGATCGTAGTCGAGGCTTTGTGTTGGCTACTTTGAAGTTCCGAGTCATCCAGGCGAAGATACTCGTGAGTTCCTTTCATGAGGTCTTGATTGCGATGAACGCCGCTTTCTGTCCGCTGCAAAGGGGTCCTGAAGATTGGAGCCATCTCCTCAGGGTGTTCGGGCAAGAGGGAGAGATTCGCGAGTGTGTTCGCAATCAGATGACTTGCGGCTCGGTGGTGGCTCTCTCCTTCGTCCGGCTATGGCATCCTGAGGTGAACTTCAACTCCATAGCTAGGCTTCCCGATGGTCCAATCAACGATATTTCTTCGCATTATAAGGATGTTCGCCCTACAACGGAAGAAATCATTCGATTGACTTCTGACGAAGTAGATAGGGTGTTGGCAGCTGAGAATGCTCAGCGCCATGTTTGATTGTAGGATGTATATATCCTATCGTGCTTTATAGTTCGTAAAAACTGTTGTAAGGTGTGTAACCTTGTATATATAAATTTTCCTGTGATGCTGAGTTTAGGCGTAGCCCCCGTGTGTTTGTGGGGTGTATACCTGTAACTTTTAGCCTGTAAGGATGAATAATCTTCGAGTATCTATGGTTGAAAAACCATGTATTTTATTGCGATGACTGAGAAGTCATGTATTCGAGCTACAAGAGTGGCTAATATAGCCTTATTATTGCGAGTAAAATAAATCTAGGGATAAAATTTGCGGAGGTGTGCGATATTCCAAGGATTGGAATATATGTCTCCAGTCGATGGGTTCTTCAGTCTATAGGCTCCACCTGGGATAACTTCGTGTATTATGAAGGGTCCTTCCCATGGTGGCTCGAGCTTGTGTCCTTCCTTCTGCTTGAGCCGCAACACCAGATCTCCTACTGCGAATGCTCTGTGGCGTATGCGGCGACTATGATAGTTTCGCAGTGATTGTTGATATACTGCGGATCTTGCGAGTGCAATATCGCGCATTTCATCGAGTGCGTCCATATCTTCCACGAGTGCCTTATTGGAGGTTTCTTCGCTGTAGGAAACAACCCGTGGGGCGCTGAATCTGACGTTCTCGGGAAGGACTGTTTCTGCCCCGTATACCATGAAAAATGGTGTGTGGTTTGTGGATCGGTTTGGAGTTGTGCGAAGGCTCCATAGTACGGAGGGTAGCTCTTCGGCCCAATGTCCTACTGCTGGGTGCAGACGATCGAGTAGACGTTTCTTGATGCCAGCTGAAACTAAGCCGTTGGATCTTTTGACTTGTCCGTTCGTTTGCGGATGGGCAACTGAAGCAAATATGAAGTTGATGCTCTTTTCCTCGCAGAACTGCTGTGTTTCCTTTGCTGTGAAGTTTGTACCATTGTTTTTAATGATGTCGTGTGGTACTCCAAATCTGCATACGATGGAGTCGAGGAATTTGACGACACATTGGGCGCTAGCTGAGGTTACTGGCATGGCCTCAATCCACTTGGTAAATTTGTCAACTGCGACCAGCAAGTGTGTGTATCCACCTGGCGTGGACTTGCGTAGTGGTCCTACCATGTCCAGCCCCCATTGTGCAAAGGGCCAGGCGATGGGTATCATATGCAATTCCGTAGCAGGTGCGTGCGGTTTTGGTGCGAATCGCTGGCAAGCGTCGCACCTATCGACTAGTTCCTTTGCATCTCTGGCTGCAGTGAGCCAGTAGAATCCTGCTCGGAAGGCTTTTCCCATGATTGTTTTCCAGCTGGCGTGATGTCCATAGTCTCCCTGGTGGATGTCTTGTAGTAATTCCTTGCCATCTTCGGGTACGATGCAGCGCTGGAGTATACCCGAGATGCTCTGTTTATATAATTCTTCGTTGACCATCCGAAAGGATTTACTACGTCTGATTATCTGTCGAGCCTCGCGAGGATCTGCCGGGAGATGTTTGGCGGACAAGTAGTCGAGATATTTCTGCGTCCAGACTGGCTCGACCAGAAAAACTTGACGTGAAATATTATGAATAAGCTCGATGATGGCAACTTGCGGGCTGACCTCTGTTTCTGGTGTCGCGGGTCCTCCTGCAGCTTTCTTGATTTTGACTGATCGCTTAGTCATCCGCTCGAAATATATCCCTGGCGGTATGGGTGTGTTTGTGGAACCCATGTTTGCCAGCCTATCTGCTTCTTCGTTGCTGGATCTCGCAATATGCTTCCGCATCCTTTGAAACTTCCTTCGAGTAGGTTGTACATGTCACGATATGCGACCATGTTTTCAGCGATTGCGTCGCATTCCTTCATTGTCTGCTGCACGATGAGATTGGAGTCTCCGTAGATCATCAATCGGGTGGCTCCACAGGCGACTGCCATCTTCATCCCATGCAACAGGGCTTCATATTCTGCGTCGTTGTTCGATGCTCGATCATCGGGTGGAAAGTCCAATCGTAGGACATATTGCAGCTTGACTCCTCTAAGCGATATTAGGACGATTCCAACTCCCGCTCCTTCTTTTCTTTTGGACCCGTCAAAGTACATTATCCAGTTGCTCGTGTACTCAGGCGGTCCGGGCGTTTGTAGCTCTGTCCACTCGCTTAAGAATTCCACGAGTACCTGGGATTTGACTGCATTGCGTCCTGCATAGGTGATGTCCCAAGCGCCCAGCTCGATGCTCCATTTTGCTATTCTTCCGGATGCCATAGGGTTGTTCATGATTGTACCGAGTGATGCATCATTAACCACTGTGATGGCGTGTTCCTGGAAATAGTGCTTGAGTTTTCGAGCTGTAAGAACAACTCCATATGCGAGCTTCTGGTAATGAGGATATCGTTGCTTGCATGGCGAGAGCACCTCACTGATGTAATAAATCGGTCGTTGGACTCCATATGATTTTCCCTCCTCAGGTCGTTCGACTACGATTGCCGTGCTGATGACCTGGTTTCTGGCGGCTAGGTATAGGTAAAGTGGCTCCCTCTCTTGCGGTGTTGCAAGGACGCGCCTGCTTTGCAACGATCGTTTCAGGTCTGCGAACGCTTGTTTAGCTCTGGTGTCCACTCGAATTTGTCTGTCTTCTTCAAACAACTTGTAGAAGGGTAATGCTTGCTCGCCCAATCTTGCGATGAACCTGCTCAAGGCGGCTAGTCGCCCTGCGAGCTGTTGGACTCCGCGTAGATTGGTTGGCTCCTTCATTGTCAAGATTTCTTGTATTTTCTCTGGGTTGCCTTCGATGCCTCTGGCGGATACCAGGTACCCGAGAAGTTTTCCTGCTGGAACGCCGAAGACGCATTTTGTCGGATTGAGCTTGATCCTGTATGCGTTGAGTGCGTCGAATGTTTCTCTAATGTCCTCGAGGAGTGTGTCCTCTACTCGAGTCTTGATGACGATCTCGTCAACGTACACTTGTACATTCTTGCCAATGAGCTTGGCGAGGCATTTTTGCATGCAGCGCTGATATGTTGCGCCTGCGTTATTGAGACCGAAGGGCATTGTCGTGTAGCAGTAGACACCGTGTGGTGTGATAAATGCTGTCTTTTCTTCATCCACCTGCTTCATCCGGATCTGATTATATCCTGAATAGGCGTCCAGGAAGGAGAGGCGTTGACAGCCTGCAGTAGAGTCCACGATCTGGTCGATTCGCGGGAGGGGAAAGTTATCCTTGGGGCAGTGCTTATTTAACGACGGTGTAGTCGATGCACACCCGAAGGATGTCGGTGTTCTTTTTGGGGACCAGCACTGGGTTTCCTAATCAAGTGGATATCTTGATCTCCCTGATGAATTTTGTCGCTAGAAGTCTATTTACTTCTTCTCCAAGCGCTTTCTGCTTGGGTTCTGAGAATCGTCGAGTGGTCTGCTTGATGGGTTTTGCATCCTTGAAGACTTCGAGTGAGTTCTCGGCGAACTCCCTGGGTATTCCTGGCATATCTGAAGGCTGCCAGGCAAAAATTTCCCAGTACTCACGGAGGAGTTCGACGAGCGCGCCTTCCTATGCTTGCGAGAGGGTAGTTGAGACCATCGTTGTCTTCGCAGAATCTGTCGGGTGCACCTAATGTTTGCGGGTGTCGCTGTTGGCGCTGAACTCCAATTCAGGCGCGTTTTTCTTTGTGAGGGGCATCACGGAGTTGTCCGTGGTTTTTGCCAACTCTTGTAATTCTTCTTGCATCCCGAAAGATTTTGCAATCTCGTTGAATTAAATGTCGCATTTGTTGGATTTCTGGAAGTCTCCGTCAATGCTGATAACACCATATTCTCGAGGTAATTTGAGCTTTAGGTACGCGTAGTGTGGTACTGCCATGAATCTGGCGAACGCTGTTCGACCAAGGATGGCGTGGTACTGTGAGGGCCTGTCGACGACTTCGAAGTCAAGAAATTCTCTTCTGTAGTTGCTTCGATTTCCCAACACAACCTCTAGGTTGATTGTTCCGAGTGGACGGATTGCCTTTCCCCGAACTATCCTGTGGAAGGATGTTACTGATTCCGCAAGGCCATCCAGGTTCCTGTTCATCCGATGGAGTGTGTCCGCGTAGATAATGTTGATGCCACTGCCACCGTCCATGAATACGCGGGCCAAATCGTAGTTGCCAATCTGCGCTTGGATTACGAGGGCGGCGTGTCCTGGTCGATAGACTCGTGGTGGGTGGTCTTTCATTGAGAATGTGATCGATTGGTCCGCCATCTTCAGGTATTCGAGCCTTGTTGGCGGGGTCTGCACATCCATGCATAACTGCCACGTGTTAGTCTTTTGAGCTCTACGGGATGGACATACCTTCTGGATCATTCCTAGCTATCCTACCGGGTTCGGGTACGCGTTGGCTCCGGTGTTTTGTGCGGGTGGTGCAGGCAGTGCAGCTAACGCCATGTTTGGATTTGCTGGTGGAGATAGGGGTTGTCGCGGCTGGAATCCTTGGTGTCCTGCTCCCGGAAGCGGTGGGTAATTTTGACTGGCTGCCGGTCTGCTTTTCTTCGAGAAGGCCTCCGAGATTTCGATAAACTTTCGGCAATCCTTGAGAAGGTGTGTTGCCTTAGTTTTGCCCGTGCGCTTATGTGTAAATAGATGTAGCGAGAAGTATGCATCCAGGTCCTCCTCGGGAGTTTTGTCTTCAGCCTTCGGTCTCCATTCGCGACTTCCACGGCGTCCGGTATCGCGACTTCGCGTGAATTCCGCCGCTACCATCTCCTCTCGATCCTCGTGATCGTAGTATTTCCTTCTCTTTCTTCGACCATGGCGATCTTCTTCGCGTGCAGGCGATGATGCTCTCTCATTGCGCACCGCGTCTTCTCTGTTAGCCCATTTGTCGGCTATGATCATCAGCTCCCCAATAGTTTTGGGTGCGGCTCTGCCTAGTTCTTCTCTGAAAGCAGTTCGTCGGGTGCCCTTCACGAAGGCTTCGACCGCTACTTCTTCCGAGATGTTTCCTGCGGTGTTTCTGAGCGTGGTCCATCGCTGGATATACTCGCGAGTGGACTCGCCGCTTTTCTGTTTGCAGTATCGCAGTTCTTCAATGGTGGCTGGTCTCTTGTAGGTCGACTGGAAGTTTTTGTACAAGTCGCGGTGCAGGTCGTCCCAAGATGCGTAACAGGATCTTGGCCTCGCTTCCAGCCAGCTACGGGCCGCACCAACGAGATGTAGATTGAGGTATTGCATAGCCGTGTTCTTGTTCCCACTTTGGCATTTTACTGCCGTGAGGTAATCGTTTAGCCACGACAAGGGCTCGAGTGAGCCATCGTACTTTGTTACTTCTGTGCTGAGCTTGAATCTTTTGGGTAGGGGTGCTTCGCGGATGTTGCGGGCGAAGAAAAGTGCACCACAGGTTTCGTCATCCGAAGAGCCGGACGAAGAGCGTTCGCGATATCGCGTTGCTCTTGCCTTGTCCACCCTATTTTGTGCGATGTCCGATCGCGCGTCGTATCCTGGCTGATCGCGATCAGTATCCTTCCTTGGCTCCTTGCTTCGTTTTCGCGAGCGGCTGCTGTGATGTCGCGAGCTTTTGTCTCTCGGGCTGCCTTCGCTGCTGCTTCGACTGTCGCCGCGGCGTCGAGCTTCTTTTCCTCGACCACGGCGTGGCGACTTGTCCCTTCTTGGCGAAGTGCTCCTACGCTTGCGGGATGCCTCTTTTTCTTTGTCCTTCTCCTTCTCCAGCTGCTCCGCGGCCTTTCTGTGGTCGTAGGAGGCGAGCCTTGCGGCTGCCAGTCCTAGCCCCTTGCGCACTTGTTTGTACTGCTCCGCCCGAGAGTCGCTTTCCATCGGCTAGTTCATCTGCATGTAAGTTGCTGCGGCCAGGACCGCAGCGGCGGGAGTTTGCGGGTAGACGTTCCCTTCATCATCAACTCGCATAAGGGAAGGTGCGATCGACCTGCTGGTCCCGCCTAAGGACTCGATGTCCCTGGATGTTGATGTGTATCCCTTCCTCGCGGGTCGGGTACCGACCAAGGGTGCTAGGGACAGCTCAGCTCGTCGTTGACTTGATTCATCTGCCGCTCTTCTTCGACGGGCCAGATCTATCCGAGCATCTGTAACACCTCGGGTGTTCCCCCTTAGTAGAATTGGTTGTTTTTTTTTTCTTTTTGCTTGCATCACATGCATCATATGCATTGCACCATGTTTTCACCACAACTGAAAAATTCAAAAACAATTAAAACTTTCACACATGTCCAAAATTCCAATTGAAAGTTGCAAAGTAAACCACTCAATTATTTTTCAAAAAAGTTTGAAGTTGAATTTATTTAAATTGCCTGCTAAATAAAAATTTCCCTTTTGTTAAAACCCTAATGGCAAAATAAATTTCCAATCCATTCCTTCTTAATGGGCATGTTTCCAATTGTGGTTTAAATATTGAATTCTTGCAAACAATTAAAATTCAATAAATGTTTTCCTAATTGTTTGAGTTAGTGGAATAAAATTGTTTAAAATTCAATCTTTATGAAATACTATGGAAATTCAAATAACAACTTAAAAACTCAAATGAATATTTCAAATTTGTTTGGAATTAATGTTCACAATTGCTTTGACATTTCTGTTTGAAAACTAATAAAAATATTTCCTAAAAATATAACCCTAACACTTATCCTTTTTCTCTCCCTCACTTCTTTTACAAAAAAAGGAACAAAAGAAATAAAACAAGAGATAGGCAGCGAGCCCATTTTCCTTTTTTCCCTCTTCCCAGCCCATCACCACCCAAGCCCATTTTCTTCTAGCCCGATACCCTTTCGTCCGCTGTCTCCTTCCTCGCTGTCGTCATCCTCTGTACGACCTCGCTCCCCACCGTGAGATCCTCTCCCCCCACTCCGATGTGCTGCCGTACCGATGCTCAACGCCCCATAAAACCTAGCCCTTCCCTCTGCTCGCCCCTAACCCTAGGCCCTAGCTCTACCCTCTCTTCCTTCGCCGCCGTCCTCTCTCTTCTACCCCATCGATCATCTCTGTCTCTGCTCCCCCCAAATTCCATCGAGAACATCTAGCACCGATCGATCGCCATGGGCAACGGGAGCTCCACCCGAGGGCGGGAACGGAACCGTGGTGTCTCCCTCGGCATGCCTCGCTTCCTCGCCGTTGCTGGGAGCCACCGTGGATGCCGCGCCGTCACCGGAAGAACCCCGCCGCTGCTGCACGTCGTCAGCACCCTCGCGTCCTCGACACAAACCGCGGTGAGGCCCCTCTGCTCCTCTGTTCCCGTCGCAGCGAGCGCTCGCAAGCACTGCCTCCCTCGCACACGCTGCACACGCACGAGCACCTCCAGCACGCTGAGGCCGCCGTGATCCCGTCGAGTCGCAGTCGGTTGATCGGTGCCATCGCTGACAGCTAAAGCAGCTGCAGTTTCGTCAGTTTGGCACGAGGCCGTGGCTTTTTACCTGAAAAACCCTGCAGCTGTACTCTGAACCAAACAGCAGCAGCAGCGCAGTGGTTCAGTTCCTGCGCGCACACCGCGAGGGCAGCGGATCGATTCCCCGCGGACGCATTTAGCCCACCTTTTTGCGATTTACCTCACGCAGGGGCAGGACCCACTGGTCAGCGACCCCTGTTGCCAGCACAGCTGCCAACCGTGCCCACGTGGACGCCACAGATGCACGGTCCCGCACTGCAGAGGCCCAGGCTAGGGTGCCCTGGGTGAAAAACGCCCTAGGGGCCCATCTGCAATTCCTTTTCCTTCTTTTTAGGTCCCTGTTATTACAGTTTGATCCCTAATCTTAAAATGATAATAACTTTTATTTCCTAAATTCAAATGATGCAAATAAAATATGTTTCTTGAACCAAATTTAATTCTCTACCTAGTTAAGTCATTTGTTTTCTGTTCAGGAGCCGCTCTTGACGACACGATACTCGCCCCCAGCCGAGCCTCTGGTTCCTCTACAGCTCCAGGGCCCATCTCGGTGGCCACGGCCACTTCTGACCTGGCAGCCACCGAGCAGGACGTCGAGATGGAAGAGTCCGCCACCGTCCAGTCGGAGGCGGATGCCACCCATGCCAGCGCCGACGAAGAACCCGCAAGGACAACCGTCACCAACTCGGAGGCAGAGGCAACCAGGACCACCACAGAAGATGCAGCAGCCGATGCCAGCGCCGACAACATTGCCTCCTCCACATGATTTTACCTGCACACTTTTTACTTGAACATTTATCAGATCCCCGGGATGCCGGGAGCATATGTATCAGACTTATTTATGCTTTTCTTGCTACTCAATTTTATTTCCACACATTATCTTTAATTTGGTCATTTTGAGCAGCCCTGGCTTAATGCCGGGTTGCGTTTCCATGCGAGTCCCCGAGTTGCGTTTCTTATTCACCCTATCTTTTCATCTCTGCTCTACCCGCAACTTGTTGCTTTTTTGGTATTCGAGTCACAAGAATCAAAGAGTAGAGCTGCAAATATTTGGCCACTTAGGAACAATCATAGTAACGCAGCCCACCATCTAGCCGAGAAGACAGAACAGAGAGCAACAGTAACAAAACACTCTACTCGGTTCCTGCACTTTTTCTTCCTTAGCGATTTTCGTGTGCTCATTGACCTTTTGCTTGTTCTCTTGCTTGCCATGAAGCCGGGTTTCGGACAGCAGCAGAGTCGAAGAGTTGGCATATAGGTTTAAACACAGTACTCAATGCGCTTATGAGTTCTGAAGTGGAGCAACCGAATAGACAAAGGGTAAAGCCGAGTAAAACCACTTAGAACAATTTTGGACGAGGGCAGTCCCCGAGAACAATTTCAGATTGCAGAGTAGAATTTCAACTCGGATAAGAGGGTACATACACATCTTTGCTTACGAATGAAAACGACGGAGTAGAGCTACATTCCAAGGGCGCTTGGTTTCCTCTCCAGCTTTGTCTGCCCTGTTCGCCGTCCCTTAGAAAGGATAATATGGGCATAGCCCAACTCGGTGTCTCCCGTATGGGAAACACTGGTTCGTCCAGTTCCATTGGGACGGGCTCTTGCGGTTGCACAGGAGGAGCAGGAGCGCTTCTTTGCAGCCCAGATCGATTGGCGAGAACTTCTTCAATGAATGCGACAGCCTCTGGGTTGAGGGCGGCAGTCCCCGAGTACGGAGTGGCAGTCCCCGAGTAAGGAGTGGCAGTCCCTGAGTAGGGAGTGGCAGTCCCCGAGTAGGGAGTGGCAGTCCCCGAGTAGGGAGTGACAGTCCCCGAGTAGGGAATGGCAGTCCCTGAGTAGAGGACGGCAGTCCCCGGGTTTCCTGCAGCACTCTCCCAGTCAATCTCCATTGGATCAGATTCCTCACTTGGCAGAGAAGGGACAAATATAGACTCCGAGTTGGGAGAAGGCTTGATGGATGGCTTCCTCAAATGCTCCAAGGCGATTCCCGCCGGGATGGACTGCCGAGAAGATCCCAACTTGGACAACTCATCTGCTGCTTCATTCTCTGCTCGGTGAATGTGCTGGAACTCACAACCCTCGAAGAAACCAGTCATAGACTGCACCAGGAAACGATACGATGCCATGTTGGCTTCCAAAGCATCCCAGGTACCCGAGACTTGCTGCACCACCAGATCTGAATCGCCATAGCATATAATGCGCTGCACACCAACCTCCTTTGCTACTCGCAAACCATGCACCACTGCCTCGTACTCGGCTACATTGTTGGATGCCTTGAAATGAATCTGCAGCACATACTTTAGCTGATCTCGCTTGGGTGACGTAAGCACAACACCAGCGCCAAGGCCTTCTTTCACCTTTGAGCCATCAAAGTGCATCTTCCAGTAATTGGAAACTGGAGCAGGAGGTTCATATTGCACCTCGGCCCAATCCACAAGAAATTCCGCCAGGATTTGCGACTTGATGGCGTCTCTTCTCGCATACGCGGGAGCGTACGCGGCTAGCTCAATCGCCCACTTGGCTACTCTGCCACTCGCCTCCTTGTTGCCCATGATATCCGAGATGGGAGCAGAGCTCACAACTGTGATAGGGTGCTCCTGGAAATAATGCTTCAGCTTCCTGGCGCCCAGGTACACACCATATGTCATCTTCTGGTAATGCGGATAGTTTTGCTTGGAGCTGGACAACACTTCACTGAGATAATATACTGGGCGCTGCACACTCTTGCCTTCTTCTTCTCGCTCCACCACAATCACCACGCTGACTACTCGGTTAGTCGCAGCAATATATAGCAGCATTGGCTCCTTGGGTAGCGGACTAGCCAGGACGGGAGCGCTAGCCAACATTGCTTTCAGCTCGTTGAATGCCACATCCGCTTGGGGAGTCCAGACAAACTTGTCACTTTTCTTCATTAGTTGGTACAGAGGCAGGGCCTTCTCGCCCATTCGGCCCAGAAAACGGCTCAGAGATGCCAAACAACCTGTGAACTTCTGCACATCTTTCAGTGATCTCGGTAAAGACATGCTCTCAATAGCTTTTATCTTAGAAGGATTGGCTTCAATGCCCCGACTAGAAACCAGAAAACCGAGTAGCTTTCCAGCCGGTACACCAAAGGTGCACTTACTCGGATTCAGTTTCATTTTGTACTTGCGCAGGTTAGCAAAGGTTTCCTCCAGGTCGGCAAGCAGAGTATGTGTTTTATTCGTTTTGATGACAATGTCATCTACGTACACCTGCACATTCTTGCCGAGCTGGTCGTGCAAGCATTTCTGCATGCATCTCTGATAGGTTGCACCCGCATTCCTCAAGCCAAAACACATGACACGATAGCAATAAGCCCCGTACGGGGTAATGAAAGCAGTTTTTATTTGATCGGCAGGGTTGAGTGCAATCTGGTGGAAACCAGAGTAGGCATCTATGAAAGACAACAGTTCACAACCAGCAGTGGAATCGATCACCTGATCGATGCGGGGTAGCGGGAAAGGATCCTTGGGGCATGCCTTGTTCAAGTCGGTGTAGTCGACGCACATGCGCCATGCAGTGGCAGCCTTGGGATCCTCCTTCTTCTTCTCGACCATGACCGGGTTGGCTAGCCAATCCGGATGCAGCACCTCCATGATGAAATTGCTTATCAGTAACTTGGCGATCTGGTCACCAATGGCCTTCCTTCTCTCATCTCCGAAACGGCGCATAGCCTGCTTCACTGGTTTGGCGTCAGGACGCACATGCAAAGAGTGCTCAACCAACTCCCTCGGGACTCCTGGTAGATCTTCATTGGACCAGGCGAATACATCCCGATTCTCACGGAGGAAGTGGATGAGCTCGCTTTCCTATTTCTCCGCCAACCCGGAGCCAATGATGGCTACGCGGTCGGGGAACTCGGGGTCGACCTGGACCTTCTTTGTCTCCTTGGCAGCTTGGAAAGCAGTACCATGCTGGGTACTCGGCACACCTTGTGCGCCAGCTTGTGCGGACTGAGCCATGGCCACCACCTCGTACATCTTCTTCTTCTCGGCCGCAATCACCATCGACTCTGCCAGCTGGGAGCTAGCAGAGGCACACTCCATGGACTTCTTGTAATCTCCCGAGATGGTGATGATGCCATTAGGACCAGGGATCTTCATCTTTAGGTAAGCCACATGAGTAGAGGCCATGAACTTGCTCAGAGCAGGCCTGCCGAGTAGAGCATGATAGGGGCTCTGATGATCCACCACCTCAAACTGCAGGCGCTCTGTGCGGCAGTTCTCCCGGGTACCGAATAGCACATCAATCCACACTCGGCCAATCGGGTTGCATGAGATCCCGGGCACGATGCCATGGAAGGTGGTCTTGCTAGGCAGCATCATGTTCTCGGCCAGGCCAAGCTTCTCGAGTGTGTCCTTGTACACAATGTTGATGCTGCTGCCGTTGTCGATTAGCACCTTGCTGAACCTCACATTCTTCTCGGGACCCAGGAAGGTAGGATCCAGCACCAAGGCATATGTACCCGGGTTGGGCATCACCTTGGGATGATCTACTCGGGACCACCTGATCTCCTGGTCGCACCAGTACATGTAGTGAGGAACAGCAGGAATCACTGCATTGACCTCCATGGCCCGCCTGTGCTGTGATTGCTTGTCGACTGGCTCAGAAGTGAAGATCATGTAGCTCTCATGGTGCTCTTGGTACTGATTGGAGCCATTGCCCCCATTGTTGCCATTGTTGTTGTTCCCCTGATAGTTGTTGTTGTTGCCTCTGTTGTTGTTGTTGCGGTTGTAGTTGTTGTTGTTGTTGCGGTATCTCTCATTGTTGAAGTTCTGGTTGGCTCCTAAAGCCACTTGGTTCACATTCTCCCTTCTCGGGTACACTGGCGGCCGAGCTGCGGGTGCGCGAGTAGGCTGCACATTGGCATTGGCTGCTGGCAGGGGAGGAGGAGGAGGCAAGCCATCACTCTTGATCGCTTCCCACCACTCGCACTGCCGAGTAGTGTGGTTAGCAGGCCTCGAGGGGTGGTGAGTGTGAAAGCTGCATGGGCCATCCTTCATGTCATCAAAGACAAACTTCTTCGGCTGCTCGGAGTTCCCGCTACCCGACTGAGAGGCGCGAAATGGCTTCTTGTTGCCTTGGCCCTGGTTCTGGTTTTGCCCGTAGGCTCCAGCAGGTTTCTGCCTCTGGCTGCCACCAGCTCCAACAGTCACTGCATTCACCTCCTCGGGATCATACCGATTGTCTACCCGGCGCTTGTTGCGGAACTCATTGCGCTTGCTGTTGCTGAAGTTTCTTCTCGGCTCAGAGGAGTCCATCAGTGGTTGAGTAGGATCACCGAGTGCGTACTGATCCGCAATCTTGATGGTCTCCGCCAGAGTGTTCGGCATCTCCCTCTGCAATCTCTGCCACAACATACTGCCATGCCTGCATCCTTGCGCAAACCAAGTGATGGCCTGTGCTTCGTTCACACCCTCACAGGTGTTCCTCAGAGTGCTCCACCGAGTAAGATACTCGCGGTCCGTCTCGTCTTCTCGCTGCCTGCAAGCTGATAGCTGCTGTGGCCTATTCGGCCTCTTGTACGTGCTCGTGAAGTTGCTGATGAAGGCATCCGAGAAGTCCAGCCAGCAGTTAATGCTGTTCTTGGGAAAGTTGTTGAGCCAAGTGCGAGCTGGACCCTCTAGCATCTGCGGCACATAGCGCACCGCCCATCTCCTGTTGCCATTCGCGATATGGACCGAGGTGACATAGTCATTCAGCCAATCTTCCGGCTTGGTGTTGCCATTGTAGCTCTTGGTGCCTCTTGCGAGCTGGAAGCCCTTCACGGAAGGCTCGTTCATGATGCGCGGCCCAAAGCACTCGGGGCCAGGGGGACCCGTGCTCTCCAGCCGCGCCGACAAGCTGATCCGGTCCAACTGATGCCTCGCATCTCCCGGCGCCAGCACGCGCTCACCAACACGGTCATGAATATCATAGCCAGCCATCTCCATAGCCGAGTAGCCATCATCATACCTGTCCACCTGCACAGCTGCAGGCTGCTCCACCGGGTTGGCAACTGGCGCCACTGGGCGCGGCTGCTGCCTCTGCCGAGTAGGCTGGGCTGCGGGTTGCCGAGAAGAACCTGGACGTGCGGCTTCTCGGGCACGGCTTTGAGCTTGATGGGCTTGAGAGCCTGCTCTTGCAGCGTTGTGTTCCCGCCCGGGCTGCTGCGGCACAGCAACCTGTTTCGCGGCAGCAGCCGGGTCATACACCTGCATTTGCCTGTCTCTGCCCGAACGCCCGCTGCGGCTCTTCTCGCGGCTAGGATGTGGAGATGAGGCCTGATCGTTAGATCTAGCCGCGTGCGAGTGAACCACCTGCGAAGCTCCAGCACCCGGGTTGGCCTTCCGGAACTCCTCGTTCTGCCTAGCGGCCTCCAACACCAACTCGTTTAGCCTCTCCTGCTGCCTGAGACGCGCCTCTCCATCCAGGCGCGGCAACTCGGCAGCCACGGCCTCTGCAGCCCTGAGCGTCTTGGCGGGTGTGCTGTACCTTGGCCTTGTGAAGGTGTTCGCGGTGGCGGACTGAGCGGGCACCTCCACAACCGTTGCCATCTCGACACCCAAGTTGCGCCGCGTAGCGCCTACTCTGCTAGGCCTCCTGGCGACTGGCGTGAAGCCGTGAGCCTTGTTGTACTCGAGCTGGTCTAGACTCAGCTCAAGCCTGATCTTGTCCAACTCCGCCTGCTCGGCAAGCAGCTCCTGGCGTTGCCGCTCGAGCTGCTCCCTCGCGGCTAGGAGCTCGACGTTGGTGGGAGTGGGCATACCAGGTCGCGTAGCAGACGCGGGGATGACCGTAGACGTGGAAGGCGGCAAGTTGTTCTCCCTCTCGTAGGGCCGGTGAGTCCTGCCACCAGCAGGCGGTTCGTCAACCTCCTCGACGACGGCCGCAGCGCCAGTAGCGGCTGCCCCAGTGTTTGCCGCCAATCCCGTCACCATCACCTCGGCGCAGCTCGCAGAGCCGCATGCGGGCCTTCCGCGAGCAGCAATCACCGCGGGAGGATCCTCCGCGTCATGCACCAGCTCGGGGTACGCGCGGTTGGCGACGGTGGCGACGTAGACGAGGAGAGAGCCGAAGGAGATCACCGAGCCACCCTCAGGCATGGCCATGCCGCCGAAACAGCCGGCGTTGTCGGTGACGAAGTCGAAGGAGCCGAATCTGTGGACAAGGCCACAGACCACGCGCTCCGCTGAAGAAGATCCCGTCCGAACAGAAACTCCAGCCAGCGCCGCTGGTTGCCCCACGGTGGGCGCCAACTGTCGTGGTGGTGTCACGGCAGATGCCATGGGATGGCTAAAGATGTGGGGACGAAGGACGCTGGAGGTGCTCGGGGAGGGATCACGCGACGAGTAGCCGCGTGAGGTACGAAGTAAACACTGCAAACAACACGATCTACCCAGGTTCAGGGCCCTCGTGAGGAGGTAAAACCCCTACTCCTGCCTTTCTTTGTGTATTTTGGTATCTCTCCGAGTAGCCACAGTACAAGGTTCTAGCTACCGAGTAGCCACTCTCCTCTAGATGAAGAACTAGGTCAAGAACTTAGGGTTTCCAGTATGCGATGTGTGTTCGATCCTGTGTCCGATCCTCACGCAGGAGGCGGCGGGGCACCTTATATACATGGTGCCCAGCCGGATACGTCCAAACATGGACAAGTGTCGACATAGTGTGCACATCGTCCTTCTTCCGGGTTCCCGCTGACAGCTTTGGTTCCTAACCTTGGCTTCATCTGGAAAGTCGTTGGGCAAAACTAGGGGACAGACTGGTATCACTGTACCTAAGCACAGAGTAGGCCCCCCTTATCCTGCCACGGCCTGCTTCCATGCTGTCACTGTCAGGCAGGCCGGTCCCAGATGAACAGTAGTTCGAATGCTGCCAAGTACGGACCCAGGATACGCGGGATCCTGTGTCAGAACGGCTCCTTTGACTTTCTGGCCCGAGTAGGTTCCCGCCAATTGTTCCCGCCAATTGTACTCGGGCCAACTCCTCTACTCGAAAGGATAGAACTTGATTGATATCTCCTTCTGGTCATCTTGAGGTAAGACCGAGTAGCAGTCTGCCGGGTAGCGGGTACCGGGTAGTCGGCTACTCGACCAAACCTCTCTTCTGTTAGCTGCTTTTACCACTTGCCTTTACCCTACTCGGGGGTAACCCCCCGACATCTCTTATTCCCCCATAAGCATTTGTTGCTTTGTTGGAATTTGAGAGTGAAGGATTTGAGCACTTGTGCTCTTGCCATTTTCATCGGTTGCATCGGTTTGCTCTCTCCACGAGGATTCGTGGAAGTTGAAAGTTTGTGAGCTTGTTACTCTTGGGTCTTGGACCCTAGACGACTTGTGGTGTTCTTGGGAGCCTCCAATTGAGTTGTGGATGCGTGCCCCAAGATTGTGGTGACACCGAGAGCCTCCAATTGAGTTGTGGATGCGTGCCTCGGATTTGAAGGTTGCCAATAGTGGAAGGTGAACTAGGCCTTTGTGGCGGAAGTTCATCGGAGAATAGGGTGAGGCCTTTGTGGCGTTGAGTAGGACTTCGTGGTGAGCTCACACCCCTCCAACGAGACGTACTCCCCTTTGTGGGAGGAACTCGGGAATACATCTTCGTCTCCGTGTGCCTCGGTTATTTCTATACCCGAGCTTTTTACTTATGCAATTTACATTGTGATAGCCTTCGAGCTTGAAGTTATATATATTGCTATCACCTTGTTAATTGTCTTGCTTAGCATAAGTTGTTGGTGCATCTAGTTGGCCATAGAATATTTAGGTTGTATGCTTGTTAATTTAAACACCTAGTTTATTTCCGCATTTAGCAAGCCTTAACCGGAAAAGTTTTAATCGCCTATTCACCCCTCCCCTCTAGGCGACGTCGTTGTCCGTTCAGATGGGAGATTTCTTCTTGGACTTGGCGGGGGCAGCAGCAGCATCAGCGTTCAAAGGGTCGCTGAAGAGAAGGGGAAGCTTAGAAAAAGAGAAGGGGAAGAAGAAGACCGAGAAGCAGCAACAAGATATAAGTTAGAGGGAAGTTACTAACCCTTTGCGGGTAGGGATTGGCCTCCTGGTGGAAACTTTCTTCTTCTTCTCGGCTTTCGGCTTCTTGGCGGGGGGCTCTTGAGCACCGCTACCCGTCCTCTTCCGGGTAGAAGGAGCAGCCACCGCAACCGGATCGACATCGAGGACATCTTCGTCGCTGTCGCACCCGGACTTCTAGAGGATACTCACAGTCCGCTAAACTGTAGAAAAAATGGCTTACGGGGCATACCGGCACCCGCATCTCAATATGAGCAGGCCAACACGTAAACGTGTGACAACCATTCTCTACTATCCATCGTCTGCGTAAACCATCCCATAGAAATCAGGACACTTCCGTTGACGTACTTCATAACATACACACATGGTACATCAACGGCATTTGAACAAGTGATATCACAACATATCTCTAAGACACAAAATATTGAAATAAGTTGCAAATAGCTCTCACTAGAGCAGAGATAGCAAATACAATCATCCAGAGGACACATGTCCCAACAATTCATCATTACAACACAGCGGAAGCATCCAAAATGTCTGAGTACAGACAAGATCCAAATAAGCCTAAGAGGCCGGAAACGAAAAGACGGAGCCCATCCATGATGTCTCGGATCCTGCCCGGGTCCGCTATCTACTCGTCAGCAGCCTCGTCATACTCCACGTAGTAGCCACCATGGGGATCCTCGGAAACGTAGTCTGCGGAAACCACAGCCCCAAAGGGGTCAGTACAGACAAGTACTGACAAGCAAGACTCACAAGATACCATAGTGTACCCGGCAACACCAAGTACAGATGCTTTGGGTTCAACAGAAGAATAGGTGATACAAAAGTGCGGCAGCAGGCTGCTCTAACCAACTACAGAAACACGCTACAACTTCCGGCTAAGAGAAAGGGATAAGATAGCGTATCGTAACCAACTACTACTGACTCCAAACAATACCATCCTGGATCTCGCCCCTTATCCAAAGAAGCAATCCGAGGATAACTCACACAGTTGGATTAATGATGGTTCAAGTTATTGTGTCAATAAGCCTGTTACTAATCAAGTTATCATTAGTTAGGTGTAAGTTGTTCTGAGTACTTGTTAGCCAGTACTTTCACCAAGTCATCCATAACCGCGGAAAACACGGCTTCTCGAGAAGATTTAACCGTGCAGGGGTGCACCAATTTGGCCGTACACATAAGAATATCCCGCCAGACGGGAATCAAACCCACCAAGCGAGGCACTCAACACAACTCAACTCTTCTTCGCATCAAGCCCAAAGAACCACGTGCTGTGCGTGCGCGGCTAATCGAGCCCCCACGAAGAAAAGGGGGACCCTCATAGCACTGGAAGATCACGCCGCCCTAAATGCCGACTACAAAAGTTCCACCCTGGCCTCGGGTTCGTACCTGCATATGCGTGCATCAAATGGAAAGCTCGAACTAAGTGTGGCGATTTGGACGAGATGCGAATCGAATCAAATTGAGGGGGCGCCCATACACGCTTCCCACATGCGGATAGTGCGCTCATCATGGATCAGTAGACAAGACCCTTTTCCTAATTAGGGTCGACACTAGCAGGCCTCAAAACCACGCTGGGCCTCCTGCCGGTGCCTTATCATCAAATTAGCATTACCTCAAACATTAACAGGTTGTTGTTTAACATCGAGCCCCAGAACATAATAAATAAGGTAACAGAAATAACGGACAACAGACTCGAGCATAAACAACCCTAAGCATGCTAGTAAGACACGGGCAACAAGCAACGGGGTTTTAGGTGTGGAGGTGAGGCTATATCAGGGTTAAAGGATAACATGTGATAGGATCGAACACAAGCAACGATTCATAAGGCTGGCAGGATAGACAACGGAAAGTATCGGTATCCATTGTGGAAAGGAACACAATGGTTCATGTGAGTGAATACTTGCCTGCAAACTCAGCAGCCTGGTACTGAGCTAACTCCTCAGAAGTAGTGTCGTAAACCTCGTATGTCTCAACGTCGTCGTCTATCCGAGAAGAAGCAAACAAACAACGCAGAGAGACAAACAATCAATAACATGGCATAATGCATAATCATGGGATGATGCATGACAATTTAACTGATGCATCAAAATAAGCTAGTTGACAGGGTAACAATAATTAAATGGACCCATATGCAATTTGGATTGCATATGGAAAGCCCATGGATTAAGGTTGTATTAAATGATCTACAACTAACCATCATGTGTATGTTGCTTAGAATGATGCATGGATGAGGAAAACAAAAGAGAACAACAATAGCATCAATTTGAAATGAAGTTTCCCAAGTTTGGAATTTTATTTATTAAGTTATGAAAATTTGCTTCTTAAAGGTGTTACACAAGCACTTGTTGTTTTCACCAATTTTAATTGTTCAAAATAAATAACAAAGTTCATAATTGGAAAGAACACAAAATTTTAGGTGGAATACATGTTTCATTTGTTGAAAAAGGAATTAGAATGAATTAATTATGAATTAAACAAGTTTAAACAAGATTTAAATGAATTTAATTCAATTATGAATTTATTTGAATTTTTATTTGTTCAAAACATTAATTAAAATTCATATTTGAAAAGACTATAATTTTCTGGTTTGAAAACATATTTTATATGTTCAAAAAGAATTTAATTTGACCAAGTTATGAATTTAGTAATATTAAATGATTTAAACAAGGTTTAAATTAATTAACCAATTTTAATTATTCAAAACATGAAACAAAGTTTATATTTGAAAAGGTGGTTCAAATTGGCATGGAAAACATATTTTATATGTGCTATTTAAATTAATTTTGAATTAGTTAGGAATTTAACCAAATTTGAAAAGAGGGGTTTGAATTTTAAATTTGAAAACATTTGAAATGTTCAAAACAGAAAACAAATGATTTAATCAGGTAGAGAATTAAATTTGGTTCAGTAAACATATTTTATTTGTATTATTTGGAGTTGAAATTTAAAAGTTATTTGTATTTCAAAATTAGGGACTAATCTGTAAATAAAATGGACTTGAACTTAAAAAGAAAAAGCCAGAAACGATCTACACCTCGCAGTGGCCTAGCCTGGGCCACTGACGAGGGGGCCCTGGGCCACAGTGGCGCCTAGGTGGCGTGTGTGGTCGCTGACAGGGTGCCCCACCTGTCAGCGCACGCGTGTGTGGTAAAAAGATTGGGTTTTAATCCGCGGAGGCGGGGATCGAACCCACGACCCCGTGAGCGCGTGCGTGTGCTGTTGCCACTGCGGTGGCGAATCGTTTTTGTCAGTAAGGGAGGCGCAGGGAGGATATGGTTCAGTTAGCCGCTGCTAACTGAATTTTACAGGTTCAGTTTCTGAACTTTGGCCGCGACGGGGAGACGCCGGCGACGACTGCGTGCTCGCCGTGCTGCTTGTGCCCGTGTGCGTAGGAGGTGGTGGTCGTGCGTGCTCGCCACGGTGCAGATGGAAGAGATGGAGGGGATCGAGGTGGATCTCACCTCTTCTGAAGAAGTAGCAGAGGCTCGGGGTGGGCAGACGACGGCGGCGACGTCGAGGTGGACGGCGGCGGTGCTACAGTGGCTCCCAGCCACCGAGGAGGAGTACGGGGGTCTGATCCCCGTGCTTATCATGCACGGAGGGGAAACAACGCGGCGGCGATCATCGGAGTTACAGGGCGGTGGCGTGCGGGTTCAGAACGGAGAGGGAGGAGCAGAGGTGGAAGGAAGGAGGAAGAAACGGCGGCGCGCGAGGAGAAGAAGGGAGGTGGAGGTCTAGGGCTAGGAGGGGAGCCCTAGGGCACTTTAAAAGGAGGAGGGGGAGGCGCGGCAGCCGTCTGCTCCGCCGTACGGCGACGTGGGCAGCGCGGATGCGCTGCCGTACAGGTAGACGACGAACAGGTAAGTGGCCATGGCTGGTGGGCTGGGCCTGGCTTGGGCGCAGCCCACTTGCTGGCCTGCCCCTCTCTCTCTGCTTTTCCTTTTTTTTAATTTTTCTGTTCTGTTTTTTTTTTGCTGAAAAGGGAAAGGGAGAAAAAGGAGGGTTTTAGGGTTGAGAAAAAATTTAGGAAAATTTGTATTGATTAACTATTGTAACAGCAACAAGTACAAACTTTGGTTTTCAAAAAATTTGAAATTAGTTGCTGTTTGCAATTTATTTGAATTTGATTGAATTGAAGTGAATTTGATATTAAATGAAATATTGAAAGTAATAGTTTAACTAGTTTGAACCTTCATGTTTATCTGAAACAAATTGATTGGAGTGTGTTGTAATTTTCATAAATTTCAAAATGGTTGCTGTTTGGAATTTTAATTGAATTTTGAATGCAAATTGAATTAAGTGAATTATTAAAAAGAACAAGTTAATAGTTTGAGCTTTCTATTTTAATGGAAACAAATAGCTGTTTTTATTTGAATATTTTTATTTGAAAATTGTAACAGAACAAGTATGAACAAAGGTTTGAAATTTGATTTGAAAATTCAAATGGAAAACAAGGGAAAACAGATGGAAAACAAAGATAAACAAATGAAAAACAAAGCAAAACAAATGCAATGAACATGATGTCATGATGCAAAACATAAATAAACAAGAAACAAACATTCTAGGGGTTGTTTTCATACTTGGGATGTTACAAAACGCCCCCCCCCCCTTGAAGGAATCGCGCCCCGAGATTCCTACTGAGAAGAGAAAAGGTCCGGATACTTCTTGCGAAGATCCTCTTCGGTCTCCCATGTTGCCTCTTTATCGGAATGATGAGACCACTGCACTTTCAAGAACTTGGTGCTCTTGTTGCGAGTCTTACGCTCGGTCTCATCGAGAATACGAATAGGGTGCTCCTCATGAGATAGATCTTCTTGCAGTTCAATGGAATCATGATCAACTGCACGATCCGGATCTTTGAAACACCTCTTGAGCTGTGACACGTGAAACACATCGTTGTAACATCCCAAGTATGAAAACTTTCATTTAGAATGTTTGATTCTTGTTTTATTAAAGTTTTGCATCATGTCATCATACTCATTCCTTGTTTGCCTTTGTTTTCCTTTTGTTTGCATCTGTTTTTCTCTGTTTTCACAATTGAAATTCAAACATTATTCAAACCTTTGTTTCATACTTGTTATGTTACAATTTTTCCCAAATAGAAAGTTCAAATAAAACTTCCATTTGTTTCCATGAAAAATAAAAAGCTCAACTATTTATTTGTTCTTTAATAATCCACTTAATACAAATTGCATTCAAAATTCAAATCCAATGGCAATTTACAAACAACACCCAATTTGAAATTATGAAAATTACACAACAATTCTAATCATTTGTTCCATTTTAAACTATATGTTCACCCTATTTAAATTTTGTTTTCAATAATCACTTAATCTCAAAATTAATTCAAATTCCATTACATTACAAACAACATTTTTATTTTGATCATTTTGAAAAACAGAACTTGCTAGCTGTTGCTATTACATAAATAAGCAATCTAAAATTTTGCCTAATTTTTCTAACCCCCAAAGCTTATCCATTTCTTCCCTTTTCATTTCAGCAAAAAAAAAAAAGGAAGAAACAAAAGTTTTAAAAAGAAAAACGAGGGGGAGAGAGGCAGTGGGCTGTGCCCCACGCGAGCCCAGCCCACCTATTCTTTTCCCTGGCCCGTACCCCTTCGCCATCTTCTTCCCGCTGTACGGCAGAGAATCCGCCGGCGCCACGTCGACGGCGCACACAGGAAACGGCCAGCAGAGCTCCCTAGCGCCTATAAAACCTACCTCTCGAGCCCCCCGATGCTGCCCTAGCCACCTACCTACCTCCCCCCTCGAGCACCGCCGCCAATTTCCCCTCTCTCTGCCACGATCTCCTCCGTTCCTGAACCTCACCGGCGCCACCGTGTCTGAATCCATGGAGCTCGCCGCCGCTGCAGTGCTCCTCCTCCCTGGCTGACCGTGGGGATCAGACCGCCGTGCTTCCCTCTCCCTCGTCGACACCTCCACGACGCCCGGGACGGTCTGTAGCCACGCCGCCGTCCTCGCAGCTGTCGCTGGCGTCCACGTCTTCCTCGACCCTCTGCATCACCTGCAAAGAGGGTGAGCACCGTGCCTCCACCTCCTCTCTATCCTCTCTGCAATCGCACGAACGAGCACCGCAGCAGCACGGCAACATCAACGCACCAGCAGCACAACCACGGCGAGCCGCCGTCCGCCGGCGTTCGTTTTTCTTCAGGTTCAGAAACGCGTGTTTTCGATAGTTTCAGATAGCGAGCGCTAACTGAACAATAACCTGTTTGCGTATGCTATACTGACAAGATCGAATCGCACAGCGCAGTGGTAGCAGTGTATTGCGCGCGCGCTCGAGCCCAGGGTTCGATCCCTGGCGCTCGCGAATAAACCCACCTTTTTGCAAGGACTGCTGACAGGGTGGCCCCCCTGTCAGCTGCTGTGTGCGCACTGCTGCCACGTTGGCCCCAGGGCCCACTGGCAGTGACCCAGGCTAGGTCACTGCACGGTGTAGATCTATTTCCAGCTTTTCTTTTTTCAGTTTAAGTCCAATTCTTTTACAGTTTAGTCCCTGCCACCAATTTGCTAATAACTTTTAATTCCTAAATCCAAATAATATAAATAAAATATGTTTGTTGAACCAAATTTAATTATCTATCTGTTTATAACATTTGTATTCTGTTTTGAATAATTCAAATGCATTCAAATTTCAAATTCAAACAATTCACTTAAAATTTGATTAATTGCATAACTATTTCAAACTTAATTCAAATAACTCAAATGAAATATGTTTTCCATGCCATTTTAAACCACCTTTTCAAATATAAATTTTGTTTCATGTTTTGAATAATTAAAATTGCTTAAATAATTTAAACCTTGTTTAAATCATTTAAATTTGCTAAATTCATAACTTGCTCAAATTAAATTATTTTTGAACTTATAAAATATGTTTTCAGACTAGAAAAATATAAAATTTTCAAATATGAATTTGAATTTATGTATTGAACAAATAAAATTCAAATAATATTCATACTTGAATTTAATTCATTTAAATCTTGTTTAAACTTGTTTAATTCATAATTAAAGCATTGTAATTCCTTTTTCAATATTTGAAACATGTAATCCACCTAAAATTTTGTGCTCTTTCCAAATATGAACTTTGTTATTTGTTTTGAACAATTTAAATTGCTGAAAACAACAAATGCTTGTGTAACACCTTTAAGGAACCAAAATTTCTTAACTTAATCAATAAAATTCCAAACTTATTTCAAAATTGTTCTATTGTTGTTATTTTTCTGTTTTCCTCATCCATGCATCATACTAATCCACTTTCACCGGTTGGTTAGTTGTAAAACAATTGTTCCAACCTTAATTCATGGACCCTTCCATATGCAATCCAATTTTTGCATGTGGGTCCATTTAAACATGTTATGTTACCATGTCAACTAGGTTATTTCTATGCATCAATTAAATGGTCATGCATCATCCCATGATTGTGCACTATGCCATGTTATTGATTGTTTGTCTCTTTGCGTTGTTTGTTTGCTTCTTCTCGAATAGACGACGACGTTGAGACAGACGAGCCTTACGACACCCCTTCTGAGGATCTAGCTCAGTACCAGGCTGCTGAGTTTGCAGGAAAGTTATCACTCACATGAACCATTGTGTTCCTTTCAACATTGGTTACCGATACTTCCCGTTGTCTATTTCTGCTAGCCATATGTATCGTTGCTTCTGTTACGAACCTATCACATGTGATCCCTAACCCTGATATAGCCTCACCTCCACACCTATAACCCCTTTGCTTGTTGCCCGTGTCTTACTAGCATGCTTAGGGTTGTTTCTGCTCGAGTCTGTTACCCGTTACTTTCTGTTACTATATCTCTATTATGTCCTGGGGCTCGATGTTAAACAACAACCTGTTAATTTTGAGGTAATAATAAATTGCTGATAAGGCACCGGCAGGAGGCCCGGCGTGGTTTTGAGGCCTGCTAGTGTCGACCCTAATTAGGAAAAGAGTCTTGTCTACTGATCCGTGATGAGCGCACTATCCGCATGTGGGAAGCGTGTATGGGCGCCCCCCTCAATTTGATTCGATTCGCATCTCGTCCAAATCGCCACACTTAGTTCGGGCTTTCCATTTGATGCACTCATATGTAGGTACGAACCCGAGGCCAGGGTGGAACTTTTGTAGTCGGCATTTAGGGCGGCGTGGTCTTAGAGTGCTATGAGGGTCCCCTTTTCTTCGTGGGGCTCGATTAGCCGCGCACGCACAGCACGTGGTTCTTTGGGCTTGATGCGAAGAAGAGTTGAGTTGTGTAGAGTGCCTCGCTTGGTGGGTTTGATTCCCGTCTGGCGGGATATTCTTACGTGTACGGCCAAATTGGTGCACCCCTGCAGGGATAAATCTTCTCAAGAAGCCGTGTTTTCCGCGGTTATGGTTAACTTGGTGAAAGTACTGGCTAACAAGTACTCAGAACAACTTACACCTAACTAATGATAACTTGACTAGTAATAGTATTATTGACACAAAAACTTGATCCATCATTATTTCAACTGTGTGAGTTATCCTCGGATTGCTTCTTTGGATAAGGGGCGAGATCCAGGATGGGTTTGTTTGGAGTTAGTTGTAGTTGGTTACGATACGCAATCTTATCCCCTTTCTGTTAGCCGGAAGTTGTATCATGTTCTCTGTAGTTTGGTTAGTGCAGCCAGCTGGCGCATCTTTTGTATTCCCCTTTCTTCCGTTGAACCCAAAGCATCCGTGCTTGGTGTTGACGGGTTACACTTTGGTGAACTGTGAGTCTTGCTTGCCAGTACGTTTATGTACTGACCCCTTTGGGGCTGTGGTTTCCGCAGACTACCCTTACGAGGATCCCCATGACGGCTACTACGTGGAGTTTGACGAGGCTGCTGACGAGTAGATAGCGGACCTGGGCAGGATCCGAGACATCGTGGATGGGCTCCGTCTTTTCTTTTTCCGGCTTCTTAAGCCTATTTTGATTTGTCTGTACTCAGACCCTTTGAATGCTTCCGCTGAGATGTAATGATGATATGTTGGGACATGTGTCCTCTGGATGATTGTATTTGCTATCTCTGCTCTAGTGAGAGCTATTTGCAACTTATTTCTATTTATTTGTGTCTTAGAGATATGTTGTGTTATCATTTCGTTTAACGCCGTTGACGTACCATGTGTGTATGGTATGAAGTACGTCAATGGTAGTATCCTGATTTCTATGGGATGGTTTACGTAGACGATGACCAGATAGGGGTTGGTTGTCACACATACGTGTGTTGGCCTACTCGTAAGAGATGCGGGTGCCGGTAAGCCCCGTAATACAATCAACTACTGTTCAACGAAACTGCGAGTATCCTCTAGAAGTCCGGGTGTGACAAATGGTATCAGAGCCTGTCTGCCTGTAGGATCCCTTTTACTGGTCGCAGTTGAGTCTAGAAACTATTTTGTAGCTATATAGGAAAAATGAAACGTGAGAGTAGGAATTCTGCCATTTTATTTCTTTCCCCACCCACCCTCCCTTTTCTGGTAAGGAAGTGCAACGTTGTTTTCCCTTCTCATCTAAACTTTCAAGTTAGGATTTCACGTATCATGGTTTCTCTAGGATAGTTATATCTACTAGACAATAGGAATGGAGGTGGTTGTGACATGATTTATCATGTTGCCTACTCACGACTGAGAACAGAGGCGTGTAAGCCCCGGAAGCAGATCCTCTATTCCTTAAGCAGTAGATATTGATCCTTTAGAAGCTCGGATGGGTTTTCCGTAGTACCTCAGGAGTTTTTGGTCTCGTGTTTCCCGATGTTGCTTCGATATCCTGTTCTTCTCAACATCCTTTTCGTCCGTTGAAACCTTGTTGTTGCTTTCCACTTCAGTTCTCTACCGGCGTCTAATCAAAACTTCCCCGATCATCTGCAGATGGATCTCAGGTTCTACCCGCAGGTGGTTCGGATGACTCGTTGTGAGAGCACCGCCGGTTATCCGGAGATGCTGAGAGACATGGTCACTTATCTGGGGTTCCGTTGGGCACCAGAGTACCAGGTCTACGAGCAGCAGCGAGAGTTTGACCAGACCTACTACCAGGCTATCGTCTACATTCTGTCAGATGATGGCATGAGCGTTGTCCACCGCTACGAGGCAGTAGGTTCCACAGTGGATATGGCTGTGCAGCAGGCAACTTATGTGAGTCTCACCGTCCTTCGTGCTGACTACTGGGGATTTGACGATTCTATCTATCGCCACGTCCCCCGTGGTTACATCACTTCGGAGGGAGCTCACTTCACTCTCTACGACAACCTGGATGTCTACGAGCATGATAACTCCAGGCTGCACACCACCGCTCAGTTTGTGAGGCACAGTGACGCAGTTGCCAGCACACTTTCTCAGGAGTTGGCTTGAGTCAGAGAGCAGCTCTACCTTGCTTTGACTCGTCTGACGACTTACACCACAGACTTTGTTGGAGATGAGCGCTTTGCACGTTCCGATCAGCCAGTTGGTCGTCGTTTGCCAGATGCTGGAGGTTACGAGCCGATCAGAGGTCCACTCCTCAACCTCGGTGCTGGTTACACGGGGATTCCTCGCTTTGGAGCACAGGGAGTCGACGCTATGTACTTCACCACACCTAGAGTCGCTCTCAGACCACGTCAGATCTATGTGGATCGTCGTTCTACCTACTTTCGTGGGCGTGCTCCTCACCGTACCTCTCGCCGTACTCCTAGCCGCCGTCCTGCGTGATGAGCATGGGAGTACCGATGTATCCATTCTTAGCTATGTTTAGTTATCCTTTGGCTTTCGAACCATTTATGGTGTGTTGGATATTCTGATGCATTTGAACATGTGATGATGTACCTGTTGGTTATCTATTCGTGCGTCGTTATAATCTCTCTTTCGGTTACCAAGTCTATCCTTTTCTGTTGTTGTGCTAAAATGCATGTCTATTCAGGATGCCGCAAACAAGGAACAACCCGCCTGAGCCACCGCCAATCACGGAGCTGTTGACTCAGATGACCCAAGTCATGGCACAGATGGCCCAGTTCCAGACTAACCAGCACAACAACCAGAATGCTCCACGAGTCAGTATCAAGGAGTTTCTCAGTCTGGGCCCAAGAGCTTTCGTGGCAACACGCGAGCCTCTGGATGCTGAAGACTGGATCCGTGAGATAGCTAGGGCTCTGGAGATTGCTCACGTTGCTGAGGAAGACAAGGTCAAGTATGCCTCCTATCTCCTGAAGGGTCAGGCAGCTACTTGGTGGGAAAACTACCAGACCATGAGAGCTGGCTATCCAATCACCTGGGGTTGTTTCAAGGAAGCTTTCCTGAAGCACCACATTCCAGATGGTCTCATGGAAAGGATGCGTGAAGAGTTTTGCTCTCTCAAGCAGGGCAAGCTGGACGTAATTGGCTATCAGAGTGAGTTCAATCGCCTCGCTCGTTACGCTGGTGATGAGGTGTCCACTGAGGCTAAGAAGATGGCAAGGTTCCGCAGAGGTTTTAACCCGGAACTCAAGTACACCCTCACCAACATCAAGGCCAAAGACTTCGAGCAGCTCGTTAACACCGCGCTCAATGAAGAAAATGGGCGCAAGGCGTTCGAGGAGTCTCGAAAGCACTCGCGTGAGGGTGGTTCCTCCTCCAACATGACCACCCCTCCGCAGAAGCGCCGCATCTGGGTGCCAAATGGTGCTGTCACTAGGGCTCCATATGCCCAAGCTTCTCCAGGCTTTGCTCCCCGCCCACCCAACCCAGCTCACATGCAAGGTCAGAGGTTTTCAATGGGGCAGCCAAGGCCAGATACTCCTCGTGTCGTCACTTGCTACAAGTGCAAGCAGACGGGGCACTACGCTGACAAGTGCACGCAGAGGCAGCTACCTCCACCACCACCTCGTCCCAACACAAACTAGGCAATTGTGCGTGCTCCCCCGGCTAAAGCCTTCAACTCCAACAACAGGCCTGTCGGGAGGACCGCAAGGGTGAATCATGTCATGATCGACAAAGCTGAGGAAGCTCCTGACGTCGTTCTCGGTA
This sequence comes from Alopecurus myosuroides, assembly GCA_028641055.1. NCBI lineage: Eukaryota > Viridiplantae > Streptophyta > Magnoliopsida > Poales > Poaceae > Alopecurus > Alopecurus myosuroides. The sequence continues at coordinate 181,031,566 of CM054058.1, forward strand.
CATTCCCCGTAAACTCTTTTCCAGCTAAAGTGTTGTTTGATACCGGGGCATCGCATTCTTTCGTGTCAAAGATCTTTGCGACAGCAGTTAAACTACCTTTTGTTGGTTTGGGTTCCCCGCTAGTAGTAAACTCCCCTGGAGCAACTATGCAAACTTCCAAGATCAGTCATGAAAATCAGATTCTAATTGGAGGTCACATATTCCTTGCTTCTCTCATACTGCTTGGCAATTCTGACATTGATGTCATTCTCGGCATGGATTGGTTGAAGGCCAATAAAGCTACGATTGACTGTGCTCAGAAGTCAATAACTCTGTTCCACCCTTCTGGCCAGATAGTCTATTCTCCAAATGAATCAAGTTCCATTCAGCTTTACACCCTCGATGCTAAACCTCTACCTCTACTTGAAAATGTTCCGGTGGTTTGTGAATTCCCTGACGTCTTTCCAGAAGAGTTGCCAGGGATGCCTCCGGACAGAGCAGTTGAGTTCATGATCGAGCTTGAACCAGGTACTGCTCCAATCTCTAAGCATCCATACAAGATAGCTCCTCCTGAACTGAAACTGTTAAAGGAGCAAATCGATATGTACATGGAGAAAGGTTACATTCAACCTAGTTCCTCGGCTTGGGGTTGCCCAACTCTGTTCGTTGCGAAGAAGGATCAAACAAAGAGACTCGTTGTTGACTATCATCCTCTTAACGAGAAAACCATCAAAAACAAGTATCCAATTCCTCGTATCGATGATCTTTTTGATCAACTTGCTGAAGCCTCAATATTCTCGAAGTTGGACTTGAGAATGGGTTACCATCAAATAAAGATCACAAAGGAAGATATTCCAAAAACAGCTTTCACCACTCGGTACGGTCTATATGAATACACCGTCATGTCCTTTGGTCTCACCAATGCACCGGCGACATTCTCTCGACTCATGAATTCCGTCTTCCATGAATACCTCGACAAGTTCGTTGTGTTATATCTTGATGACATCCTGGTCTACTCAAAATCTAAGGAAGAGCATGGAGAACATCTTCGTCTCACTCTCATGAAACTTCGCGAGCATCGTCTATATGCCAAATTCTCCAAATGTGAGTTCTGGATTCCAGAAGTTGCTTACCTTGGTCATGTCATCTCTGCCAAGGGCATAGCCATTGATCCAGAAAAGGTTAAAGCAATTGTTGATTGGAAACCTCCCAAGACGGTAAAGCAAGTAAGAAGTTTTCTTGGCTTAGCTAGCTATTGCCGTCGTTTCGTCCAAAACTTTTCCAAAATTGCCAAACCTCTCACTGATCTCACAAAGAAGGACAAGAAGTTCGTTTGGTCTCCACAATGTGATGAAAGTTTCAATCTCCTGAAGACTAAACTCACTTCTACACCAGTTCTGGTTGGCCCAGATACTACCAAACCTTTCCAGATATTCTGCGATGCATCGCTCCAAGGTCTAGGTGCAGTTCTTATGCAAGAACGTCAAGTTGTGGCTTATGCTTCACGTAAGTTGAATGCACATGAGCAAAAATATCCCACACATGATCTTGAACTTGCAGCAGTTGTGTTTGCCCTCAAGAAATGGAGGCAATACTTGTTGGGTAATTGCACTAAAATCTTTTCCGATCATAAGAGTCTGAAATACATCTTCACTCAACCAGATCTAAACCTCAGGCAAAGGAGATGGATTGAAAAGATTAAAGACTTTGATCTCACCATTTCTTACACTCCAGACAAGGCTAATGTTATGGCCGATGCTCTCAGTCGCAAGTCTTATTGCAATAATCTCATGATCATGGAAAGCCAACCTCCACTTCATGAAGAATTCCAGAAGCTGAACCTTGTTCTTGTTCCTCAAGGCTATCTTGCTAGCTTGACAGCCAGTCCAACTCTCGAGGACAAGATTCGTTCTGAACAACTTCGTGATGCTGAAATCAAGAAGATGATAGAACACATCAAAGAAGGCAAGGAGAAATTCAAGTCCTTCTCAATTGATGACAAAGGAACTGTGTTCTTCGAAGGACGCATTGCAGTTCCCCAAGTTCAAAGTCTAAAAGATGTCATTCTCAAGGAGGCTCATGAAACTCCTCTTTCTATACACCCTGGAAGTACAAAGATGTACCAGGATCTTAAGACACTGTATTGGTGGCCTGGCATGAAACGTGAAATTGCTCAATACGTTTCTGAATGCGAAGTTTGTCAACGTGTTAAGGCAGTCCATCAGAAAACAGCCGGTCTACTCCAACCACTAAAAATTCCTGAGTGGACGTGGGACATGATTGAAATGGACTTCGTCACTGGTTTTCCAAAGTCCAAGAAGGGCAACGATGCAATCTTCGTTGTTATTGATCGTCTCACTAAAGTAGCTCACTTCCTTGCTGTCAAAGAAACAATCTCAGCTAGCCAGTTAGTAGAGCTCTACACAGCAAAGATTGTTCCTCTTCATGGTGTTCCATTGGAAATAAGCTCAGACCGTGGAAGCATATTCACTTCTCATTTCTGGAAAAGCTTTCAGGAAGCATTGGGCACCAAACTTCTGTTCAGCACAGCCTACCATCCTCAGTCTCAAGGGCAAGTCGAAAGAGTCAATCAGATTCTCGAGGATATGCTCAGAGCATGTGGTCTCTCCTTTGGCATGAAATGGGAGGATTTCCTTCCATATGCTGAATTCTCCTACAACAACAGCTACCAGTAAAGCCTAGGCATGGCACCATTTGAAGCTCTCTATGGCCGCAGATGCAGGAGTCCAATCAATTGGTCTGGAGCTGGTGCGTTCACTCTTAGGCCCTGACATTGTTAAGGAAGCCGAAGAGAAAGTTCGTATCATTCGTGACAATCTCAAGATTGCTCAGTCTCGTCAGAAAAGCTACTATGACAGCAAGCACAGGGATATGATCTATGCACCTGGTGACAAGGCATATCTCCGTGTAACTCCCCTAAGAGGAACTCATCGTTTTAAGACTCGCAACAAGAGCACCAAGTTCTTGAAAGTGCAGTGGTCCCATCATTCCGATAAAGAGGCAACGTGGGAGACCGAAGAGGATCTTCGCAAGAAGTATCCGGACCTTTTCCTTTCTCAGTAGGAATCTCGGGGCGCGATTCCTTCAAGGGGGGGCGTTTTGTAACATCCCAAGTATGAAAACTTCCATTTAGAATGTTTGATTCTTGTTTTATTAAAGTTTTGCATCATGTCATCATACTCATTCCTTGTTTGCCTTTGTTTTCCTTTTGTTTGCATCTGTTTTTCTCTGTTTTCACAATTGAAATTCAAACATTATTCAAACCTTTGTTTCATACTTGTTATGTTACAATTTTTCCCAAATAGAAAGTTCAAATAAAACTTCCATTTGTTTCCATGAAAAATAAAAAGCTCAACTATTTATTTGTTCTTTAATAATCCACTTAATACAAATTGCATTCAAAATTCAAATCCAATGGCAATTTACAAACAGCACCCAATTTGAAATTATGAAAATTACACAACAATTATAATCATTTGTTCCATTTTAAACTATATGTTCACCTTATTTAAATTTTGTTTTCAATAATCACTTAATCTCAAAATTAATTCAAATTCCATTACATTACAAACAACATTTTTATTTTGATCATTTTGAAAAACAGAACTTGCTAGCTGTTGCTATTACATAAATAAGCAATCTAAAATTTTGCCTAATTTTTCTAACCCCCAAAGCTTATCCATTTCTTCCCTTTTCATTTCAGCAAAAAAAAGGAAGAAACAAAATTTTTAAAAAGAAAAATGAGGGGGAGAGAGGCAGTGGGCTGTGCCCCACGCGAGCCCAGCCCACCTATTCTTTTCCCTGGCCCGTACCCCTTCGCCATCTTCTTCCCGCTGTACGGCAGAGAATCCGCCGGCGCCACGTAGACGGCGCACACAGGCAACGGCCAGCAGAGCTCCCTAGTGCCTATAAAACCTACCTCTCGAGCCCCCCGATGCTGCCCTAGCCACCTACCTACCTTCCCCCTCGAGCACCGCCGCCAATTTCCCCTCTCTCTGCCACGATCTCCTCCGTTCCTGAACCTCACCGGCGCCACCGTGTCTGAATCCATGGAGCTCGCCGCCGCTGCAGTGCTCCTCCTCCCTGGCTGACCGCGGGGATCAGACCGCCGTGCTTCCCTCTCCCTCGCCGACACCTCCACGACGCCCGGGACGGTCTGTAGCCACGCCGCCGTCCTCGCAGCTGTCGCCGACGTCCACGTCTTCCTCGACCCTCTGCATCACCTGCAACGAGGGTGAGCACCGTGCCTCCACCTCCTCTCTATCCTCTCTGCAATCGCACGACCGAGCACCGCAGCAGCACGGCAACATCAACGCACCAGCAGCACAACCACGGCGAGCCGCCGTCCGCCGGCGTTCGTTTTTCTTAAGGTTCAGAAACGCGTGTTTTCGTCAGTTTCAGATAGCGAGCGCTAACTGAACAATAACATGTTTGTGCATGCTATACTGACAATATCGAATCGCACAGCGCAGTGGTAGCAGTGTATTGCGCACGCGCTCGAGCCCAGGGTTCGATCCCTGGCGCTCGCGAATAAACCCACCTTTTTGCAAGGACTGCTGACAGGGTGGCCCCCCCTGTCAGCTGCTGTGTGCGCACTGCTGCCACGTTGGCCCCAGGGCCCACTGGCAGTGACCCAGGCTAGGTCACTGCACGGTGTAGATCTATTTCCAGCTTTTCTTTTTTCAGTTTAAGTCCAATTCTTTTACAGTTTAGTCCCTGCCACTAATTTGCTAATAACTTTTAATTCCTAAATCCAAATAATATAAATAAAATATGTTTGTTGAACCAAATTTAATTCTCTATCTGTTTATAACATTTGTATTCTGTTTTGAATAATTCAAATGCATTCAAATTTCAAATTCAAACAATTCATTTGAAATTTGATTAATTGCATAACTATTTCAAACTTAATTCAAATAACTCAAATGAAATATGTTTTCCATGCCATTTTAAACCACCTTTTCAAATATAAATTTTGTTTCATGTTTTGAATAATTAAAATTGCTTAAATAATTTAAACCTTGTTTAAATCATTTAAATTTGCTAAATTCATAACTTGCTCAAATTAAATTATTTTTGAACTTATAAAATATGTTTTCAAACTAGAAAAATATAAACTTTTCAAAATATGAATTTGAATTTATGTTTTGAACAAATAAAATTCAAATAATATTCATACTTGAATTTAATTCATTTAAATCTTGTTTAAACTTGTTTAATTCATAATTAAATCATTGTAATTCCTTTTTCAATATTTGAAACATGTAATCCACCTAATATTTTGTGCTCTTTCCAAATATGAACTTTGTTATTTGTTTTGAACAATTTAAATTGCTGAAAACAACAAATGCTTGTGTAACACCTTTAAGGAACCAAAATTTCTTAACTTAATCAATAAAATTCCAAACTTGGTAAACCTTATTTCAAAATTGTTCTATTGTTGTTATTTTTATGTTTTCCTCATCCATGCATCATACTAATCCACTTTCACATGTTGGTTAGTTGTAAAACAATTGTTCCAACCTTAATTCATGGACCCTTCCATATGCAATCCAATTTTTGCATGTGGGTCCATTTAAACATGTTATGTTACCATGTCAACTAGGTTATTTCTATGCATCAATTAAATGGTCATGCATCAACCCATGATTGTGCACTATGCCATGTTATTGATTGTTTGTCTCTTTGCATTGTTTGTTTGCTTCTTCTCGAATAGACGACGACGTTGAGACAGACGAGCCTTACGACACCCCTTCTGAGGATCTAGCTCAGTACCAGGCTGCTGAGTTTGCAGGCAAGTTATCACTCACATGAACCATTGTGTTCCTTTCAACATTGGTTACCGATACTTTCCGTTGTCTATTTCTGCTAGCCATATGTATCGTTGCTTCTGTTACGAACCTATCACATGTGATCCCTAACCCTGATATAGCCTCACCTCCACACCTATAACCCCTTTGCTTGTTGCCCGTGTCTTACTAGCATGCTTAGGGTTGTTTTTGCTCGAGTCGGTTACCCGTTACTTTCTGTTACTATATCTCTATTATGTCCTGGCGCTCGATGTTAAACAACAACCTGTTAATTTTGAGGTAATAATAATTTGCTGATAAGGCACCGGCAGGAGGCCCGGCGTGGTTTTGAGGCCTGCTAGTGTCGATCCTAATTAGGAAAAGAGTCTTGTCTACTGATCCATGATGAGCGCACTATCCACATGTGGGAAGCGTGTATGGGCGCCCCCCTCAATTTGATTCGATTCGCATCTCGTCCAAATCGCCACACTTAGTTCGGGCTTTCCATTTGATGCACTCATATGCAGGTACGAACCCGAGGCCAGGGTGGAACTTTTGTAGTCGGCATTTAGGGAGGCGTGGTCTTAGAGTGCTATGAGGGTCCCCTTTTCTTCGTGGGGCTCGATTAGCCGCGCACGCACATCACGTGGTTCTTTGGGCTTGATGCGAAGAAGAGTTGAGTTGTGTAGAGTGCCTCGCTTGGTGGGTTTGATTCCCGTCTGGCGGGATATTCTTACGTGTACGGCCAAATTGGTGCACCCCTGCAGGGATAAGTCTTCTCGAGAAGCCGTGTTTTCCGCGGTTATGGTTAACTTGGTGAAAGTACTGGCTAACAAGTACTCAGAACAACTTACACCTAACTAATGATAACTTGACTAGTAATAGTCTTATTGACACAAAAACTTGATCCATCATTATTTCAACTGTGTGAGTTATCCTCGGATTGCTTCTTTGGATAAGGGGCGAGATCCAGGATGGGTTTGTTTGGAGTTAGTTGTAGTTGGTTACGATACGCAATCTTATCCCCTTTCTGTTAGCCGGAAGTTGTATCATGTTTCTGTAGTTGGTTAGTGCAGCCAGCTGGCGCATCTTTTGTATTCCCCTTTCTTCCGTTGAACCCAAAGCATCCGTGCTTGGTGTTGACGGGTTACACTTTGGTGAACTGTGAGTCTTGCTTGCCAGTACGTTTATGTACTGACCCCTTTGGGGCTGTGGTTTCCGCAGACTACGCTTACGAGGATCCCCGTGACGGCTACTACGTGGAGTTTGGAGAGGCTGCTGACGAGTAGATAGCGGACCTGGGCAGGATCCGAGACATCGTGGATGGGCTCCGTCTTTTCGTTTTCTGGCTTCTTAAGCCTATTTGGATTTGTCTGTACTCAGACCCTTTGAATGCTTCCGCTGAGATGTAATGATGATATGTTGGGACATGTGTCCTCTGGATGATTGTATTTGCTATCTCTGCTCTAGTGAGAGCTATTTGCAACTTATTTCTATTTATTTGTGTCTTAGAGATATGTTGTGTTATCATTTCGTTTAACGCCGTTGACGTACCATGTGTGTATGGTATGAAGTACGTCAATGGTAGTATCCTGATTTCTATGGGATGGTTTACGTAGACGATGACCAGATAGGGGTTGGTTGTCACACATACGTGTGTTGGCCTACTCGTAAGAGATGCGGGTGCCGGTAAGCCCCGTAATCCAATCAACTACTGTTCAACGGAACTGCGAGTATCCTCTAGAAGTCCGGGTGCGACAATCGTGCACCTTGGATAGTTTTTCTGAAGTTCAAGACGATAGGAATTTTCCGCACGCCTTGAGAGAATGTTGAAAGGACCAACGTATCTTGGTGCAAGCTTTCCTTTCACACCAAAACGATGAGTGCCTCTGAGGTGAGTTACACAGAGATATGCTTTGTCACCAGGTGCGTAGATCATATCCTTGTGCTTGCTGTCATAGTAGCTTTTCTGACGAGACTGAGCAATCTTGAGATTGTCACGAATGATGCGAACTTTCTCTTCGGCTTCCTTAACCATGTCAGGGCCTAAGAGTGAATGTTCACCAGCTCCAGACCAATTGATTGGACTCCTGCATCTGCGTCCATAGAGAGCTTCAAATGGTGCCATGCCTAGGCTTGCCTGGAGGCTGTTGTTGTAGGAGAATTCAGCATATGGAAGACATTCCTCCCATTTCATGCCAAAGGAGAGACCACATGCTCTGAGCATATCCTCGAGAATCTGATTGACTCTTTCGACTTGCCCCTGAGACTGAGGGTGATAAGCTGTGCTGAACAGAAGTTTGGTGCCCAAAGCTTCTTGAAAGCTTTTCCAGAAGTAAGAAGTGAATATGCTTCCACGGTCTGAGCTTATTTCCAATGGAACACCATGAAGAGGAACAATCTTTGCTGTGTAGAGCTCTGCTAACTGGCTAGCTGAGATTGTCTCTTTGACAGGAAAGAAGTGAGCTACTTTAGTGAGACGATCAATGACAACGAAGATTGCATCGTTGCCCTTCTTGGACTTTGGGAAACCCATGACGAAGTCCATTTCAATCATGTCCCACTTCCACTCAGGGATTTTCAGAGGTTGGAGAAGACCGGCTGTTTTCTGATGGACTGCCTTAACATGTTGACAAACGTCGCATTTAGAAACGTATTGAGCAATTTCACGTTTCATGCCAGGCCACCAATACAGCGTCTTGAGATCCTGGTACATCTTTGTACTTCCAGGGTGTATGGAGAGAGGAGTTTCATGAGCCTCCTTGAGAATGACATCTTTGAGACTTTGAACTTGAGGAACTGCAATGCGTCCTTCGAAGAACACAGTTCCCTTGTCATCAATTGAGAAGGACTTAAATTTCTCCTTGCCTTCTTTGATGTGTTCTACCATCTTCTTGATTTCAGCATCACGAAGTTGTTCAGAACGAATCTTGTCCTCGAGAGTTGGACTGTCTATCAAGTTTGCAAGATAACCTTGAGGAACAAGACCAAGGTTGAGCTTCTGGAATTCTTCATGAAGAGGAGGTTGGCTTTCCATGATCATGAGATTGTTGCAATACGACTTGCGACTGAGAGCATCGGCCATAACATTAGCCTTGCCTGGAGTGTAAGAAATGGTAAGATCAAAGTCTTTGATCTTTTCAATCCATCTCCTTTGCCTGAGGTTTAGATCTGGTTAGGTAAAGATGTATTTCAGACTCTTATGATCGGAAAAGATTTCAGTGCGATTACCCAACAAGTATTGTCTCCATTTCTTGAGGGCAAACACAACTGCTGCAAGTTCAAGGTCATGAGTGGGATAATTGAGCTCATGTGCGTTCAACTGACGTGAAGCATAAGCCACAACTTGACGTTCTTGCATAAGAACTGCACCTAGACCTTGGAGAGAAGCATCACAGAATATTTGGAAAGGTTTGGAAGGATCTGGGCCAACCAGAACTGGTGTAGAAGTGAGTTTAGTCTTCAGGAGATTGAAACTTTCATCACATTGTGGAGACCAAACGAACTTCTTGTCCTTCTTTGTGAGATCAGTGAGAGGTTTAGCAATCTTGGAGAAGTTTTGGACGAAACGACGGCAATAGCTAGCCAAGACAAGAAAACTTCTTACTTGCTTCACCGTCTTTGGAGGTTTCCAATCAACAATTTGTTTAACCTTTTCTGGATCAATGGCTATGCCCTTGGCTGAGATGACATGACCAAGGTAAGCAACTTCTGGAATCCAGAACTCACATTTGGAGAATTTGGCATATAGACGATGCTCGCGAAGTTTCATGAGAGTGAGACGAAGATGTTCTTCATGCTCTTCCTCGGATTTTGAGTAGACAAGAATGTCATCAAGATATACCACAACGAACTTGTCGAGATATTGATGGAAGACAGAATTCATGAGTCGAGAGAATGTCGCCGGTGCATTGGTGAGACCAAAGGACATGACGGTGAACTCATATAGACCGTAGCGAGTGGTGAAGGCTGTTTTTGGAATATCCTCTTTTCTGATCTTTATTTGATGGTAACCCATTCTCAAGTCCAACTTGGAGAATATTGAGGCTCCAGCAAGTTGATCAAAAAGATCATCGATACGAGGAATTGGATACTTGTTTTTGATGGTTTTCTCGTTAAGAGGACGATAGTCAACAACGAGTCTCTTTGTGTGATCCTTCTTTGCAACGAACAGAGTTGGGCAACCCCAAGCCCAGGAACTAGGTTGAATGTAATCTTTTTCCATGTACATATCAATTTGTTCCTTCAACAACTTCAGCTCGGGGGTTCCTATCTTGTAAGGATGCTTAGAGATTGGAGCAGTACCTGGCTCAAGCTCGATCACGAACTCTTGTCCGGAGGCATCCCTGGCAACTCTTCTGGAAAGACGTCAGGGAATTCGCAAACCACCGGAACATTTTCAAGTGAAGCAAGAGGTTTTGCATCGAGGTTGCATAGCTGAAAGGAACTTGATTCATTTGGAGAATAGACTATCTGGCCAGAAGGGTGGAACATAGTTATTGACTTTTGAGCACAGTCAATCCTAGATTTATTGGCCTTCAGCCAATCCATACCAAGAATGACATCAATGTCAGAATTGCCAAGCAGTATGAGAGAAGCAAGGAATATGTGGCCTCCAATTAGGATTTGATTTCTGTGACTGATCTTAGACGTTTGCATAGTTGCTCCAGGGGAGTTTACCACTAGCGGGGAACCCAAACCAACAAAAGGGAGTTTAACTGCTGCCGCAAAGATCTTTGACACGAAGGAATGTGATGCTCTGGTATCAAACAACACTTTAGCTGGATTAGAGTTTACGGGAAATGTACCGAGAACGACGTCAGGAGCTTCCTCAGCTTTGTCGATCTTGACATGATTCACCCTTGCGGTCCTCCCGACAGGCCTGTTGTTGGAGTTGAAGGCTTTAGGCGGGGGAGCGCGCACCATTGCCTAGTTTGTGTTGGGACGAGGTGGTGGTGGAGGTAGCTGCCTCTGCATGCACTTGTCAGCGTAGTGCCCCGTCTGCTTGCACTTGTAGCAAGTGACGACACGAGGAGGCCCTGGCCTTGGCTGCCCCACCGAAGCCCTCTGATCATGCATCTGAGCAGGGTTGGGTGGGCGGGGAGCGAAGCCTGGGGAAGTTTGGGCGTATGGAGCCCGAGTGACAGCACCATTTGGTACCCAGATGCGGCGTTTCTGCGGAGGGGTGGTCATGTTGGAGGAGGAACCACCCTCACGCGAGTGCTTGCGAGACTCCTCGAACGCCTTGCGCCCATTTTCTTCATTGAGCGCGATGTTAACGAGCTCCTCGAAGTTGTTGGCCTTGATGTTGGTGAGGGCATACTTGAGTTCCGGGTTAAAACCTCTGCGGAACCTTGCCATCTTCTTAGCCTCAATGGACACCTCATCACCAGCGTAACGAGCGAGGCGATTGAACTCACTCTGATAGCCAATGACGTCCAACTTGCCCTGCTTGAGTGAGCAAAACTCTTCACGCATCCTTTCCATGAGACCATCTGGAATGTGGTGCTTCAGGAAAGCTTCCTTGAAACAATTCCAGTTGATTGGAGAGCCAGCTCTCATGGCCTGGTAGTTTTCCCACCAAGTAGCTGCCTGACCCTTCAGCAGATAGGAGGCATACTTGACCTTGTCTTCCTCAGCAACGTGAGCAATCTCCAGAGCCTTAGCTATCTCACGGATCCAGTCATCAGCGTCCAGAGGCTCGCGTGTGGCCACGAAAGCTCTCGGACCCAGACTGAGGAAGTCCTTGATGCTGACTCGTGGAGCCGTCTGGTTGTTGTGCTGATTAGTCTGAAACTGGGCCATCTGTGCCATGACTTGGGTCATCTGAGTCAACAGCTCCGTGATTGGCGGTGGCTCAGGCGGGTTGTTCCTTGTTGGCGGCATCCTGAATGGAAATGCATTTTAGCACAACAATAGAAAAGGATAGACTTGGAAACCGAAAGAGATATTATTCCGACGCATGAATAGATAACCAACAGGTACATCATCACATGTTCAAATACATCAGAATATCCAACACACCACAAATGGTTCGAAAGCCAAAGGATAACTAAACATAGCTAAGAATGGATACATCGGTACTCCCATGCTCATCACGCAGGACGGCGGCTAGGAGTACGGCGAGAGGTACGGTGAGGAGCACGCCCACGAAAGTAGGTAGAACGACGATCCACGTAGATCTGACGTGGTCTGAGAGCGACTCTAGGTGTGGTGAAGTACATAGCGTCGACTCCCTGTGCTCCAAAGCGTGGAATCCCAGTGTAACCAGCACCGAGGTTGAGGAGTGGACCTCTGATCGGCTCGTAACCTCCAGCATCTGGCAGACGACGACCAACTGGCTGATCGAAACGTGCAAAGCGCTCGTCTCCAACAAACTCTGTGGTGTAAGTCCCCAGACGAGTCAAAGCAAGGTAGAGCTGCTCTCTGACTGAAGCCAACTCCTGAGATAGTGTGCTGGCAACTGCGTCACTGTGCCTGACAAACTGAGCGGTGGTGTGCAGCCTGGAGTTATCATGCTCATAAACATCCAAGTTGTCGTAGAGAGTGAAATGAGCTCCCTCCGAAGTGATGTAACCACGGGGGATGTGGCGATAGATAGAATCGTCAAATCCCCGGTAGTCAGCACGAAGGACGGTGAGACTCACATAAGCTGCCTGCTGCACAGCCATATCCACTGTGGAACCTACTGCCTCGTAGCGGTGGACTATGCTCATGCCATCATCTGACAGAATGTAGACGATAGCCTGGTAGTAGGTCTGGTCAAACTCTCGCTGCTGCTCGTAGACCTGGTACTCTGGTGCCCAACGGAACCCCAGAAAAGTGACCATGTCTCTCAGCATCTCCGGATAACCGGCAGTGCTCTCGCAACGAGTCATACGAACCACCTGCGGGTAGAACCTGAGATCCATCTGCAGATGATCGGGGAAGTTTTGATTAGACGCCGGTAGAAGAACTGAAGTGGCAAGCAACAACAAGGTTTCAACGGACGAAAAGGATGTTGAGAAGAACAGGATATCGAAGCAACATTGGGGAAACACGAGACCAAACACTCCTGAGGTACTACGGAAAAACCCATCCGGGCTTCTAAAGGATCAATATCTACTTCTTAAGGAATAGAGGATCTGCTTCCGGGGCTTACACGCCTCCGTTCTGTGACGCCCCGAGATCGGGCACTATGCAGATTTCAGCATTCCCGCCAAAATCCACATAATAACCGATTCCAGGTTGCCACTTGTGATAACATTACAACAGTTCACGAATATTCCGCAACAACAACAGAAAAGATATATACAGGACGACTCAAACGAGTCAAGGATACAACTAATACAATACAAAGATCCAAATAACAGCGGAAGAAACAACATAGTGTCCGACTACGGACAAGATACAAATTGGACTAAGAGTCCTGAAGATAACCGATGGCGTTCAATCCCTGCCCAGGCCAAGCCGGAGGGATTCCCAAGCTAACGTCGTCAGACTTCAAACCTGTTGACTGCAATGTGGAATATGCAGCCATGAAAGGGATTCGTGGGTCAGTACGGTTAAGTACTGGCAAGTGGATAAACCATACTCACAAGATACCAGCGTAACCAATCATCAAAAGATACAAATACTTTGGGTACAACGGAAAGGAAGGGATTATTGCAAAGAAGCGGCAGCGGGCTGCACTAACTAAATACAGAGACGCGCTACAACATCCGGCTAAAAGAAAGGGATAAGATAGCGTATCAGAACCCACTACAACTACTCACCAAACAATACCCATCCAATGTTACCCCCTACTAAGGAAGCAACCCAAGGAAACTCACACGGTTGATTAAGGTGACATTCATTGTTATGGTGGAGGTAATCTATATTACTAGTCAAGTTATCATCGTTGAGTGTAAGTTGTCTGAGTACTTGTTAGCCAGCACTTTCACCAAGTCATCCATAACCGCGGACAACACGGCTTCTCGAGAAGATTTAACCCTGCAGGGATGCACCAATTTGGCCGTACACGTAAGAATGACCCGCCAGATGGAAAGACCCTTCCACCAAGCGAGGCACTCAACACAACCCAACTCTTCTTCGCATCAAGCCCAAAGAACCCCGTGCAATTGCGCGCACGGCTAATCAAGCCCCACGAAGAAAAGGGGACCCTCATAGCACTCTAAGAACGTGTCTCCCTAAATGCCGACTACAAAAGTTCCACCCTGGCGCCAAGGGTTCGCACCTGCATATGCATGCGGCAAATGGAAACCCCGAACTAAATGAGGCGATTTGAACGAGATGCGAATCGAATCAGAATTGCGGGGGGCGCCCATACTCGCTTCCCACATGCGGTTAGTGCGCTCATCATGGATCAATGGACAAGACCCTTTTCCTAATTAGGGTCGACACTAGCAGGCCTCAAAACCACGCCGGGCCTCCTGCCGGTGCCTTATCATCAAATTATTATTACCCAAAACATTAACATGTTGTTGATCAAGTTGAAACCCAACTATCAAACTAAACAGGTGATAAGACGGACAACGAGACTTGAGCGCAAACAACACTAAGCATGCAACTACGACACGAGGGCCAACGGGGTAAACAAACAACATGTAATAGGAAGTGGAAGGAAGGCCATATCATGGCTGCAAGGTAAACATGTGATAGGATCGAGACACAAGCATCGAATCATAAGGCTAGAATAAAGGCAACGGAAAGAATCGGTAACAAGTGACGAAAGGCAGCCATTTGGCAGCAAGTGAGTATACTTGCCTGGAATCCAGCAAGTAGGGGTACATCCGAAGAACTTGTCGTTGCTCACATCATCTCAACGTCCTATCCGCGAAGAAGCAACGAACTAGAGCAAACACCGGATGCAACAATTACTTCTACGGCAAAAGATCCAGCATGATCAAGATATGGATGCATGACAAGTTTAAGGATGCATCAAAGATAAACTAGTTGACATGGTAGACATATTTAAATGGGCCCATATGCAATTTGGATTGCATATGGAAAAGCCCATGAATTAATGTTGAATTAAATGATCTACAAATAACCATCATGTGAGAGTTGATTAGAATGATGCATGGATGAGGAAAACAAAGAGAAAACAACAATAGCTTCAATTTGAAAAGGTGTTTACCAAGTTTGGAATTTTATTTATTAAGTTATGAAATTTGGCTTCTTAAATGAGTTACACAAGCATTTGTTGTTTTCACCCATTTTAATTGTTCAAAACAGATAACAAAAATTATATTTGGAAAGAACACAAAATTTTTAGATGGAATACATGTTTCATTTGTTGAATTTGGATTTTAGATGAGCAAGTTATTAATTTGACAATTTTAAATGCATTAATTAAGAAACAGTTGTTTTCAGCAATTTAAATTGTTCAAAACAGAAAACAAAGTTGATATTCAAGTATAGCATGTGATTTTGGATGGAATTCATGTTTTGAGTATTTAATTTGGAGCAACCATTTGAAAGTTATCAATTATGCCATGTAGTTTGTCATTTTTAAGGTTTATTAAATAACCTTAATTTTAATTGCCCAAATTGCAAAACAAAGTTGATAAACAGAAAGTACATTGAATTTTGACTGAAAAACATATTTTACATCTTCAATTTGGAGTTTATTTGCAATTTCTAGGTGTGTTTGAAGTTCAGGGACTCATTTGTGAAAGAAAAAGTGGAGGCAGGGGCTTAACTGCGAAATCTGCGCCCAAAACTGGGTCTGCACCAAGTCACAGTGGCCCTGGGTCGCTGCCAAGCGGGCCCAGGCCATGCTGGCGCTGCCGTGGCAGGGGCTAGGAGGTGACAGGGCACACAGGGCCCATGACAGGTGGGCCTGGGGGCTCGCGCGAATAAATCGCAAAAAGGGGGGCGGTGCGCCCGCGGGGACTCGACCCTGGGTCTCCCCCAGCGCGCGGACGGAACAGAGCCATAGCGCTGCGAATCATTTGGTGATACAGGATGGGACCGACAGAGGAAATAGAAGCGAACGTCGGTTAACTGAATTTTATTGCAGAAAGATGCAGGTTTCAGTTACGGACAGCGATCAATCGGGGACGGGCTCGCCGGAGAACCACGTTGCTGCCGCTCGAGGGCTGGCACAGAGCAAGGGGGGAGGAAGAGGAAGCCCTAGGGCGAGAGGGGGGCCTCACCTCGGTGTGGGCGATGAAGGGGAAGGGAGGAGGTCGCTGTCGAGGTGCAGCTGCGGCCTGGCGCGGTGGAGTGGTCGTCGCCGTCGACGGCGCGGCCTCCAGGGTCGCTCCCAGCACACGTCGAGGAAGCGGGGAGGTGGACGGGGCCACCACGGTTCCATTTCCGTGCTTGGCGCAGCTCGAGGAGGGCCGTGGTGGTCGGGGCGGCGGCGATCTTCTGACGGCGAGTTCGGGTGATGGTGGTTCAGGGAAGCAACAGAGAAGGGGTGGAAGGAGAAGATGGCGGCGGAGGAAGAGAGGGTAGGGCTAGGGCCTAGGGTTAGGGGCGAGCAGAGGGGGGATGGTGGAGGTTTTATGGGGCTTGGAGCTTGGTACGGCAGTGAACCGGGAGGGGGGAAGATGATCGCACGGTGAGGGAGAGGTCGTACGCATGACGACAACGAGGAGGAAGAAAGATTGTCGTGGGATAATCACGGCAGATGTTACCGGGGGTAACTGATCTTGGGGCAAGACGACACAGGTATTTCGGAGAGGGTTTAGCCCGGAGGAAAACATGGTGCAATTCGATCTGGTAGCCGGCAATCAAAGTCGCCGAGTCTCCGATCTTGATATAACAACTCAATTCTAGGATTACACTGGATGCTCGATATCAAGCGCTATTGCTAGGGTTCTGAGATCTCTGTCTAAAACTAGACCTGGGGGTCGGTTTATAAAGCACCCGTACCCCCTGGCTTATTCCCCAAGGCGCATCCTGGATCCTACCCGGACACGGCGCACAAACCCTAGCTTTCCTTTACAGTAACCCGTAACCCGGATTGCTGGGCCTACAAACTTGGGCCTTCCACAAGCTTCCTTATCCTTAGCCGGATCCTGCGCACCGTCCTTTGGGCCGGGTTACTCCTTGGAGTTTGGCCTACCGGGTTATCATCCCCCCGTCAGTAGTCCCCAGAATAGCCTGGGCTTCATGGATCCTCCTTGAAGCGCTCGCTATTCCCTGCAAAGATATCAAACATACATGCATATAGAGGCCGGGTTAAGATGCTCTGATATTCAGCTAGGCCTTACTCCACGGCGGCCATGTAGTAACCCGGGATTTTTCCCCCAAACATCTTTAATTTTCCAGGTCTAAACCCTAATTCCATACTCGACAATCGACCCTGATATCACGGGATGGATTTCCTTCTCTCTTTTATCCAGATGCCTTGCTCAATATTTGGCGCATATCTTGCAGAATCCACGTGGATAACCATCACCCCACGATTTCCGGCTTCTGGCCGTTAGGATTGGCTCACCCCTACTTTATAAATAGCACCCAGGGGATAACCCTAAACTCATCACTGCGCCTCAGCTTCCACTTTCCTTCCTTGCTCCTTTCACCCTCGCGGCACCACCGCAAGAAACTCGCACTTGTCATCGTAGCAAGACCACCGCCGGCCGCGCCCGCTCTCGAGCCATCCCGCGCCGCCGTCAAGTGTCGCCGTCACGCCTTTGCTCCTTTCTCCAAGAATCGCGGAGGGGCATTCGAGCCACACCGCTTGCCGCTGCCGCGCTAGACTCCAATCCCTCCAGTAAGCCTCTCGCAGCCGTTTAATTCGGCCCCATAATTTTTCAATTTATCCAAGATCGGATCTAGGTCAACCCGTGAATCAATTTTCCGATTTCATCAAATTAGATTGATTCGATGCTCGCCAACTCCTTTAACCGTCTGCTAGATAGTTGCAACTCATCCTCCTACCCTCACTAACCACCAAATCTCCTGAAAACCCGCTCGCAAACTTCCCATCTAGATCCACTTCTCCTCGATTTTCCGCCTATTGCGTTAACACCCGGAAAACCTTCCTTTTCCAGCTATCTTGCTTGCAGTAGACACATGGGCAACCACCCATCTTCCCCAAATGCTTTTCCATACGTAAGTGACCAATAATTTTCATGATTGTATTTAACACCCGGATACCTTGCAATCTCCACCTCATAGCGTGATACCCGGATAATTCTTAGCTCTATACTTTCTTGATATCTTATACTCGGATAATCCAACACTTCCGAGTCTTATTTCCTGAGCCTCTTTTTCTTATGTTTTCGCAGGTTGATCCCATGGCTCCCAAACGACAAGGAAAACAGCCGACTCAAGCAAGGAATACCCAAACCATTTCCGCCAACTGGGGGCGTTCCACAGCCACAAAAGCCAAATTGGACGAGCTAGCCGAATTAGGGATCCTTCCTTCTCAGAAGGACATTCACTGGAGGGTGCCGGGCAACGAGACCCGGCCCACACCTGCTGATAACGAGGTAATCTGCTTCATAGAGCACGTGACCCGGGGATTCCGTCCTCCGGGTCACCCTTTCTTCCGGGAGGTCTTAAGCCATTATGGCCTCCGGGTATTCGACATAGGGCCTAACTCTATGTTGAATATTACCCACTTCATCGTTCTATCCGAGTCGTACTTGTGCATGCCGCCTAGTCTGACTCTCTTCATCGAACTATTCCAATGTAAGCCGTGCCGTGAAAGTGGTGACGGTGCACTCCTTACTTGTGGCGGGGTATCCATTCAACGCCGCAAGAATTCACCAATGCCAACCCTCAATTTGAACTCCCACGTCAAACATTGGCAGCTGTCTTTCTTTTACTGCCACGATACCTCCCCAGACGGCGAAAAGAAACTGCCGAGTTACTCGGAAAACCTTCTCGAACCTTCCGAGTCCTTCAATGCCTTTGCACCAGACTCAGACAGGGAGGCGATCCTTCCTTCATTAGCCAAGATAGCCATCCTCTCAGCTCAAGGCCTCCTTGGGCTAAATTTAGTAAAAACATGGGTGGACTTTCGGATCCAACCCAACTCCATCCGCACCAAACTGATGTGCGAGTATTCGGGGCATGCCACGGATGCACTCCGATACTCCACCAAGAGCTTCGCGACCGGCGATACTAACAAGACCATCAAAGGCTTCCTGACAGAGAAGCTGGAGGTGATAAAGGGTATCACCGGGTTACCCCCGTTTACTCGGGAAAACCCGGCTCCAGCGGTAATACCCGGTATTCATAGCTTATTTCCACATTTTGGCTTGATATAGCTTCTAACCCTTAATCTCATTCTTTTTTCTTAGGCTGATGACCCTTTCTGGAGGGTTGAACCTTCTCCCCCTTCCAGAGACCCGGAAGAAGAGGACGAGCCAGCTGATGATAGTGAAGGTATTTGCACAGCATTTGTAAATCTTTACTTGCATCACTTCCTCCCGTTCACCTTTTTTCCAACGAACACACACCCGATTCACAGGACTGGAGGACGAAGGTGAGGCCAATGAGGATGACCCGGAGGCAACCGAGTCTGACCAAGAGGCAACAGTGGGTGCCAAGAGGAAGACCAGGGGGCAGTGTCCAAGGTTCCTTTTTCCTCATTATCCTCTGAACCTTACTCCTTTGACGCCATGCGACAACTTAACCATCAATTATCAAATTCGTCGTGCTTGAAGGATTCCTTCCCAGCCAAACGCAGAGTAACTCGGAGCTCCCCGGGTGAAGATCCCCTTAACCCGGGCATCTCTACTCCCTCGGTCCCTCGTGGCGGCGCTCCTCCGCCTCGTCCTTCCGACTCTCCTCAACGCCACCCTTCTCCTAACCACCCACGTGCCGGGCAATTCCGGGTCCCGTTAGTGGTCCCCGTGGCGACCTCATCTGCTTCCAGCGGCGAGCTCCCGCCTGATTACACCGTGAATGCCGGGTAAGTTTGTGCTACATGATTTCCTTTTACGCCTAACAAATTTCCACTCAAGCCATCGTCATCACTAATAACTGCCTTTTCTCATCTTTCTTTTAGCGCTCAAGCCGTCGTCAGTGACCCGGAAAACATAGAAGCAGATAACCATCAGGCGGAGAAGCCGACTGACAATGCAGACGCCGCGACTGGCGGTGATACGGCGAATAACCAGGGACAAGGCCCTCTGAACAATCCACTTCCCCGTGCTGCCGGATCTCCTTCCTCATCGGAACCGGTAGACGAGGAGATCGAAGTTCTAGATACAAGGATGAGTTCCCCCAACCCGGCCACCCAAACTGTCCGGGTCTCAACTCCAAGGGCGGGGAGAGCCCCCCCACCAAGCGACCAAGCTGCCGGCTCTTCCGGCACTCGATCCGAGGAACTAACATTCGCCCAGATGCTGGAAACCCTTCGCACTTTAAGGGCTAATGAAGAAAACATCTTGGGAGCTTTGATAGCCAAACACGAGGTAACTCCGACTAATGTTGCTTATGCCTTTGTCCAGTCCCCAAGTTCCGAGTGAATTGATTCATAATTTACTTGGGACTTTATTATACAAGCGACTGATCACTTGCTCCTCTGCCCGACTGATCCTTGTTTGTATGCATGCAGGCCTTCGTGACTCAATCTGAGGAGAAACTGGCGGACGCCACCAAGCTCGTTGAAAAGGAGGTAGCTTTACGTGAAGCAGCTGAAGCCGAGGCCAGGGGGAATAGGTTGATAATGAGGAAATATAGGAAAAGGGCTCACCAAGCAGAAGATGACCTGACAAGCCTTTCCGTCCAAATATCGGACACATATCGTGCTTTACTTGGTACGTTTCCTCCTCCGGGTTTATCTTTTTGATAGATAGCAATAGTTTCCCGACTTACGTCTCCATTTCTTCAGGCCCGGACGAAACCATGCCGGAAGAGGATGACATGGCCAGGCTGAAAACCATGAAGAGCGTTATCCGGCAGCTATGTGCCGGAACCAAATGGATCCTAGAGGAATTGCGGTGGCCGGGTAGAGGACATGTTGATCTGAAGAGGATGCTGGATGCCTTCTCCACTATTCCCGAGTGGATTTGGCATTGGAAGCGCTCGTCTTGCAGGGTTGGAGTGACCCGGGGGCTTGCACTTGCCAAGGCTTATCTCCCCAAGCTCGAGCTAGTGAAGCTTATGGGAGGCTTCCCAGAGTTCAAGCTTGACGGATCCAAGTTCTCGGTGAAGGATTTTCAGGCCGTCCAGAAGGAGGTCCGTTACCCGGCCAGCGTGATTGCTGATGAACTGGATGTTAATATACTTGTTCCAGCGTATGATGCTGCCGGTGAAGCAATTAAGTCAGATCTTCCTGAGCCATATGATATGCTGGCTCGGTGGAAGGAGGAAGCTGCTGCGATAAGGGCGGAGGCTGCCAAGAAGCAAGCTGAAGCCGGCTCTGCCCCTGCTACCTCAACACCAGTCGTTCCACCTCCTGCAGGGACTGGTACCGCTGATCCGGGTGCTGCTGCTACCACCAATGATGGCAAGGGCAAGGCCAAGATGAGCGCCGGGTGATATATGATTTCTCATGCCTCTTCTTATGCACCGGTCGTCAACATACTTTTTAAAACAGTTATATTTTGGGTGGTGCGCCTGTGCACCTTTGATATCTTTTCACCAGGATGTTGTAATGCACGCTAAGGTCTTGATATACTCGATGCCTGTTCCGGCCATTTTAAGTTTATCCATTATTGAGCTCATCTGTTCTCGATATCTGGCTTTCTTTATTGTTCCTTTTGTGAAAACTCAATTTCCGGGTCTCATGGGTATTGACAAGCGGATTTTGCTTCTAAGTCCCCAAGTCCCCAAGACTCGGATATTTGGGTTTTTGGAATTATACAAGTAAGCCATTTTTTCTCTTTTCAAGGTTTCAAGCCACCCGGACCCGGATCGCCGAGTCTAGGACACTTGATCTTGAAAGGGGAACGAACTTCCTACTGCTAATTTCACAAAGATCCCTGAGTTGTTTCACATAGGTTTTGAAGTTACGCTTAATAGTCGTTGAGTTTCCAGCTGTTCAGCCTTGTACTCTGCATAACTTGTGGTTTAGATGACCCTTTTGACTATCTTGTACTGTAAGCCGGCTTTCGCGTGGATACCATGTTGTTACATCCATACGAAAACGTAGCCAGCCAAGCCCCATCGGGTTTCATGACTGACTGCAATCGTAAGCGAACAAATCATGCCACTTTAATGCGAGTCACATCGAGCTTAAGTAAGAATAGCCAAGGAATTTGGACTTCTTTGTCCGGTTATAAGATTGTAGCCGTACTCGTTTGCAAGTAATCGGCCCTTATAACTCATAGGCATCATGGCCGGGTCTTTGAGTTTGTAACTGTGCTATTCAAGCGACCAGCCCCCAAGACCTAGATATACGCATCATACTGAGAGTACATAACCTGATAATAACCATCTCTTTTCTTGATAACCATCTCTTTACTTGATATGAAAAATCTAGGTCAGCAAGCCGCCTCATTAAAAACCCGTCCAGTCCCCAAAGGTACCCTGGATAGGAAAAGAGTACGTCTGAAAACCTGCTGCCTATTACATCGTGCAATTCCGCTTGCCAATATAGTCTTTACTAAGTATAATATGGACGTAGCTGAGCCACGTTCCATGGTCTATCTCTTTCTTGCATAGATGAAGTGGTGTGTGCGGTGTCGTTGACTGTAGCCGACTCTTCCCTTGCATCTATCAAGTAATATGATCCATTATGCAGATTCCGGCTTATGATAAATGGTCCTTCCCATGGTGGTGATAATTTGTGTTTTCCTTCGTTTGACTGTACCAGGCGCAGAACCAAGTCTCCTTCCTGGAATACCCGGGTTTTCACGCGCCGGCTATGATACCTCCGTAGATCTTGCTGATATATGGCTGATCTTTCCAGGGCTTGTTCTCTTTGCTCTTCTAACATATCTACGGCGTCCTGCCGGGTTTTTTCGTTCTCCACTTCGACGTAAGCTGATACTCGCGGTGAATCGTGAATAATGTCACTCGGTAACACTGCCTCCGCACCATAGACCATGAAGAAGGGTGTCATCTGAGTGGATCTGTTAGGTGTAGTGTTGATACCCCAAACCACAGAAGGAAGTTCTTCGACCCATGCACCAGCAGCCCTGACACAGGGAACTCGCAATCGTGGTTTTAATCCGCGAAGCAATTCTTGGTTTGCCCTCTCCACTTGTCCGTTGGCCTGCGGATGAGCCACCGATGCAACATCGAGCCGGATTCCATTGTTGCCACAGAACTTCTCCATCTCACCAAGGGACATGTTGGTTCCATTGTCGGTAATTATGCCGTGGGGATACCCGAACCGGTAGATAATCCTTTTCAGGAACTTGACTGTTGTAGCTGCTTCGCAATTAGTAACTGGCATAACCTCAACCCACTTGGTAAACTTATCAATAACCACCAAAAGATGTGTCTTCTTGCATGGTGACATATGAAAGGGGCCAACCATGTCCATACCCCAGACAGCGAACGGCCAAGTTAACGGGATGGTCCGTAACTCCATAGCCGGCACATGGGTTTGGCGAGCGTACCTTTGACATCCGTCACATCTTGCTAACAATCGTTCCGCATCTGCTAGAGCCGTGAGCCAGAAAAATCCGTGTCGATAAGCTTTAGCCACAAGAGACCTTGTGGATGCATGATGTCCACAGTCGCCTTCGTGGATTTCCTTGAGAATCTGTCGGCCTTCTTCTGGCGCTACGCAGCGCAAAAAGACTCCTGCTGCGCTTCTCTTGTATAATTCTCCATTGATGATAGAATATCCCTTTGCTCGCCTAAAAATTTGCCTTGCTAACACCTCCTGCTGTGGTAACTCGCCCCGCGACAGGTAGGCCAAAAACGGTTCTGTCCATTCGGGAATAGTACGTACTGTAGCCACAAGTCCTGAATCCGGGTCTTGGTTTGCCAATTCCTCCTCTGACTCGGTTTTAACCGATGGTCGCCATAATTCATCCAGGAAAACGTTAGGTGGAACCGGCTCTCTGCGCGAGCCGAGTCTAGCGAGCGCGTCGGCTGCCTCGTTCTTTCTTCTGTCTATATGCTCCACCTCATACCCGGAAAAACATCCTGCAACCCTATCAACTTCCCTGCGGTATGCTGCCATAGTTGCGTCCTTTCTATCCCAAGTTCCTGACACCTGCTGTACCACAAGATCCGAATCTCCGAAACACCGTATCCTTTTGATGTTCATCTCCTTAGCTACCCTTAGGCCGTGCAATAGGGCCTCATACTCGGCCACGTTATTGGAACAGTCAAAGTGGATTTGTAGTACGTAACTTAGTTTATCTCCTTTGGGTGACGTCAGCACCACCCCAGCTCCTGATCCCTCGTATTGCTTAGATCCATCGAAGTGCATGATCCATGACTCGGAATTTGGTACCGTTGTAGTCATGCCTGTATGTGTCCAGTCGTTAACGAAATCAATTAAAGCTTGAGATTTGATTGCTGACCTGGGTTCGTAGTTGATGTGATAATCCCCCATCTCTATCGCCCATTTGGCTATTCTTCCCGTCGCGTCCGAGTTTCTGATGATATCCGACATTGGTATTGAACTAACCACTGTTATGGGGTGTTCTTGGAAGTACGGCTTCAATTTCCGGCTAGCCATAAAGACCCCAAACACCAGCTTTTGCCAATGTGGATAGCGCTGCTTTGCTTCTGATAATACCTCGCTGACATAATAAACCGGCCTCTGGACCGGGTAACCTTTCCCGTCCTCTTTACGCTCCACAACTACTGCGCTGACGGCTCGGGGGCCAGCTGCCACGTACAGCAACATAGGCTCTTTAGGACCCGTCGCCGCTAGTACTGGTGGTTCGGATAACTGCTTCTTTAGTGCCTCGAATGCCTCATCCGCCTCTTGATCCCACACGAATTTGTCTGATTTCCGCAAGAGCCGGTACAAGGGTATTGCCTTTTCTCCGAGTCTGGATATGAATCGGCTCAAGGCTGCTACGCAGCCCGTGAGCTTTTGAACATGCTTCAAATTTTCTGGTTTTTTCAGACCCTGGATGGCCTTGATTTTATCCGGGTTTGCCTCGATCCCTCTTTCGGAAACTATAAAGCCGAGTAATTTCCCGGCTGGAATCCGAACACGCACTTTGTCGGGTTAAGCTTCATCTGGTACCTCCTCAAGTTTTTGAACGTCTCCTTTAGATCATCGATAAACGTCTCCGCCTTCCTGGTCTTGATGACCACATCATCCACATAGGCGTGGACGTTGCGTCCGATTTGGTCTTCGAAGCACTTTTGAATACATCGTTGGTAAGTTGCACCGGCGTTCTTCAATCCAAACGTCATGGTTTTATAACAGAAGGCCCCAAAAGGGGTTATGAATGACGTTTTCTCCCAATCCTCCCTCTTGAGCTTAATCTGGTGATACCCGGAATATGCGTCCAGGAAGCATAATAAATCGCTTCCAGCTACTGCATCTATAATCTGATCTATCCTGGGTAGTGCGAACGGATCCTTTGGGCAATGTTTGTTGAGACTCGTAAAATCAATGCACATCCTCCACTCATTGGTCTTTTTCATCACTAGAACCGGGTTTGCCAGCCAATCCGGGTGAAATACTTCCATGATAAAGCCGGCTGCCAATAGCCGAGCGATCTCCTCGCCTATAGCCTTCCTTCTTTCCTCATTCATTTTCCTCAAGCCCTGCTTCACGGGCCTGGACTTGGGATCTACATGCAAACTGTGCTCGGCCAGCTCTGTAGGGATACCCGGCATATCGCTAGGTGTCCAGGCGAACACATCTGCATTTGAACGAATAAACTCCATGAGTGCTTCCTCCTGCTCTTTTCCCAAGTTAGACCCTATAGTAAACTGCTTAGTGGAATCGCCTTCAACAAAATCTATCTTCTTGGTGTCTTGTGCTGCCTTGAATTTTGCTCTCTCGTCCTCGGTATTCGGCTTGTTCAAGGCTGTTCTATCATCCGGGTTCACTTGAGACCGGTAATATTCGAGTTCTTCCTTTCTGCATGCTTGCTCAGCCATAACCGAATCTCCTTCGTCGCACTCGGCCGCTATATCCCGGTTCCCATGTATGGTGATGGTCCGTTTAGGACCCGGAATCTTTAGCTGCAAGTACACGTAGCACGGCCTAGCCATGAATTTGGCGTAAGCCGGTCTTCCAAACAGCGCGTGATAAGGACTGCGCAGTTTGACCACCTCGAACGTGAGCCACTCAACTCGATAATTATCCGTCGATTCTCCAAAAGCAACCTCCAAGGTGATCTTTCCCTCGGGGCTCGCCGAGTGACCCGGTACGATCCCATGAAAGATTGTCGAACTTTTCTGCAACTGGGACTCTTTGAGACTCATCCGTAAGAAGGTCTCCCAATAAAGGATGTTGATGCTACTTCCACCGTCCATCAGGACCCTCTTCAATTCGTAACCATTAACCTGTGGGGCAACCACCAACGCCAAGACTCCTGGACGCTCTACTTTTTCCGGATGATCTCTTCTACTCCACGTTATCTCTTGTTCTGCCCATCTAAGATATCCCGGCGCGGTCGATGAAATCGAGTTCGCCGCTTGCTTTGACGTCTCCTTGTTCCCGCTAGAAGTTCCTGTAGTATGCACGTGATATTGTCCTTTTAAATTAGTCGTTCGTACCGTACCGACGAAGATGTTGATCCGGCCGATCGTCACGACGGATCCGGATTCGAGGTGATCCGACTCTGGCCCCCAGCCGGAATCGTCCACCATCTTTTTTCCTCTGCGGTCGATGTATATTTCGCCGACGACGAGATTCTCCATATTCTTCCGAGCTTCTCCCGTGATGTAAACACCTTTGGACGCAGGCCCCACGGTGGGCGCCAACTGTCGTGGGATAATCACGGCAGATGTTACCGGGGGTAACTGATCTTGGGGCAAGACGACACAGGTATTTGGGAGAGGGTTTAGCCCGGAGGAAAACATGGTGCAATTCGATCTAGTAGCCGGCAATCAAAGTCGCCGAGTCTCCGATCTTGATATAACAACTCAATTCTAGGATTACACTGGATGCTCGATATCAAGCGCTATTGCTAGGGTTCTGAGATCTCTGTCTAAAACTAGACCTGGGGGTCGGTTTATAAAGCACCCGTACCCCCTGGCTTATTCCCCAAGGCGCATCCTGGATCCTACCCGGACACGGCGCACAAACCCTAGCTTTCCTTTACAGTAACCCGTAACCCGGATTGCTGGGCCTACAAACTTGGGCCTTCCACAAGCTTCCTTATCCTTAGCCGGATCCTGCGCACCGTCCTTTGGGCCGGGTTACTCCTTGGAGTTTGGCCTACCGGGTTATCATCCCCCCGTCAAAGATGCCCTCCCGAAGGGTATCGGGCCAGGGGAAAAACAGGGTCAGGTGGTGGTGGGCTGGGAGAGTGGGGTTGGGCTGTGGGTTGTTGCCTCCCCACAGCTCACCCTCTCTTTCTTATTATTTTTTCTTATTATTTTTTTTGTAAAGGATGAAAGAGAGAGAGAGAGAGAGAGAGAGAGAGAGAGAGAGAGAGAGAGAGAGAAAGGAAAAAGGGTTTGGGGGGGGGTTCTTTTATTTTATAATTAAATCTTATTAATTGCAAAACAGTGAGTAAAAGCAAGGTTAGTATTAGTTTGATTTTAAATGGTTAGTTGAATTTCAAATATTAGTTTGATTTGGAAGTTTTTGGAAATAAGCAAATTTTATTTAATAAGCTCAAGCAATTATGAAAACATTATGGTACTTAATAGTTTGCAAGAATTTAATGTTTAAACCACAATTTGATCATGTCAATCATGAATTGATTTGAAAGTTAATTTGCCATTAGGGTGTTGATAAAAAGGAATTTTGTTCATAAGCAATTTAAATAAATCAACTTCAAACTATTGAAAACAATTGGAGTTGTTTGGTTGCAATTTTTAAATTGGAAATTTGGACAATGTTTGAAAGTTTAATTTGGTTTGAAATTTGAGTTGTTTTTTGTGAACAGGATGCAATGCTCATGTGATGCATGTGATGCAAAAAGAAAAAGGAAGCAACCAATTCTACTAAGGGTAACACCCCAGGGGTTACAGACGACACCACTAACAAGGGATTGCGCCCTCGCAATCCACCTGCTAACCGGGAGGGGAAAGAAGTTCAACTATCGATTCTTCATGCTTCCAGTTGATCTCCTCGACACCACTAACAAGGGCTTCTCGACACCACTAACAAGAGATTCTTGCCCGGAGTGACGACGATGTTCTTCCACCAGGAATCTTCCGATGATCGAACCTATTAGGTTAAAGGCTCAGAAAACGTCCACCCACGTAGGAGCCTAACACTTTGAAAGATAGACAAGGGGGGAAGACTCCAAAACAAATAAAATGGGAGGGGAAATAGAATAGAGACAAGGAGAAAATAAGAATCCTATTGAGATGTTTTTCCAAAATAGTTTAGCAGAAATAGTTTTTGACACTCTAGAAACAACGACCGTTAGCGAGGTTATCCTACAGGCTTTGCGGACCCATTGCTTCGATAACCATTCGTATCGAAACAATATTCGGGAATCGGAACGAAGGCTCTGATACCATTTGTGACGCCCCGAGATCGGGCACTATGCAGATTTCAGCATTCCCGCCAAAATCCACATAATAACCGATTCCAGGTTGCCACTTGTGATAACATTACAACAGTTCACGAATATTCCGCAACAACAACAGAAAAGATATATACAAGACGACTCAAACGAGTCAAGGATACAACTAATACAATACAAAGATCCAAATAACAGCGGAAGAAACAACATAGTGTCCGACTACGGACAAGATACAAATTGGACTAAGAGTCCTGAAGATAACCGATGGCGTCCAATCCCTGCCCAGGCCAAGCCGGAGGGATTCCCAAGCTAACGTCGTCAGACTTCAAACCTGTTGACTGCAATGTGGAATATGCAGCCACGAAAGGGATTCGTGGGTCAGTACGGTTAAGTACTGGCAAGTGGATAAACCATACTCACAAGATACCAGCGTAACCAATCATCAAAAGATACAAATACTTTGGGTACAACGGAAAGGAAGGGATTATTGCAAAGAAGCGGCAGCGGGCTGCACTAACTAAATACAGAGACGCGCTACAACATCCGGCTAAAAGAAAGGGATAAGATAGCGTATCAGAACCCACTACAACTACTCACCAAACAATACCCATCCAATGTTACCCCCTACTAAGGAAGCAACCCAAGGAAACTCACACGGTTGATTAAGGTGACATTCATTGTTATGGTGGAGGTAATCTATATTACTAGTCAAGTTATCATCGTTGAGTGTAAGTTGTCTGAGTACTTGTTAGCCAGCACTTTCACCAAGTCATCCATAACCGCGGACAACACGGCTTCTCGAGAAGATTTAACCCTGCAGGGATGCACCAATTTGGCTGTACACGTAAGAATGACCCGCCAGATGGAAAGACCCTTCCACCAAGCAAGGCACTCAACACAACCCAACTCTTCTTTGCATCAAGCCCAAAGAACCACGTGCAATTGAGCGCATGGCTAATCAAGCCCCACGAAGAAAAGGGGACCCTCATAGCACTCTAAGAACGTGTCTCCCTGAATGCCGACTACAAAAGTTCCACCCTGGCGCCAAGGGTTCGCACCTGCATATGCATGCGGCAAATGGAAACCCCGAACTAAATGAGGCGATTTGAACGAGATGCGAATCGAATCAGAATTGCGGGGGGCGCCCATACTCGCTTCCCACATGCGGTTAGTGCGCTCATCATGGATCAATGGACAAGACCCTTTTCCTAATTAGGGTCGACACTAGCAGGCCTCAAAACCACGCTGGGCCTCCTGCCGGTGCCTTATCATCAAATTATTATTACCCAAAACATTAACATGTTGTTGATCAAGTTGAAACCCAACTATCAAACTAAACAGTGATAAGAAGGACAACGAGACTTGAGCGCAAACAACACTAAGCATGCAACTACGACACGAGGGCCAACGGGGTAAACAAACAACATGTAATAGGAAGTGGAAGGAAGGCCATATCATGGCTGCAAGGTAAACATGTGATAGGATCGAGACACAAGCATCGAATCATAAGGCTAGAATAAAGGCAAAGGAAAGAATCGGTAACAAGTGATGAAAGGCAGCCATTTGGCAGCAAGTGAGTATACTTGCCTGGAATCCAGCAAGTAGGGGTACATCCGAAGAACTTGTCGTTGCTCACATCATCTCAACGTCCTATCCGCGAAGAAGCAACGAACTAGAGCAAACACCGGATGCAACAATTACTTCTACGGCAAAAGATCCAGCATGATCAAGATATGGATGCATGACAAGTTTAAGGATGCATCAAAGATAAACTAGTTGACATGGTAGACATATTTAAATGGGCCCATATGCAATTTGGATTGCATATGGAAAAGCCCATGAATTAATGTTGAATTAAATGATCTACAAATAACCATCATGTGAGAGTTGATTAGAATGATGCATGGATGAGGAAAACAAAGAGAAAACAACAATAGCTTCAATTTGAAAAGGTGTTTACCAAGTTTGGAATTTTATTTATTAAGTTATGAAATTTGGCTTCTTAAATGAGTTACACAAGCATTTGTTGTTTTCACCCATTTTAATTGTTCAAAACAGATAACAAAAATTATATTTGGAAAGAACACAAAATTTTAGATGGAATACATGTTTCATTTGTTGAATCTGGATTTTAGATGAGCAAGTTATTAATTTGACAATTTTAAATGCATTAATTAAGAAACAGTTGTTTTCAACAATTTAAATTGTTCAAAACAGAAAAAAAAGTTGATATTCAAGTATAGCATGTGATTTTGGATGGAATTCATGTTTTGAGTATTTAATTTGGAGCAACCATTTGAAAGTTATCAATTATGCCATGTAGTTTGTAATTTTTAAGGTTTATTAAATAACCTTAATTTTAATTGCCCAAATTGCAAAACAAAGTTGATAAACAGAAAGTACATTGAATTTTGACTGAAAAACATATTTTACATCTTCAATTTGGAGTTTATTTGCAATTTCTAGGTGTGTTTGAAGTTCAGGGACTGATTTGTGAAAGAAAAAGTGGAGGCAGGGGCTTAACTGCGAAATCTGCGCCCAAAACTGGGTCTGCACCAAGTCACAGTGGCCCTGGGTCGCTGCCAAGCGGGCCCAGGCCACGCTGGCGCTGCCGTGGCAGGGGCTAGGAGGTGACAGGGCACACAGGGCCCATGACAGGTGGGCCTGGGGGCTCGCGCGAATAAATCGCAAAAAAAGGGGGGGCGGTGCGCCCGCGGGGACTCGACCCTGGGTCTCCCCCAGCGCGCGGACGGAACAGAGCCATTGCGCTGCGAATCATTTGGTGATACAGGATGGGACCGACAGAGGAAATAGAAGCGAACGTCGGTTAACTGAATTTTATTGCAGAAAGATGCAGGTTTCAGTTATGGACATCGATCAATCAGGGACGGGCTCGCCGGAGAACCACGTTGCTGCCGCTCGAGGGCTGGCACAGAGCAAGGGGGAGAGGAAGAGGAAGCCCTAGGGCGAGAGGGGGGGCCTCACCTCGGTGTGGGCGATGAAGGGGAAGGGAGGAGTCGCTGTCGAGGTGCAGCTGCGGCCTGGCGCGGTGGAGTGGTCGTCGCCGTCGACGGCGCGGCCTCCAGGGTCGCTCCCAGCACACGTCGAGGAAGCGGGGAGGTGGACGGGGCCACCACGGTTCCATTCCCGTGCTTGGCGCAGCTCGAGGAGGGCCGTGGTGGTCGGGGCGGCGGCGATCTTCTGACGGCGAGTTCGGGTGATGGTGGTTCAGGGAAGCAACAGAGAAGGGGTGGAAGGAGAAGATGGCGGCGGAGGAAGAGAGGGTAGGGCTAGGGCCTAGGGTTAGGGGCGAGCAGAGGGGGATGGTGGAGGTTTTATGGGGCTTGGAGCTTGGTACGGCAGTGAATCGGGAGGGGGGAAGATGATCGCACGGTGAGGGAGAGGTCGTACGCATGACGACAGCGAGGAGGAAGAAAGATGCCCTCCCGAAGGGGTATCGGGCCAGGGGAAAAACAGGCTCAGGTGGTGGTGGGCTGGGAGAGTGGGGTTGGGCTGTGGGTTGTTGCCTCCCCACAGCTCACCCTCTCTTTTTTTTTTCTTATTTTTTTTGTAAAGGATGAAAGAGAGAGAGAGAGAGAAAGGAAAAAGGGTTTGGGGGGGGGGGGGGGTTCTTTTATTTTATAATTAAATTTTATTAATTGCAAAACAGTGAGTAAAAGCAAGGTTAGTATTAGTTTGATTTTTAAATGGTTAGTTGAATTTCAAATATTAGTTTGATTTGGAAGTTTTGGAAATAAGCAAATTTTATTTAATAAGCTCAAGCAATTATGAAAACATTATGGTACTTAATAGTTTGCAAGAATTTAATGTTTAAACCACAATTTGATCATGTCAATTATGAATTGATTTGAAAGTTAATTTGCCATTAGGGTGTTGATAAAAAGGAATTTTATTCATAAGCAATTTAAATAAATCAACTTCAAACTATTGAAAACAATTGGAGTTGTTTGGTTGCAATTTTTAAATTGGAAATTTGGACAATGTTTGAAAGTTTAATTTGGTTTGAAATTTGAGTTGTTTTTTTGTGAACAGGATGCAATGCTCATGTGATGCATGTGATGCAAAAAGAAAAAGGAAGCAACCAATTCTACTAAGGGTAACACCCCAGGGGTTACACGTTCTTAATCGTGAGTAGGCAACATGATAAATCATGTCACAACCACCTCCATTCCTATGGTCTAGTAGATATAACTATCCTAGAGAAACCAGGATATGTGAAATCCTAACTTGAAAGTTTAGATGAGAAGAGAAAACAACGTTGCACTTCCTTACCAGAAAAGGGAGGGTGGGTGGGGAAAGAAATAAAAGAACAGAATTCCTACTCTCACGTTTCATTTTTCCTATATAGCTACAAAATAGTTTCTAGACTCAACTGCGACCAGTAAAAGGGATCCTACAGGCAAACAGGCTCTGATACCATTTGTCGCACCCGGACTTCTAGAGGATACTCACAGTCCGCTAAACAGTAGAACAAATGGCTTACGGGGCATACCGGCACCCGCATCTCAATATGAGCAGGCCAACACGTAAACGTGTGACAACCATTCTCTACTATCCATCGTCTGTGTAAACCATCCCATAGAAATCAGGACACTTCCGTTGACGTACTTCATAACATACACACATGGTACGTCAACGGCATTTGAACAAGTGATATCACAACATATCTCTAAGACACAAAAGATTGAAATAAGTTGCAAAT
This sequence comes from Alopecurus myosuroides, assembly GCA_028641055.1. Lineage (NCBI taxonomy): Eukaryota > Viridiplantae > Streptophyta > Magnoliopsida > Poales > Poaceae > Alopecurus > Alopecurus myosuroides. Next base: position 181,064,550 of record CM054058.1, read on the forward strand.
AGCTCTCACTAGAGCAGAGATAGCAAATACAATCATCTAGAGGACACATGTCCCAACAATTCATCATTACAACACAGCGGAAGCATCCAAAATGTCTAAGTACAGACAAGATCCAAATAAGCCTAAGAGGCCGGAAACGAAAAGACGGAGCCCATCCACGATGTCTCGGATCCTGCCCGGGTCCGCTATCTACTCGTCAGCAGCCTCGTCATACTCCACGTAGTAGCCACCATGGGGATCCTCGGAAACGTAGTCTGCGGAAACCACAGCCCCAAAGGGGTCAGTACAGACAAGTACTGGCAAGCAAGACTCACAAGATACCATAGTGTACCCGGCAACACCAAGTACAGATGCTTTGGGTTCAACGGAAGAATAGGTGATACAAAAGTGCGGCAGCATGCTGCTCTAACCAACTACAGAAACACGCTACAACTTCCGGCTAAGAGAAAGGGATACGATAGCGTATCGTAACCAACTACTACTAACTCCAAACAAACCCATCCTGGATCTCGCCCCTTATCCAAAGAAGCAATCCGAGGATAACTCACACAGTTGGATTAATGATGGTTCAAGTTATTGTGTCAATAAGCCTGTTACTAATAAAGTTATCATTAGTTAGGTGTAAGTTGTTCTGAGTACTTGTTAGCCAGTACTTTCACCAAGTCATCCATAACCACGGAAAACACGTCTTCTCGAGAAGATTTAACCCTGCAGGGGTGCACCAATTTGGCCGTACACGTAAGAATATCCCGCCAGACGGGAATCAAACCCACCAAGCGAGGCACTCAACACAACTCAACTCTTCTTCGCATCAAGCCCAAAGAACCACGTGATGTGCGTGCGCGGCTACTCGAGCCCCCACGAAGAAAAGGGGGACCCTCATAGCACTGGAAGATCATGCCGCCCTAAATGCCGACTATAAAAGTTCCACCCTGGCCTCGGGTTCGTACCTGCATATGCGTGCATCAAATGGAAAGCCCGAACTAAGTGTGGCGATTTGGACGAGATGCGAATCGAATCAAATTGAGGGGGGCGCCCATACACGCTTCCCACATGCGGATAGTGCGCTCATCATGGATTAGTAGACAAGACCCTTTTCCTAATTAGGGTCGACACTAGCAGGCCTCAAAACCACGCTGGGCCTCGAGCATAAACAACCCTAAGCATGCTAGTAAGACACGGTCAATAAGCAACGGGGTTTTAGGTGTGGAGGTGAGGCTATATCAGGGTTAAAGGATAACATTTGATAGGATCGAACACAAGCAACGATTCATAAGGCTAGCAGGATAGACAACGGAAAGTATCGGTATCCAGTGTGGAAAGGAACACAATGATTCATGTGAGTGAATACTTGCCTGCAAACTCAGCAGCCTGGTACTGGGCTAACTCCTCAGAAGTAGTGTCGTAAACCTCGTCTGTCTCAACGTCGTCGTCTATCCGAGAAGAAGCAAACAAACAACGCAGAGAGACAAACAATCAATAACATGGCATAATGCACAATCATGGGATGATGCATGACAATTTAACTGATGCATCAAAATAAGCTAGTTGACAGGGTAACAATAATTAAATGGACCCATATGCAATTTGGATTGCATATGGAAAGCCCATGGATTAAGGTTGTATTAAATGATCTACAACTAACCATCATGTGTATGTTGCTTAGAATGATTCATGGATGAGGAAAACAAAAGAGAACAACAATAGCATCAATTTGAAATGAAGTTTCCTAAGTTTGGAATTTTATTTATTAAGTTATGAAAATTTGCTTCTTAAAGGTGTTACACAAGCACTTGTTGTTTTCACCAATTTTAATTGTTCAAAATAAATAACAAAGTTCACAATTGGAAAGAACACAAAATTTTAGGTGGAATACATGTTTCATTTGTTGAAAAAGGAATTAGAATGAATTAATTATGAATTAAACAAGTTTAAACAAGATTTAAATGAATTTAATTCAATTATGAATTTATTTGAATTTTTATTTGTTCAAAACATTAATTAAAATTCATATTTGAAAAGATTATAATTTTCTGGTTTGAAAACATATTTTATATGTTCAAAAAGAATTTAATTTGACCAAGTTATGAATTTAGTAATATTAAATGATTTAAACAAGGTTTAAATTAATTAACCAATTTTAATTATTCAAAACATGAAACAAAGTTTATATTTGAAAAGGTGGTTCAAATTGGCATGGAAAACATATTTTATATGTGCTATTTAAATTAATTTTGAATTAGTTAGGAATTTAACCAAATTTGAAAAGAGGGGTTTGAATTTGAAATTTGAAAACATTTGAAATGTTCAAAACAGAAAACAAATGATTTAATCAGGTAGAGAATTAAATTTGGTTTAGTAAACATATTTTATTTGTATTATTTGGAGTTGAAATTTAAAAGTTATTTGTATTTCAAAATTAGGGACTAATCTGTAAATAAAATGGACTTAAACTTAAAAAGAAAAAGCCAGAAACGATCTACACCTCGCAGTGGCCTAGCCTGGGCCACTGACGAGGGGGCCCTGGGCCACAGTGGCGCCTAGGTGGCGTGTGTGGTCGCTGACAGGGTGCCCCACCTGTCAGCGCAAGCGTGTGTGGTAAAAAGATTGGGTTTTAATCCGCGGAGGCGGGGATCGAACCCACGACCCCGTGAGCGCGTGCGTGTGCTGTTGCCACTGCGGTGGCGAATCGTTTTTGTCAGTAAGGGAGGCGCAGGGAGGATATGGTTCAGTTAGCCGCTGCTAACTGAATTTTACAGGTTCAGTTTCTGAACTTTGGCCGCGACGGGGAGATGCCGGCGACGACTGCGTGCTCGCCGTGCTGCTTGTGCCCGTGTGCGTAGGAGGTGGTGGTCGTGCGTGCTCGCCACGGTGCAGATGGAAGAGATGGCGGGGATCGAGGTGGAGCTCACCTCTTCTGAAGAAGTAGCAGAGGCTCGGGGTGGGCAGACGATGGCGGCGACGTCGAGGTGGACGGCGGCGGTGCTATAGTGGCTCCCAGCCACCGAGGAAACGTCGAGGAGGAAGAGGGGAGTACGGGGGTCTGATCCCCGTGCTTATCCTGCACGGAGGGGAAACAACGCGGCGGCGATCATCGGAGTTACAGGGCGGTGGCGTGCGGGTTCAGAACGGAGAGGGAGGAGCAGAGGTGGAAGGAAGGAGGAAGAAACGGCGGCGCGCGAGGAGAAGAAGGGAGGTGGAGGTCTAGGGCTAGGAGGGGAGCCCTAGGGCAGTTTAAAAGGAGGAGGGGGAGGCGCGGCAGCCGTCTGCTCCGCCGTACGGCGACGTGGGCAGCGCGGATGCGCTGCCGTACAGGTAGACGACGAACAGGTAAGTGGCCGTGGCTGGTGGGCTGGGCCTGGCTTGGGCGCAGCCCACTTGCTGGCCTGCCCCTCTCTCTCTCTGCTTTTCCTTTTTTTTTATTTTTCTGTTCTGTTTTTTTTTGCTGAAAAGGGAAAGGGAGAAAAAGGAGGGTTTTAGGGTTTAGAAAAAAATTAGGAAAATTTGTATTGATTAACTATTGTAACAGCAACAAGTACAAACTTTGGTTTTCCAAAAATTTGAAATTAGTTGCTGTTTGCAATTTATTTGAATTTGATTGAATTGAAGTGAATTTGATATTAAATGAAATATTGAAAGTAATAGTTTAACTAGTTTGAACCTTCATGTTTATTTGAAACAAATTGATTGGAGTGTGTTGTAATTTTCATAAATTTCAAAATGGTTGCTGTTTGGAATTTTAATTGAATTTTGAATGCAAATTGAATTATTAAAAAGAACAAGTTAATAGTTTGAGCTTTCTATTTTAATGGAAACAAATAGCTGTTTTTATTTGAATATTTTTATTTGAAAATTGTAACAGAACAAGTATGAACAAAGGTTTGAAATTTGATTTGAAAATTCAAATGGAAAACAAGGGAAAACAGATTGAAAACAAAGATAAACAAATGGAAAACAAAGCAAAACAAATGCAATGAACATGATGTCATGATGCAAAACATAAATAAACAAGAAACAAACATTCTAGGGGTTGTTTTCATACTTGGGATGTTACAGTCGCCCTCATCAGCATCGGCATCATCTGCAGAGTAGAGAAGCAACGGTTGAGAAGCGGAAAGAAAGGATAGATTGCGCTACCCGCAACTGCAGAGGCGAGCTCAGTCACCTTCTTCATCGTCCTCGGACCAATCCTGAATGGACGCATCGACGTGGTGCTTACCCTGCTGTTCGGTGTGAGGGACACAGAGGGTAGCGTGGGTGTCATAGGCGGTCTTGTCGTCTTCCTTTCGGTCTGGGTCCTAGTTGGCCTCAAGGAGATCTTGGTTCTCGGCAAGCTGGCGATCAAGATGCTGGAAACACAAGCAGGCAATACAAATCAGTTGAGCAATATAAGGAATCCTACCCGGTACGGAATGCAAACGCAAAGCATATTTGGCTAAGGTCCTCTAGTCGACATGGCGTGCAAACATAAGGCACATGAAGCCTAGCGGATACTAGTAAGTCCTCTACTCGACATGGCGTGCAAACATAAAGCACATGAAGCCTAGCGGATACTAGTAAGTCCTCTACTCGACATGGCGTGCAAACATAAAGCACATAAAGCCTAGCAGATACTAGTGAATGTTTCTACTCGGTGCAGTGTGCAAAGACCAAAGCACACTAAGCTGGGAAGCCACCTACTCGGTATCAGGATGCATAGATAAAGTATGAAGTACTAACCTGCCCGATTGGCTTCTCGCGGCTATACGGCACGAAGCCGTATTGCCAGTTGTCGGTGAGGCCGGTACTCATGATGGAGCACGCCCAAACGGCCACATCCGTGTTGCTCAACTCGAACGTGGTGGTCCTCGTGCAGTCCCTATTGCCTCCCATGTAGCACATGAGGTGCGCACGGCGCTGTAGCGGGAGCACTCGCCTGGAAATCCAGCAGGCGATGGGATTGTCGCTTTTGAGTCCCATGTCCTTCAGCTCGATGAGGCGCTTGTTGATCTGGAAGATGTCGCCTTCCAATTTTGGCTTGAATCCCCAATTCTGTTGGGTGGGCGCCGTGTTCGTCCACTTGGGAAGCAAGATCCTGTCCACGATTGGCGCTCCTTCTTCGTCAGGGACGTTCTTCACGTAGAAGAAGGTCCGCTGCCACTTGCGCACCGAGTCGAGGCCCTTGATGCTCGGGTGAGGGGTGGAGCCGCACTGCAGGATCATCGCGCTGCCGGTCTTGGTCATGTTGCGGGCGCTCTCCGTGCTTCCCGGCTTGGGCACGCTCTGCTTCCGGAAGAAGAAGTAGCGCGCCCAGGTGTGCACCATGGGGCGCACACCCAGGAACGCCTCGCACACCACGGCGTGGTATGCGAGCATCACCATGGCGTTGGGCGGCAGGTGATGCGGCTGGAGCCCGAAGTGGTCGAGGAAGGACTTGAAGAAATCCGAGACGGGAAGCCCGAATCCCCGCTTGAAGTGAGCGAGGAAGACGACGAACTCGTCCGCCTCCGGAGGAGGAACGAGCTCGCCGTCCGGCTGCCGACAGCGCACGCCGGGAGGGACCCGACGCGTGTTCACCAACCACTGGAAATACGCTAGGGTGACCTCGGATCCAGCCCATCAGGCGCGGGCGTCATCGTCGCGGGCCATCGATGCGAGGGGATTTGGTGGAGATTCGTGGAAGATTGATGGGATTTGCTAGCCTTCCGGCGTCGCAGGGAGCAGCGGCGCGGTGAGAAGCGCGGCGGCGGAAGCACTCTGTGGCGGCGGAGATGCGAAGAGGCAGGGAGTGAATGAGACCAGGAAGGGAAAGAAGGAGTTACCGAGGGGGTATTTATCCCTCCCCTCGGGTAGCCGTTACTAGTAACGTTAGTGGGATCAGTTGTGCGCAGAGATCGTGCAACGTGGGGTGCGGGCCGGTTAGAAACGCACACAGCGCATATCGCGCGCGTAACGGCCGCAATTGATCCCACCTCGAGATCGTGGGTGATAACTGCACTTGATGTGACCTAACGGGCCGGTGGGCCCAGGTCGCAGTGATGGGAGCGTGGCCTGCCATATCCCGGGCACCGAGGCGTCGGGGGTACGAGAACGTGACACGTGCCCAGTTGCAGTGCGGAAAGGTGGATTTGGTCTGCCACGCCGAGATTTTCTCCAGGAATTCCGCGAAGTCATTTTACTCGGCGACAGAGAAGAGAAATAGTTCTATTCGGAAGAGAAGAGACTCGAGCCAGAATTGGGGGCTACTCGGAGGTTCTACTCAGCAACCTAAGGTTCAAAGGCAAGATTGGTTTTAAGCTGGCAGAGCCCAGTGAACGAGTTCGCAGGACTCTACCAGCTTCGGGGACTAATGTCGGGGGGTTACCCCCGAGTAGGGTAAAGGCAAGTGCTAAGGGCAAGATCAGAAGAAACGTTTGGCACAGTAGCTGGCTACCCGGTACTCGCTACCCGGTCGACTGCTATTCGGCCGTACATACTGATGGCCAGGAGGAAGAATCAAGGAAGTTATTCTCCTCCGAGTAGAGGAAGTGGTCCGAGTAGAAATGGCGGTCTCCTACCCGGGCCAGAAGTCAAAGGAGCCGTTCTGACACAGGATCCCGCGTATCCTGGGTCCGTACTGAAGCACTGTTCATCTGCAGAGCGCGTGCTTATCCGCGCCAGGGTGTCAGCAGGGCGTCGCAGGTTAGGGGGGCCCACCCCGTGACAGTGTCAGTGATAACAGATCAGCTTCTTGGTTTTGCACAACGACTTTCCACACGGAGACAAACTAGGAAGCCAAAGCTGTCAGCGGGAAGCTGGAAGTGTGGAGTGTGCACACTATGTCGACATCTTGGCTGTATCCGGCTGGGCACCAGTATATAAGGTGACATGCCTCCTCCTGCGCGAGGGACGACACTACTAGAGGCTACAGTTGCATAGGGAGAAGGGTGGCTACTCGGTTGTAAGCAAAACTTGTACTGTGGCTACTCGGTGACACACAAATACAAAGAGAGAAAGGCAGGAGTAGGGGTTTTACCTCCACACGAGGGCCCTGAACCTGGGTAGATCTTGTTGTTTGCAGTGCTAGATTCATCCTCACACGGCTACTCGCTGCGTGATCCCTCCCCGAGCGCCTCCAGCGTCCATCGTCCCCACATCTTTAGCCATCCTATGGCATCTGCCGTGACACCACCACGACAATCACTTTGCAAACTTTTTTTTTGCCTTATAATCACTCATTGAAATTTTGAAATTGGTCAAAAGTGAAGTTTCGAGAAAAATTCCAAAAAAGTTATATTAATTTTTTATGCAAAAGAAGGGGAAGTGTGGCACCTCGGGAACCCAAGGGGACCCACCAGTCACCCAGGAGGGTGGTGGTCGCAGCCACCCCATAGGCCACGCCCAGGAGGACCCTGGGAGCACTAGGGCCCCACCACATAAGTGCCTGCTCCTCCACTCTTTCTCTCTCCCAAGAACCTCCATTGCTCCAAGAAAATTCCGATTTCTTGCTATTCTTCCTCGGATTTCTTTGGTCTACTTATCTAGCCACTCATTTGTGCTTAAATTTGATACATCTCTTCTCCGGTATGTCACTCCTCCACCTATACTTTTAGAATTTTGATTGGTGTTGTGTATCTTGAGTATTTTTCTGCACTAGGTGACTGGTTATTTGAGCTAGCATGTTTGTTTTGAGCCGATTTAAATTATTTTGATGCATGTATTAGTTCCCCTAAGGTTGATAGAGTGGTCTCCTATAATATTTCTCCTTAAAGTTAACTTTTATTGGACTTGCTAAAATTTTAGAATAGGAGTATGAGGAGGTTAAAGGATGGTTTGGAGGGAAGACTGCTCCTTCCTCCTCAAGGGAGTCTAGGTCCTCCAAAAGGAAATCAACTATGATACCCTCTCTCAATGAGGAATTTTTTTATCTTAGTGTGCTGAACTTTGATGGAATGAAGGATGTGCGAGCTTCCGTGTATCCTTGCAATCAGTTCTTGGCGGATTTGGGTTTCTGTAATTATTTCTATGAACTTGTTTCTAATGCAGGTTTGCTAAACTTCACTCAGAACGAAGTGCCCCAATACCAGAAACTAACCTTCGTATTTGTGCAAACATTCAAATTCTTTGATGGTGTTAACCCGTATGTGGAGTTCTCTCTCTATGATAGAAAGAGGACAATGTCTCTTGAGAATTCTTGCAGGGCTATCAACATGCCTAATGTTGGACATATTGGGAGAATAACGAACTCCACTGATCTCCATAATCTATATTCGAAGCTATGCCACCAGGAAAAGAGAAATGTGCAGCGTAGTAAGAACTCTTGCCTGCAATTCTCAGCTGTCAAGTACTTTTCTTACTATCTTGCTAGAAGAGCTCTTGCCAGGGAGAACACCAGCAACTCCATGAGTTTGATCTTGCCATTATGCTTGCTGCTGTTGATAAAGTTTTTTTTTAATGTTGGTGCACATATTTCTAGACGCATTGCTAACAATGCTAATAGAGCACCTTATTTTGGAGGCATTGTTGTCTCGCGTATTTTCCTTGCACAACCTGCTATGCCTTTAGACCCTGATAATGAACTGATGCACCCTGGTCGATTAGATTTTGCCGCTTTATTGTCACATAATTTATTTAAATCCAAGAGCGCTTATGGTGACTTTAAGTATAGACTTTTATTTGAGGTGGGTGATGTTAAACCCCACTATGTTAGTCTGCATGCCTTATTTGTTTGATGTTTCTAGGTACCGATGGTCCATCTCCGAGGATATTTTGGACGATTACCTCAGGCCGACGTTCGGTGTGGACCCAGCTGCTCAGGAGGAGGCGCACGAGGAAGAGCCCCCGAGGTCATCCTCTTTCGCGTACATGGAGGATCCATCCCTGTTTTATCATGAGGGGGAATCATCATCTCAGCCACCTACCATGGACGGATTCTCGCTGCAGCAGGCGACGTGGGATATGCATCTAACACCACACCAGTAGTATGAGTACATGCGACAGCAATACCCATCATCGGGATGGAAGCCATGGGACCAGCATCATCCATAGGCCAAAGGCCCAAGCTTGGGGGAGTGCGTATACGCTGACACTTGCTTTATGATTCCTATTCATTATTCATGTCGGCGTATTACTTGGTACTTTGTGTATTCTTTTAGACCAGCTAGTATTTGTTTCTTATTTTTGTTTTCACTTTTTAATTGTTTTTCAATTCGTGTTTTCGTTCTTTTAGGTTTTACTCTGTTCTCTCTTTCTTTTGTGTTCTTTTATTTCTTATTGAAAAACTCAAAAAGATTAGTAATTTGTTGTTTCCTCATTTTTATCGCTCTTTCGCTTATTCAGAAAACACCAAAAACATTTTAGTTGTTCCTTTCGTTTGGTTTTCTTCTCTCTGCATCTTTTTCTTCCTCTTTCTTTCTTGTTTCTCGTTTTCCCTCAGTTTTTTCCTTTTGTGTTTTCTCTCCTCTTGCTGTTTCTTAAAACCTCGAAAACAACAAAAAGATTTCTTTGTTTTCTCTCAATTTCACCTCTGGAAAGCAACAAAAATATTTTCTCTTCTTCTTGTTATTGTATGGTTGCTTGCAGAGTTCAGCTCATGTCCACAGTGGCGCTTACACTTCATTATTATTATCATCTAGTTGTGCAAGTGGCAAAGCAATAATGATGATATATGATGAAGTGGACGAGATTAGAAAGCTGGTACGAACTCTTTTCTCTTCATTTTTGTACATATGTTTATTCCGCATGATCTTATATTAGCTTCTCATGATAGATAAGTGTATGTATAATATTGCTTTAGTATATCATACTTTCTTATGATTAGTCTCAAATGATTAGGAGTGCTCAGTGTGTTATTAGAATGTCACATGTGTTGTTTTGTTCATAAGACGGTATGGTTTGATGGTATTCCCCTCCGAAGAACTTTATTTGGATCGACTTGGCACATGTTCACACATGTAAGACTATAAAGAAAGTCAATTTAAGCCTCGGTGATCTCTTATTTCCAGGTTATAATATTACATCCATGCTTTATTCAATGTTGTTTTGACATAATGCATGATTATGACCGTTGTTGCTCTCCTAGTATGTCGATCCCTGTCTATTGCTAGTCTTCACACTGTAGTAAGTATGAGCCATACTCGTGCATCCAACTCCCCAAAACCAAAGTTTTCCACTGTGTCCATCATACCTACCTACATGTGGTATTTCTCCTCCACTCCAAGTAAATTGCTCGTGTGCTACCTTTAAAACCTTCAAATTATCAACATGTTTTGTGTTCTTGTTTTGGCTTATGAGGAAGTAGTTTAAAATTCATTATGGTTCGTGTCAAGCAAAGTTCTTCCTCCTTATTTCATCTGATCAGTATGGACTCTATGCTCATCTAAATTTGCAGAGAGATGGTGCCAATTAATATAATAAAAAGGCACTTCCCCATGGTTTGATGAAAGCAGGTGGGTACCTGTGAACCCGACTAGCCCTGGTTTGTGAAAGAAAGGTGTGGGGAGGGAGAGGGAGTGCCAACTAATAAAACGGAACCGCTCTCAAAAGTCAAAACACTTTGCTTGACATGAGTTATGATAAGTTTTTTATTGCCATTCTTTGACATAGACATACACCTCTCTCAAAAATTGTTTTCGATGCCTCTGTTTATAAAATAAAAAGCTCTCGCACATGAGTAATCCCTGCTTCCCTCTGCAAATGGCCCTTCTTTTACTTTTATGTCCAGTCTCCATCTTCTTACTTAATGCACCAGTTAGGCGAGCATGATTTTCATTCTGAGTATAATGTGCATTGTCCCAAAGTATTATTGTGTATTGCATGTTTAGAATATTGTTTCTCCTGAAATTATTATATCTAGTCACCACTTGAGCCTCGGAGGTGCCCCGGCAATTATGTTTTTCTACACAATTAAGGGAAAGTGGGATAACATCTTACTATTCTTTATTATGATCATTGCAACCTAGTTGATGTTATAATTTCATATTGTTTATTCTGGTTATTTGTTCGCTTTTCATGAGCTAGAATGAGTTCGTAAGCTTTATTATCCTTATAGCAATTATCATGCACTTGTTAAATACTGATCATGGAGTAGTCTTATGTGCACCACATGAATTTAAAAGTGTTTGTCAAAGTTTTTTTTATCGCGTCCAGTTTGTCAACTGAATTTCTTGAGGACAAGCAATAAGCTAATTTTGCGGGAGTTGATACATTGCAGGTGTATCTACTTTTCCAACCACTTTTCTTATTGTTTTCCCTCACGTTTGCATGATTTGGATGAAATGAACACAAACTAACGCTATTTTCAGCAGAATTACTTTTGATGTTTAGTTTTGTGCATAAATTCAACTTCCTTAGAAAATTCCAGAAAAAATACGAAAAAATATTTCTCCCTGGAAAACTCCTAGAGCTAGAAGGGAAACCAGAGGGGGGGGGGGGTCTGGGACCCTAGGAGGGTGGTGGTCGCGGCCCCCCTATGGCCGCGCCCAGGTTGCACCTGGGAGCCTGGGGCCACCCCCAGGGTTCCCTTTGGCCATAAGACTCCTTCATCCCCAAAAACTCCAAGACCCCAAAGTATGTTCCAGAAAACAATCCGCAGTTCCGCCGACACCCAAAATCCTAGTTCGGGAGATATAATTTCATGTTCTGGCACCCTGCCTGGACGGGGATTCGAGGGGGATTGTCTCCATGATCATCGCCATCACCTCTCCATCAACCCTCCATGATTCCCCCTTCGAGGTGTGAGTCATTCCCTGCTGTAGGCAGAGGGAATGGTAGGGATTGGATGAGATTCATCATGTAATAGATCACGAGATTGTTAGAGCTTGATGCCTAGTATCCACTATTGTTGTTTATTATCATTGTTGCAACCTGGAGTGCTTAATGCTTGTTACTAGGGTCTGAGTGACATGATTTTAGATCTGAACATGTTATGTTTTCATGAGTATAATTTTTGTTTTGGATCATATCTACTGGTTGTATACACTTATTATTGGCCGGAACTTGAGACCCAAGGTGGCTTGGTTGGGATATCGGAGGGGATGGACATTATTTCGAGGATTACATGTTTCCACCGTATGTTAATGCTTTGATCCGGTGCTTGGTAGAACAAGTACCTTAATTACCATTATTTTCTTTCTGGCCCCGCGGTAACGGGATGGTAGGACAAAAGATGGCGTGCAAGTTCTTATTGCAAGCACGTACGACTATTCTCGGGAAACATGCCTATGATAGTTTGTGACTTTCATACTCTCTTATATATTTGTACCGCCCTTTGTTAGCTCTATTACATGGTAAATATCATTCATGCAAGACCCGCACATCCATCCTATGTCTATGGTGTTTTTCACACTGCTACTTATTCTGTTTACATTCGCTGTTGCTATTGCTACTACTATTTTTCTACTACTGTTACTATTGAACTCCTGCTGCTATTATATCACTATTACTACTAATAAATTATTTGAAGCAAGACACTTTTCAGGTGCAATTCAATTGAAAAATCGATTGTTAATGCTTATAAATATTATTTGGCTCCCTTGTGTCGAATCAATAAATTGGGCTATATTTACCCTCGAAGACTGTTGCGATCTGCTACACTTGTGGATCATCATGGTCCGCTAGGCCATAGATCACAAACACCAACCACAAATTTTGTGAATCCAACTGTCAAACGCCCCCCCTCATAAAAAACGAGCCACTGCTCCAATTAAGTACCTCAAAGTTGTCCATGCTAACCCCCATCATGCCTCCCGAGTGACCCAGGGCAGGAGTCGAGTGCCAAGCAAAGCGGCCACCGGGATCTATACTCAGAAGTTCACTCTGTGAAAAGCAGGGATTGATCATCTCCTGCAAGCCAATGAAGTACAAGTGTTTTTTTACTAATATGATCTTGGATTTGGCCTCGATGCCCTGGTCTCCCAAAGCCTCAGATATTGTAGAAGCCCGCACGCATTTAGGCGCGCGAGGCCTTTCCTCCGGCCACATCGAGCTACCGCCTTACCCTGCCCATTGCCTATGTTAACGGTGTTAGAGGTGGTACTCCCAGGTTCGCTACCCACATCAGGGCCCTCGGGGTTTAGAGGAAGACATTTCCCGAACCACATCTTTGGAGGACAGGGATAACCCTGTGTCGTAGACGCCTTCTCATTAGATAAACTCCACGGCTAGGTGAACAACAAACTATGTCGCCTAGGGGGGGTGAATAGGCGATTCAAACTTTTCCGGTTAAGTCTTGCTAAATGCGGAAATAAACTAGGTGTTTAAATTAACAAGCACACAACCTAAATATTCTAGGATCATCTATGCACACCAACAACTTATGCTAAGAAAGACAAGTAACAAGGTCATAAAAAGATATAAAACTTCAAGCACAAAGGATATCACAATGTAAATAGCATAAGTAAAAATCTTGGGTATAGAAATAACCAAGGCACACAGAAACGATGACGTATTCCCGAGTTCCTCCTTTTGAGGGGGAGTACGTCTCGTTGGAGGGGTGTGAGCTCGCCACAAGAGACCTACTCAATGCCACAAAGACCTAACCCTATTCTCCACTGAACCTCGCAACAAAAGGCTTAGTTCACTTTCCACTATTGGTGACATTCAATCTCGAGGCATGCATCCACAACTCAATTGGAGGATCCTGAGGTCACCACAATCTTGGGGCACACATCCACAACTCAATTGGAGGCTCCAAAGAACACCTCAACCGTCTAGGATCCAAATACCCAAGAGTAACAAGCTCACAAATTTTCAACTTCCACGAATCCTCGTGGAGAGAGAAAACCGATGCAGCGGATGCAAATGGCAAGAGCACAAGTGCTCAAGTACTTCACTCTCAAATTCCACCAAAGCGACAAATAATTATGGGGGAACAATAGAGGAAGAACGAAGGAGGAGAAATACCAAGAACTCCAAGATCAAGATCTACTGGGTTCCCTTCACTTAGAGGAGAGATGGATTGGTGGAAATGTAGATTTAGACCTCCTCTTTTTTCCCTCAAAGATATGCAAAAACCATGAGAGGAATTGAGAGAGGGGCAAACTTTCCAAGGTCAACAATGGTAGGAGAGAGGGGGAAAAAACGTGCTTCGCTGGCTTAGAAACCAATGGGGAAGAAGATCCCCTTAAATAGGTGCCCCAAAATGTGACCATTAAGTGAAAATCGCGCCCAGCAGTGGTACTACCACTAGGCCTAGCGTTACTACCGCTGGGAGCTTCCAAAACGTGTCCCGTATATGCGTCCCAGCGGTACTGGGCGGTGCTACCGCTGGACCAAGAACAGCAAGACGGTCGATACAAAAACGGTCATATCTTTTGCATCCGGATCCGTTTTTTATGATCTTTGGCTCGTTGGATTCGCAATGAAGAGAAATATATGAATATGTAGAGAAACATCATTGTACAACAATGTAAGGTAAAACCAACTGGGGAAATCTTAGACCTCTCTATAAGAGGAAAACTGGGAAAACCTTCAACAAAAAAAACTCAATACGTTTTTCATACGAATACCGTTTTTGATGAACTTGGGATTGTCATGAAGATAACAACAAGAACCAAAACATTACAAAGATAAAGTACAAATAAGAATCAAGAAAGATGATGCCAATGATGAAAAGGTTTGAACTCTCTACGGATGATATGATCAAGTTACTTATTCGAGAGCCCGTCTTGATAAAGTCTTAGAATTCCCGAAGGTTCCACGGAGTCCCGAAGAGGCCCGGAGGGGGGGCCACACCATAGGGCGGCGCGCCCCCTGGCCGCGCCATGGGGTGGCGTGGGGCCCCCAAGCCTCCACCGCCTTTGCGTTTCACTTATTTATAACCCCCGAGGCGTAAACCCTAAAGATATACCACTTCGTCCCGAGAAACACCCGAGGCTGCCGTCATCGTCATCCCGTGATCGGGAGGGTTCTGGAGCTCTCCCCGGCACCCTGCCGGGAGGGGAATTCATTACCGGAGGGGTCTACACCACCATGCCCTCCTCCGTAGTGATGCGTGAGTAGTTCATCCCTGGACTACGGGTCCATAGCAGTAGCTAGATGGTTGTTTTCTCCACTTTGTACCTCATGTTTAGATCTCGTGAGCTGCCTCACATGATCGAGATCATCTTTATGTAATGCTACATGTTTTGTCTGCTGGGATCTGATGAATGTTGAATGCTATGTCTTCTGGTTATCAATCTACCATGTTATCTTCATGCTTATGTTATTTATGATCTTGCATGCTCTCCGTTATTAGTAGATGCTCTCGCCAAGTAGATGTGTGGTTTCCATTACGGAGAAAACAACGGTGTTTACCTTGTTTAAATTGTTTACATTACACACTTTTCTTACTGCGATAATCTTTTGCTTGCAACATAATACCCAACGTTTGTCCGGATGATCTTCGGAGGGTGGATCATTAGACATAGATGCAGTTGGATGACGGCCTATGTATTTTGTTGTAATGCCCGCATGAATCACATAGTAATCTTTATGTCTTGCATATGCACTACGGCGCATCCTTCATTTCTGTCAATTGCCCAGCTGTAATTTGTTCCCCATGCATGTTACTTATCTTTCACGGAGAGACACCACTAGTGAACTGTGGACCCCGGTCCATTTTCTCATACTGATAATACACACACTGCTTACACACTACTTTCACAACGCTTTCATACTGCTGCTACTGCTTTCATACTTTTTTCCTACTGTTTTCCACACCATATATTTAACCTCTTTGTGTTCAGCAAAACCGGTGAGATTGACAACCTCACTGCTTCGTTGGGGAAAAGTGATTTGATTATGTTGTGTAGGTTCCATGTTGCTTCTGAACCGGAAGTGCGCCCTGCCATCTCAGCTGCTTCAACCTTCTGAAGTTACTCCTTCCGCCTACTGGTCGATTAAACCTTGGTTTCTTACTGAGGGAAAATTGCCATTGTGCTCATCATACCTTCCTCTTTGGGTCTCCCAACGAGTGCAAGATCTGCACCATCAAGCTAATTTTCTGGCGCCATTGCCGGGGATCTCAAAGTCATCAAGAAGCAACCACTCCCTCGTCAACTCTAGCACCAGCTAATTTTCTGGCGCCGTTGCCGGGGGGAAGAGAATTTCTGCAAGGGGAGTCTCTCACTTCCAATCTCTTTTCTTTGTTTTTGTTTTGCTTAGTTTATTTTATTTCGTCTTGTTTGCTTCTCTTTATAAAAAATACAAAAAATAGTTCTTATTCTAGCTGTAGTTTTATTCCTGTTTTTAGTCTTGTTAAAATGACTACTCCTGAGAACACTAAGTTGTGTGACTTTACTAGCACCAACAACAATGATTACATTAGCACACATATTGCTCCACCTGCTCCTACTACTGATATTTATGAGATAAAGACTTACCTGTTAAACCTTGTTATGAGAGAGCAATTTTCTGGTGTTAGTACTGATGATGCTGCTGCCCATCTTAATAATTTTGTTGAACTAAAATTGTTTCCTTTCTCTTTGAGAGGAAGGGCTAAAGAATGGTTGTTGTCTTTGCCTAGAAATAGTATTGATTTGTTGGACTAAGTGTAAAGATGATTTCATTGGAAAATATTATCCTCCTGCTAAGATTATATCTTTAAGAAGTAGCATTTTGAATTTTAAGCAACTTGATAATGATAATGTTGCTAAAGCTTGGGAGAGAATGAAATCTTTAGTAAAGAATTGTCCCACACATGGACTGACTACTTGGATGATCATCCAAACCTTTTATGCAGGTATGAGTTTTTCTTCAAGAAACCTTCTGGATTCAGCTGCCGGAGGAACCTTTATGCCCATGACCTTGTGGGCAGCAACAAAGCTTCTTGATGATATGATGGTGAATTATTCTGAATGGCACACTAAGAGAGCTACAATTGGTAAGAAGGTAAATGATGTTGAAGAAACCTCCTCTTTGAGTGAAAGACTTGATGCTATTATGTCTATGCTTGTGAATGACCATGCTCCTATTGATCCAAATAATGTTCCTTTAGCCTCTTTGGTTGCTCAAGAAGAGCATGTTGATGTGAACTTCATTAAAAATAATAATTTCAACACCCATGCTTATAGGAATAATTTTGGTAGCAACAATTATAGGCCATATCCTTTTAATAGTGGTAATAATGATAGAACTGGAATGTCTAATGAAACAATTTCAGAAGTTGAAATATCCACTAAAGACTTTATGCAAAAACAATACGATCAAAATAAACTATTTACTAAAACCATGGAGGAACAATCTGTTATGCTAAGAAATATCAGCTATCAACTTGAGAGTTTAAATAGAGAAATATCTGGGTTGCAAGTTAAAATTGCTCATGCTGAAACTTCTATTTCATCCTTTTGCTGCTACCAATGCAATCCAAATTCAAATTGATGATAATGTTAGGATGTTAGCTGAACTGCATGCTAGATGGGAAAGAGAAGATGAATTAGCTAGAAAGAATAATATAGCTAATATTTGCACCATTACCACCACTAGTAAAACTGAACCTCTCATACTAGAAAACATTCGAATATCAATGGTAAAGTAATTGGTGTTGGAAATACCCCCACTTCTGCTATTAAAAATGCAAAACTGCCTGAAACTGCTAAAAATGTTCCTGATAAAAGTGCTGAAATTTTTAGAAATATGGGAGACAATGGTCCCATTACCTTTGATAAAAATGATCTTGACGTTGATGATTGCAACATAACTAAAGTGATTAATTTCTTGCAAAATCTTGCTAGTTGTCCTAATGCTAGTGCTATTAATATGGCTTTCACAAAACATATTACAAATGCTCTCAGGCAAATTAGAGAGAATGAATTAAGATGTGAAGCCTCTATCCCTAGGAAGCTAGATGATGGTTGGGAACCCATTATTAAAATGAAAGTGAATGATTTTGATTGCAATGCTTTATGTGATCTTGCTGCTAGTACCTCTGTTATGTCCAAGAAACTCTATGATATTCTTGATTTACAACCATTGGAACCTTGTTATTTGGATGTTCGTCTTATTGATAATGTTAGAAAGAAACCTTTGGGGAGAGTTTATGATGTTCTTATCATGGTTAATAATAATATGTCCATGTTGATTTTGTTGCCTTGAATATTGAATGCAATGCTTCTTGTCCAATTGTTTTGGGAAGACCTTTTCTTAGAACTGTTGGTGTTGTTATTGATATGAAAGAAGGGAATATTAAATTTCAATTCCCACTCAAGAAAGGTATGGAACACTTTCCTAGAAATAGAATGAAGTTTCCTTTGATTCTATTATTCAAACGAGTTACAATTTGGATGCTTCTTCACTTGAAAACACTTGATTCCACTTTTCTAGGCCTAGCTAAAAGGCGTTAAAGAAAAGCTCTTCTTGGAAGGTAACCCATGGTTCTATTTTTGCTTTGTTTTTTCTCTGTTTTCTTTGAGTCAAGGGGTTGCTTATGTAGCAAATACTTTGTATCTTTGTTTTCATGTTTTAGTTGTGCCAAGTAAAGTTTCTGACGAGTTGGAGTTGGTTTTTGGATTTCTGTGCAGGAAACCGATTTTTTCTATTCACCAGAAAAAATCGTATAATTTACAGAAAAATCATACTGACATGAAATTACTTGAACTTATTCCATGGCTAATTCCGCAACTTTTTCGTTCTTTAAGTTTTTTGATCTGAGCAATGTAAGTGCCTCGATTTTTTTTGTCTTTACAGACTGTTGTGGTTTTGACAGATTCTGCCATTTTTCTTGTATTTGCTCTTTTACGATGTAAAGTGGATTTATTTGCTTCACGAAACATTAGTGGATGTAGTTAATGTTTAAAAGTATCAATAAAACTTGTTCCCTTACGTAACCCATGGATTTTTTTATTGTTGCACTAACCCTCTAATGTGAATTACTCTTTGAGTGTGGTGCGAGGAAAGTTTTAAAGGGTCAAGAGAAGAGGGCGATATATGTGATCAAGAAGAGTGCAAGGTCAAAGCTTGGGGATGCCCCCGTGGTTCATCCAAGCATATTTTAATAATACTCAAGCATCTAAGCTTGGGGATGCCCAACGCATCCCCTTCTTCATCAACAATCTATCAGGTCACTTCTAGTGAAACTATTCGGTCACATCACATGAAGTTTACTTGGAGCGTATGTTTTTTTCTTTTGTTTTCTCTTGTTTTATTTTTTTTACTTGCTGCAATAATATAATTGGACCCTAGCACTCCTTTTTTGGGAGAGATACACGCTCCGCTTTTTCGCTTGAATATTTGCTATGCTCGTATTCTTAGTTTTTTTTCTAGCTGCTGCAAAAATTCCTGTTTAGCTCTTGTTTTCCTTGCATCTCTTGTTCAGAGCTGTTATTTTTAGTAGTGTTATGTGAGTACTCTCATGTTTTCTTGCTGTAGCATTTAGAGAGTTTTTGTTAAATCATGTTTTGTATGGTTCTTGTTGGGAAAAGAAATTGCTACTTGTAGTAGAATTTATAACGGTACAAGTAGAAGCTTGTATAGATTGTGGCTAGAGTTTTCATATCATGCTATATGTTATTTTAATTCTAAAGCCTTGTAGTTATTTAGTATCATGATTAGCCTCAAATAGTTGAGACTATTTAATGTGCCATTGAAAGAATCATGAGTTGTTCTTGTTATATTGAACCATAAATTTGTGGTGTTCTCCTTTGAATGTTTTATTTGGTTGACTTGGTGCATGCTCACACCATGTTTATGACTATGAACCAGTCACTTATATCCTCTATGATCATTTATTTTTTGAATTTGTGGTATCACTTATGCTTTGATTAATGATGTTTATGTCTCTATGCATGATTATGGCTCTTATGCTCTCTTGATTTGTCGCTTCCAGTCTTTTGCTAGCATACACCTATACTGAGTATGATCTCTACTCGTAAAACCAAAGTATGCCAAATGTGTCCACCATACCTACATACATGTGGTATTTAACCGCCACTCCAAAGTAAATTGCTCATGTGTTACCATTAAAACTTTCAAAATTACTCCTGTTTTGTGCTCCTGTTTTAGCTCATGAGGATGTAAATAGAGAATCTTTATCTCACTTGTTGATTGGACTTTCACACCCTGGACTAGTGGCTTCATCCTCTTATCCAATGATAGAAGAGCTGGCATAATTGTCTTCACTATTTTTGCCCCAAATTAATAACAACAAATTCTCTTCACTATTTTTAGCCCTGATTTATCAGTCAAAGCATAATTGTGTAAACAAAAGAGAAAGAGGAATGATCTTCTACCCAGATGCGTCCTTCTATGGGAGCCGCTCTTGTGAAGTCTAGTTGGCTTGTGACGTACTGTATTTTATGTTTACTATTCGTTGACATAAGCATACACCTCTCAAAAAAATAGACACTCCTCCACGGTATGTGATTGTTGACAGGCACCCGAGGATTCGGTTAGCCATGGTTTGTGTTAGATGGATGGGAGGAGTGTCAAACTTTTAATACCTCTGTTTAATAAAATAAAAAGCTCTAGCACATGAGTTGATCCCTACTTCCCTCTACGAAGGGACTTTCTTTTCCTTTTATGTTGAGTCTCCATCTTTGAACTTTATGCACAGTTGAGAGAGCATAGTTGCCATTCTGAGTTTAATGTGCATTTGTCCGAGAAACATTATTAATTGATTCATGATGTGTTGTTGCTTGTTCTCTAATTATTTGTTCTAGTCTTCCTCATGAACTTTGAAGGTGTCCTGGCATTTATGTTTTTCCCCAGTTTTAAGGACTAGCGAAATATCACTTCGCCATGTTATCTCTATGCTTGAATCAAACGTATATCTTTCGTTGCATTGTTATTCATGATCTTTTATTTGTGTTACTTCTCATGATGCTAGGTGGTTGCTATGCTTTATTGTTAAAATCCTATTTATCATGGTTGTGTTGAAGTTCTATGATCTCAGCTTACTTATGCTTTTACATTATTGATGATCAAGTTTATGTTGGTAGCATGTAACCTCAGAAATTATGTGTTTTTATCGTTTACCTACTCGAGGACGAGTAGGAACTAAGCTTGGGGATGTTGATACATCATAAACATATCCTTAATTTCTGATGTTCCATGTTGTTTTCATGTTGTTTCCTACATGTTTTCTATACACTTTATGTCATTTTTATCGATTTTACGGACTAACCTATTGACAAGATGCCATAGAGCCAGTTCCCTGTTTTCTGTTGTTTTTAGTTTCAGAAAAGTTGTTCTTGAAATATTCTCGTAATTGGAAAATTCGAAGCCCGGAAATCTTAGAATCCCTGAAGGTTCCACGTAGTCCCTAAGAGGCCTGGAGGGGGGCCACAGGGGGCCACATCATAGGGCGGCGCGCCCTCTGGCCTCGCCATGGGGTGGTGTGGGCCCCCCAGGCCTCCATCGCCTTTGCCCTTTCGCCTATTTATACCCCCCAAGGCGTAAACCCGAAAGATATACCACTCCGTCCCGAGAAACACCCGAGGCCATCTTCATCGTCATCCCGAGATCGGGAGGGTTCTCGAGCTCTCCCCGACACCCTGCCAGGAGGGGAATTCATCACCAAAGGGGTCTACACCACCATGTCCTCCTCCGAAGTGATGCGTGAGTAGTTCATCCCGGGACTACGGGTCCATAGCAGTAGCTAGATGGTTGTTTTATCCACTTTGTACCTCATGTTTAGATCTCGTGAGCTTCCTCAGATGATCGAGATCATCTTTATGTAATGCTACATGTTGTGTTTGCTGGGATCTGATGAATGTTGAATGCTATGTCTTCTGATTATCAATCTACCATGTTATCTTCATGATTATGTTATTTATGATCTTGCATGCTCTCCGTTATTAGTAGATGCTCTGGCCAAGTAGATGCTACTAACTCCAAGAGGGAGTATTTATGCTCGATGGTGGGTTCATGCCTCCTTTGCATCTATGCTCGAGTGACAGAAACGCGACGGATGGAGGATGTGTTGTTGCCATTAGGGAGAAAACAACGATGTTTACCTAGTTTAAATTGTTTACATTACACACTTTGCTTACTGCGATAATCTTTTGCTTGCAACTTAATACCCAACGTTTGTTCGGATGATGTTCGGAGGGTGGATCATTAGACATATATGCATTTGGATGACGGTCTATGTAATTTTTTGTAATGCCCGCATGAATCACATAGTAATATTTATGTCTTGCAGATGCACTATGATGCATCCTTCATTTTTGTCAATTGCCGAGCTGTAATTTGTTCCCCACACATGTTATTTATCTTTCACTGAGAGACACCACTAGTGAACTGTGGACCCCGGTCCATTTTCTCATACTGATTATACACACATTGCTTATACACTACTTTCACAATGCTTTCATACTGCTGCTACTGCTTTCATTCTGTTTTCCTACTGTTTTCCACACCATACGTTTAACCTCTTTGTGTTCAGCAAAACCGGTGAGATTGACAACCTCACTGCTTCGTTGGGGCAAAGTGATTTGATTGTGTTGTGTAGGTTCCACGTTGCTTCTGAACCGTTAGTGCACCCTGCCATCTCAGCTGCTTCAACCTTCTAAAGTTACTCCTTCCTCCTACTGGTCGATTAAACCTTGGTTTCTTACTGAGGGAAAACTGCTACTGTGCTCATCATACCTTCCTCGTGGGGTCTCCCAACGAGTGCAAGATCTTCACCATCAAGCTAATTTTCTTGCGCCATTGCCGAGGATCTCAAAGTCATCAAGAAGAAACCACTCCCTCTTCAACTCTAGCACCAGCTAATTTTTTGGCGCCGTTGCCGGGGAGGAAGAGAATTTCTGCAAGGGGAGTCTCTCACTACCAATCTCTTTTCTTTGCTTTTGTTTTGCTTTTATTTTATTTTGTCTTGTTTGCTTCTCTTTATAAACAATACAAAAAAAAAGTTCTTATTCTAGCTGTAGTTTTATTCCTGTTTTTAGTCTTGTTAAAATGACTACTCCTGAGAACACTAAGTTGTGTGACTTTACTAGCACAAACAACAATGATTTCATTAGCACACATATTGCTCCACCTGCTCCTACTGCTGATATTTATGAGATAAAGCCTGCCCTGTTAAACCTTGTTATGAGAGAGCAATTTTCTGGTGTTATTACTGATGATGCTGCTGCCCATCTTAATAATTTTGTTGAACTAAAATTGTTTCCTTTCTCTTTGAGAGGTAGAGCTAAAGAATGGTTGTTGTCTTTGCCTAGAAATAGTATTGATTCTTGGACTAAGTGTAAAGATGATTTCATTGGAAAATATTATCCTCCTGCTAAGATTATATCTTTAAAAGTAGCATTATGAATTTTAAGCAACTTGATAATGAGAATGTTGCTAAATCTTGGGAAAGAATGAAATCTTTAGTAAAGAATTGTCCCACACATGGACTGACTACTTGGATGATCATCCAAACCTTTTATGCAGGTATGAATTTTTCTTCAAGAAACCTTATGGATTCAGCTGTTGGAGGAACCTTTATGTCCATGACCTTGGGGGCAGCAAAAAAGCTTCTTGATGATATGATGGTGAATTATTCTGAATGGCACACTAAGAGATCTACAACTGGTAAGAAGGTAAATGTTGTTGAAGAAACCTCCTCTTTGAGTGAAAGACTTGATGATATTATGTCTATGCTTGTGAATTACCATGATCCTATTGATCCAAATAATGTTCCTTTAGCCTCTTTGGTTTCTCAAGAAGAGCATGTTGATGTGAACTTCATCAAAAATAATAATTTAAACACCCATGCTTAATAGAAAAATTTTGGTAGCAACAATTATAGGCCATATCCTTTTAATAGTGGTAATAATGATAGAACTGGAATGTCTAATGAAACAATTTCAGAAGTTGAAAGAGCCACTAAAGAATTTATTCAAAAACAATATGATCAAAATAAACTATTTACTAAAACCATGGAGGAACAATCTGTTATGCGAAGAAATATCAGCTATCAACTTGAGAGTTTAAATAGAGAAATATCTGGGTTGCAAGTTAAAATTGCTCATGCTGAAACTTCTATCTCATCCATGTCTGAAGCTCAATCTTCTTTGATTAACAGAATGACTGCTAAAACTGAAACTATAGACGAGAATCCTTTTGCTGCTACCAATGCCATCCAAATTCGAATTGATGATAATGTTAGGATGTTAGCTGAATTGCATGCTAGATGGGAAAGAGAAGATGAATTAGCTAGAAAGAATAATATAGATAATGTTTGCACCATTACCACCACTTGTAAAATTTAATCTCTCATGCTAGAAAACCTTCTACTATCAATGGTAAAGTAATTGGTGTTGGAAATACTCCCACTTCTGCTATAAAAAATGCAAAACTGCCTGAAACTGCTAAAAATGTTCCTGATAAAAGTGCTGAAATTTTAAAAATATGAGAGACAACGGTCCCATTACCTTTGATAAAAATGATCTTGACGTTGATGATTGCAACATAACTGAAGTGATTAATTTCTTTCAAAATCTTGCTAGTTGTCCTAATGCTAGTGCTATGAATATAGCTTTCACAAAACATATTACAAATGCTCTCATGCAAATTAGAGAGGATGAATTAAGATGTGAAGCCTCTATCATTAGGAAGCTAGATGATGGTTGGGAACTCATTATTAAAATGGAAGTGAATGATTTTTATTGCAATGCTTTATGTGATCTTGGTGCTAGTACCTCTCTTATGCCTAAGAAACTCTATGATATTCTTGATTTACCACCATTGGGACCTTGTTATTTGGATGTTCGTCTTATTGATAATGTTAGAAAGAAACCTTTGGGGGAGAGTTTACGATTTTCTTATCATGGTTAATAATAATATTGTACATGTTGATTTTGTTGTCTTGAATATTGAATGCAATGCTTCTTGTCCAATTGTTTTGGGAAGACCTTTTGTTAGAACTGTTGGTGCTGTTATTGATATGAAAGAGGGAAATATTAAATTTCACCCTTTCCTAGAAAGAGAATGAAGTTTCATTTTGACTCTATTATTCGAACGAGTTACAATTTGGATGCTTCTTCACTTGAAAACACTTGATTCCACTTTTCTGGGCCTAGCTAAAAGGCGTTAAAGAAAAGCACTTCTTGGAAGATAACCCCAGGTTCTATTTTTGCTTTCTTTTTCTCTGTTTTCTTTGAGTCAAGGGGTTGTATACTTATGTAGCAACTACTTTGTATCTTTGTTTTCATGTTTTATTTGTGCCAAGTAAAGTTTCTGACGAGAGTTGGAGTTGGTTTTTGGATTTCTCCGCAGGAAACAGATTTCTGCTGTTCACCAGAAAAAATCGTATAATTTACATAAAAATCATATTGACCTGAAATTACTTGATCTTATTCCCCGTCTAATTATGCAACTCTTTTGTTCTTTAAGTTTTTCGATCTGAGCAACGTAAGTGCCTCAAAAAATTCTTGTTTATAGACTGTTCTGGTTTTGACAGATTCTGCCATTTTTCTTTCATTTGCTCTTTTACGATGTAAAGTGGATTTCTTTGCTTCACGAAACATCAGTGGCTGTGTCTAATGTTTAAAATTATCAATAGCAGTTGTGCCCTTACGTAACCCATGGATTTTTTTATTGTTGCACTAACCCTCTAATGCGAATTACTCTTTGAGTGTGGTGTGAAGAAAATTTCAAGGGTCAAGAGAAGAGGGTGATATATGTGATCAATAAGAGTGCAAGGTCAAAGCTTGGGGATGCCCCTGTGGTTCATCCAAGAATATTTTAAGAAGACTCAAGAATCTAATCTTGGGGATGCCCATGGCACCCCTTCTTCATCAACAATCTACCAGGTCACTTCTAGTGAAACTATATTTTTATTTGGTCACATCATATGAAGTTTACTTGGAGCGTATTTTTTTTCTTTTGTTTTCTCTTATTTTCTTTTGTTTTCCTTGATGCAATAATATAATTGGACCCTAGCATTCCTTGTTTGGGAGAGATACACGCTCTGCTTTTTCGCTAGAATATTTGCTATGCTCCTATTCTTAGTTTTTTTCTAGCTGCTGAAAAAATTCCTGTTTAGCTCTTGTTTTCCTTGCATCTCTTGTTCAAAGATGATAGTTTTAGTAGTGTTATGTGAGTACTCTCATGTTTGCATGCTGTAGCATTTAGAGATTTTTTGTTAAAGCATGTTTTGTATGGTGCTCGTTGGGAAAAGAAATTGCTACTTGTAGTAGAATTTATAACAGTGCAAGTAGAAGCTTGTATAGATTGTGGCTAGAGTTTTCATATCATGCTAGATGTTATTTTAATTCTAAAGCCTTGTAGTTATTTAGTATCATGATTAGCCTCAAATAGCTGAGACTGTTTAATGTGCCATTGAAAGAATCATGAGTTGTTCTTGTTATATTGAACCATAAATTTGTGGTGTTCTCCTTTGAATGTTTTATTTGGTTGACTTGGTGCATGCTCACACCATGTTTATGACTATGAACCAGTCACTTATATTCTCTATGATCATTTAGTTTTCGAATTTGTGGTAGCACTTATGCTTTGATTAATGATGTTTATGTCGCTATGCATGATTATGGCTCTTATGCTCTCTTGATTTGTCGCTCCCAGTCTTTTGCTAGCCTCCACCTATACTGAGTATGAGCTCTACTCGTGCATCCCACTCCCAAAAACCAAAGTATGCCAAATGTGTCCACCATACCTACCTACATGTGGTATTTAAACTCCACTCCAAAGTAAATTGCTCATGTGTTACCATTAAAACTTTCAAAACTACTCCTGTTTTGTGCTCCTGTTTTAGCTCATGAGGATGTAAATAGAGAATCTTTATCTCACTTGTTGATTGGACTTTCACACCCTGGACTAGTGGCTTCATCCTCTTATCCAATGCTAGAAGAGCTGGCAGCGGGGTGCCCAGCCCCAAATTAATAACAAAAAAATCTCTTCACTATTTTTGCCCCTGATTTATCAGTCAAAGCATAATTGTGTAAACAAAAGAGAAAGAGGAATGACCTTCTACCCAGATGCGTCCTTCTATGGGAGCCGCTCTTGTGAAGTCTAGTTGGCTTGTGACTTACTGTATTTTCTGTTTACCATTCGTTGACATAAGCATATACCTCTCTAAAAAAATAGACACTCATCCATGGTATGTGATTGTTGACAGGCACCCGAGGATTCGGTTAGCCATGGTTTGTGTTAGATGGATGGGAGGAGTGTCAAACTTTTAATACCTCTGTTTAATAAAATAAAAAGCTCTAGCACATGAATTGATCTATGCTTCCCTCTGTGAAGGGCCTTTCGTTTACTTTATGTT
This sequence comes from Alopecurus myosuroides, assembly GCA_028641055.1. NCBI lineage: Eukaryota > Viridiplantae > Streptophyta > Magnoliopsida > Poales > Poaceae > Alopecurus > Alopecurus myosuroides. Next base: position 181,091,698 of record CM054058.1, read on the forward strand.
GAGTCTCCATCTTCGAACTTTATGCACAGTTGAGAGAGCATAGTTGCCATTCTGAGTTTAATGTGCATTTGTCCCAGAAACATTATTAATTGATTCATGATGTGTTATTACTTGTTCTCTAATTATTTGTTCTAGTCTTCCTCATGAACTTTGAAGGTGTCCTGGCATTTATGTTTTGCCCCAGTTTTAAGGACTAGCGAAATATCACTTTGCCATGTTATCACTATGCTTGAAACAAACGTATATCTTTTGTTGCATTGTTATTCATGATCTTTTTATTTGTGTTACTTCTCATGATGCTAGGTGATTGCTATGCTTTATTGTTAAAATTCTATTTATCATGGTTGTGTTGAAGTTCTATGATCTCAACTTACTTATGCTTTTACATTATTGATGATCAAGTTTATGTTGGTAACATGTCACCTCAGAAATTATGTGTTTTTATCGTTTACCTACTCGAGGACGAGTAGGAACTAAGCTTGGGGATGTTGATACATCATAAACATATCCTTAATTTCTGATGTTCCATGTTGTTTTCATGTTGTTTCCTACATGTTTTCTATACACTTTATGTCATTTTTATCGATTTTACGGACTAACCTATTGACAAGATGCCATAGAGCCAGTTCCCTGTTTTCTGTTGTTTTTAGTTTCAGAAAAGTTGTTCTTGAAATATTCTCGTAATTGGAAAATTCGAAGCCCGGAAATCTTAGAATCCCTGAAGGTTCCACGTAGTCCCTAAGAGGCCTGGAGGGGGGCCACAGGGGGCCACATCATAGGGCGGCGCGCCCTCTGGCCGCGCCATGGGGTGGTGTGGGCCCCCGAGGCCTCCATCGCCTTTGCCCTTTCGCCTATTTATACCCCCCCGAGGCGTAAACCCTAAAGATATACCACTCCGTCCCGAGAAACACTCGAGGCCGCCGTCATCGTCATCCCGAGATCGGGAGGGTTCTCGAGCTCTCCCTGACACCCTGCCAGGAGGGGAATTCATCATCGAAGGGGTCTACACCACCATGTCCTCCTCCGAAGTGATGCGTGAGTAGTTCATCCCGGGACTACGGGTCCATAGCAGTAGCTAGATGGTTGTTTTTTCCACTTTGTACCTCATGTTTAGATCTCGTGAGTTGCCTCACATGATCGAGATCATCTTTATGTAATGCTACATGTTGTGTTTGATGGGATCTGATGAATGTTGAATGCTATGTCTTCTAATTATCAATCTACCATGTTATCTTCATGATTATGTTATTTATGATCTTGCATGCTCTCCGTTATTATTAGATGCTAGTCACTCCAAGAGGGAGTATTTATATTCGATAGTGGGTTCATGCCTCTTTTGCATCTGTGCTCGAGTGACAGAAACGTGACGAAGGGAGGATGTGCTGTTTCCATTAGGGAGAAAACAACGGTGCTTACCTAGTTTACATTACACACTTTGCTTACTGCGATAATATGTTGCTTGCAACTTAATACCCAATGTTTGTTCAGATGATATTTGGAGGGTGGATTATTAGACATAGATGCAGTTGGATGACGGTCTATGTATTTTGTTGTAATGCCCACATGAATCACACAGTAATCTTTATGTCTTTGTGTAGGTTCCACGTTGCTTCTGAAACGGTAGTGCGTCCTGCCATCTCAGCTGCTTCAACCTTCTGAAGTTACTCCTTCCTCCTACTGGTCGATTAAACCCTGATTTCTTACCGAGGGAAAACTGCTGCTGTGCTCATCATACCTTCCTCTTAGGGTCTCCCAACAAGCGCAAGATCTGCACCATCAAGCTAATTTTCTGGCGCCATTACCGGGGATCTCAAAGTCATCAAGAAGCAACCACTCCCTCGTCAACTCTAGCACCAGCAATCCACTTGAGCAAGATGATGTCGATCTTGATCACTTCAAGTGGACCACCTTTATTGATCGCACTTTGCTTGGGGAAGAATTCCAAATTGCTCTCCCATAAACAATTATGGGAAAGCCTTTCTTATGTGCATCTTCACCGACCCTTATATTTATGACCATCACCACTTGATGTCATCCTCCTTGGGCTATGTGGAATCTTTCTTTTTTATGCAAGCACATTGGAAGATATCGTGCATCTTCTTTTTTTATCCATAATGTTGATGTCTTGAAGGTAGACATGAATGACCACTCCATCTTGTTCTTTAAGACATACAAGCAGTAAGCTTAACAGCACAACGGTACTACCGTTGCACACAATGGTACTACTGCCACTGACATCTCGGCGGTACCCAATGTATTGCACACTGGTGCTCAGCGGTACCACGGAAGAAGTACCGTGAAGCTCCAGTAGCGGTACTACCGTAAACGGCAGCGGTACTACCGCTGGCCCAAATAATTAAAGCACTGGAAGTAGTACTATGCCGGTATCTCTTGGGTACCGGTGGGATATCAGATGCCTTTTTTTGCTAGCGGTACCTCCAGCGGTAGTACCGCTCTGTCTGGAGTGTACCAGGTGTGTTAAAACAGTACAACTCCATGAGGAGTGGAACTACCGATGCACAACTTGATACTACCGTTGGACAGAGAAAAAACCTTCTCGGCCATATCTTTGATAATTTCTTGAATACCATCTTGGACATCAAATGATCTTTTTTGATTCACACAAGAACTCCAAACTATTCTTATGGACAAGTCCTACGAGAATATTTCAATAAAAACATTAGTCTATATGAATTGTCATTAATTTCCAAAACCACACATGGGGTAACATACACTTTCACTGGGGCTAACTCCGCTTGAGCCAGCTCTTTGGTGCGGGCAAGCGAGATAAACTCAAGCTTCTTTCCATGTTCAAATGAGAAAGCAAGGCCGACATCATGTGCAACCTCTAACAAGTGTGTATCTGACACAGAAGGAAGAACCGAGAAATCGGAGAGAGTCGTACCTTTATTTTGGCCTCCGCTTTACATGGTTTGATTTTCACTAAAATTAAAACACAGGATAATCTAAGATAGAGAGATTATTTTCACATCTTGATTTCTTGCAGTCCATAGAGGATTGTTAGTTAAAAAATTTGGAGGTTTATTTGAAAGGTCAACCAAAACACTATAGTAGTTTTCTTTTTGAAACTAAAAGCTACTCCCTCCGTTACTAAATATAAGATGTTCTAGATATTATCATGTTGTTTAGATGCGGACTAATGTAAGTGAACATATATACTAAAAGTTGTCTAGATACATGTACACACGTGTGAATGTGGTAAAGAGCTAAAACATTTTAGTATAGTATACTAATAGTATTATAGTACAAGTTACTTCACGGCCGTGGTCCAGCGAGGAGCGAGAACGGGCTCTCAGAACTTGTCGTAACGTTGTCTCAACGTGACCGCGAGCGACCTTTTTGGTGGGGCCACAGAAGTCTCCAAGTTTTCTCCTCTCCGGTAGGAGTATTCCAAATCAGGCAAGGTACAGAAATAACACGAGGGCCAAACAGACCAAATAGGGAGGAGAACCGAGGAGGCCTTTGCATTCCCGCCATTTCCTCCCGTCCCGTCCCTCCGGAGTCCGGACACCCGAGACCGCCCAACGCAACCGCTTCCTATACAACTCCACGGTTGCCTCGCCCTCCACCCGCTAAGGCTCCGCATCCCCCACAATTCTGACCTCCCCGGCGCCGCTCCCCCGCGTGCCGACCCGCTGTAGCGCGCCGGCTCGCCATGGGCAACTGCTGCCCGGGCTCTGGGGATGCGGAGCCCGCCCCCGACTCATCCGCCTCCCATGACGCCTCCGGCACCAACCGCTCGGGCGCGTCCGTCAAGGCCGGCGCGTCCGCCTCCTCGGCGCCGGCGCAGAACAAGCCGCCTTCCGCCATTGGCCCCGTGCTCGGCCGCCCGATGGAGGACGTGCGCAGCATCTACACCATCGGCAAGGAGCTCGGGCGCGGCCAGTTCGGCGTGACGAGCCTGTGCACGCACAAGGCGACAGGCGAGAAGTTCGCGTGCAAGACCATCGCCAAGCGGAAGCTGTCGACCAAGGAGGACGTGGAGGACGTGCGTCGCGAGGTGCAGATCATGTACCACCTCGCCGGCCAGCCCAACATCGTGGAGCTCAAGGGTGCCTACGAGGACAAGCAGTCGGTGCACCTCGTCATGGAGCTCTGCGCCGGCGGGGAGCTCTTCGACCGGATCATCGGCAAGGGAAAGTACACGGAGCGCGCCGCGGCGTCGCTGCTCCGCACCATCGTGGAGATCATCCACACCTGCCACTCCCTCGGCGTGATCCACCGCGACCTCAAGCCCGAGAACTTCCTCCTCCTAAGCAAGGAAGAGGACGCGACGCTCAAGGCCACCGACTTCGGGCTCTCCGTCTTCTTCAAGCAAGGGGAGGTGTTCAAGGACATCGTCGGCAGCGCGTACTACATCGCGCCGGAGGTCCTGAAGCGGAGCTACGGTCCCGAGGCGGACATCTGGAGCGTCGGCGTCATCCTTTACATCCTTCTCTGCGGTGTTCCTCCCTTCTGGGCAGGCAAGTTCTTCTCGTGGCGTTTACAATTACGTCGCATGAAAAAGAATCAGTGATGCATGGTTGACACGAGGAATTTGGTGTTTCAGAATCGGAGCACGGCATCTTCAATTCGATCCTGAGGGGGCAGATGGACTTCACCAGCGACCCCTGGCCGCGCATTTCGGCTGGCGCCAAGGACCTCGTCAGGAAGATGCTCAACTCTGACCCCAAGAAGAGGATCTCTGCCTACGACGTCCTCAGTGCGTGTTTACCTCTCTACATTTGCTACTATTTGAGGTCGTACCCTGAAATTTCTGCATCATAACACCGTTTTTGCTCGTGTTGTTCAGATCACCCTTGGATCAAGGAAGACGGTGAAGCGCCCGACACACCACTGGACAACGCCGTCATGAACAGGCTCAAGCAGTTCAGGGCGATGAACCAGTTCAAGAAGGCCGCGCTAAGGGTCCGTGGTTCTGAAGAACTACTTAGTAGTGTACATTATATTTCGTTTTCTGAACGGATGCCATGGTATGTATGTATGCAGGTCATCGCCGGATGCCTGTCGGAGGAAGAGATCAGAGGGCTGAAGGAGATGTTCAAGAGCATGGACGCCGACAACAGCGGCACGATCACCGTGGACGAGCTCCGGCGAGGTCTGTCCAAGGAGGGGACCAAGCTCACGGAGGCCGAAGTGGAGCAGCTCATGGAAGCGGTAAGTCTCCGTCGACAGAAACTTGGTGGACAGAAACGATTTCGTTCTGAACTTGCGTTTAATTTGCTGGGGATTCCAGGCCGATGCGGACGGGAACGGCACGATCGACTACGAGGAGTTCATCACGGCGACGATGCACATGAACAGGATGGACAGGGAAGAGCACCTGTACACCGCGTTCCAGTACTTCGACAAGGACAACAGCGGGTAGATTAACTGAACCTCAGATACAGCTGGTATATACTACTACTGAAGAGCACCGGACACATTCTAACTTAGCCCTGTCGTGTTCTGTGGCTGCAGCTGCATCTCCAAGGAGGAGCTCGAACAGGCTCTGCGGGAGAAGGGACTACTGGACGGCAGAGACATCAAGGACATCATCGCCGAGGTCGACGCCGACAACGTAAGTTAGCAGGCCAAAATCTGGAGGCTACATGCAACTGCAAGCACGTTATGTATACCAGAGTGATCGTCTGAAACTTAATTATGGTGGTGGTTGCAGGACGGGAGGATCGACTACAGCGAGTTCGCGGCGATGATGAGGAAAGGGAACCCGGAGGCCCCCAAGAAGCGACGCGACGTCGTGCTATAGGAGGAGATCGACCCACCGGCAACGGCAACAGCAACAGCAAACGACCATAGCCTCCCAGCCGCGTCTCTCTCGCTCGAGCGACCGGTCGTGCGTTTGCACGCGTCTTAGAACTGCAGGGCTTTGTGCGTGTGGCGTTTTATTCCTCGCTTTGACCCCGGCCCGGCGGCCCGGCCAGGGACAGCTCGAGTTAGAACTGTTCGTATGTGTACTCGTTCATTTTGCTAACGGTTCTTGGGTGTTGGTGACCACCATTCGACTCACCACGACGATGATAAGCTGTGTATACTTTGCAGATTGTTAAGAGGAGTAGCAAATGTGCGTACATACAGAAAAAGTTGCGGAGACAGAACGCTCTCGTGCACTCTGTCAGTGTTCTTTTTTTCCTCTGGTTCGGCTAATTCCCCTGACCGTCAACGGAATTAGTATTACTCTGTTCACTTTGAAGCCTAAATTCTTGAGTGAATTGCAGATACCATCAACAGATCAACTTGAGTGAAGCAAATAGTGTATTTTTCTTTCTCACGGGCCACACGTTTTGGCTCTTCTTTTTGAAACCCGGTAGGAGCTATGTATTTTCATTGATTTAGAAAGAGAGAAAGGTCGAAGCCACTGCAAAGAAAAACCACTCTGGCACAGCCTGACAGGCAGAAGCAGGTAGCATTAAGAGAGAGCCATCCCTTGGCACTCCCTTGACATCTACTCACTCCGTTCACAAATAGATGACTTCTGTTTGTCCAAATATGATTGTATGTAGACTTGTTTATGTCCAAATACATTCATATTTACACAAATGGAAGTCATCTATTTGTGAACGGAGGGAGTATTATTATTATTATTATATACTAAAAGCAATATACGGCTGTCGAATAGAGCCGCCATATTGATCCACATCATCTAAATTATTCTTGATGGTTGGATTTAAAAGCGGTGGTTAGGATTTAGGGAAAGGTTGTTAATTACGTAATTGTGTAGCAGTTCGTTGACACGTTCTATACTAGGTATCTATAGTTTTTTCCTTTTTTTTTTGAGAATCCGCCTCCACAGGCCCTTTTATTCATATGTATAGAATACATATCCGATTGCACTGCTGCAATCAGGAATTCAGGGATTACATCGAAGAAATTTAGCATATTTTCAAGAGTTAACGCAGCCTTTGCACAAGCATGAGCTGCTGCATTTGCACTTCTTCTCACTGCCTGCAACCTAAAACCCCGTGAATTTGAGAGATTCACCTCCATCTCTCTAAAAACCCCAGCTCCCACGGACTTTTTATTTCTTCCATGCCAAAGCTTGCAAACCTCCTCACAGTCTGTTTCGATAATCACCTTGTGGAACCCACGCTCCGCAGCCAGTCGCACTGCATCTCTACACGCCAGTAGCTCACAGGTGAACGGCTCAGTAATAGCATTGTACCTGATACACCTACTAAAAAGGACGGCCCCTTCATGGTCTCGGGCTACCATCCCTGTCCCTGCACACCTCTGGATAGAGTTAATGGAACCGTCGGAATTTATCTTGATCCACCCTTCCTCCGGTGGTTTCCACCTCTCTTTGGGTTGCAGTACCTTCTCTCCCTCTTCCCTAGAGATATCAAGCGAAGAGATCATTTCTTCTATCAGTGTCATTGATTGTAACGGCTGGAATCTGATCTCCTCATGAGCATATTTATTCCATATAGCCCACATTACTGATACAGCTATAGAGCTTCTTCGTTTACTGATAAAACTCGGATCTAGCAGATCCTTTGACCATGTAGCCGGGTGCAGTTTTGGTAGACTGAAGTCAAAGAATCCCGCCGCTGCATCCCAGTACATTTTTGCGTGATCACACCGCACAAGCGCGTGGAACAAAGTCTCATCTCCATGCCCACACATGGGGCACGTGGAAACTTCCATAATATGTCTCCTTCTCAGTTCATTATAGGAGGGCAACATGTTACGTACTAACCTCCACCAAAATATACGGATCTTCGGTTGCACCCGTAGCTTCCACAAAGCCTTCCAGCAGTCTGTACTTTCAGTCGAGCTGCCTGGTGTTTCATCGAGGCTTAGTCTTCTTTCGATAAGTACTCTATACAAGGAACGAACCGTGAAGCCCCCTGTCCGTTCTAGAGCCCATGCCCAGAAGTCCTCGGATACTGCTCTTGCGCGAGGCATAGCCAGTACTGCCTCCGCATCGGAGGTGATCAACACCTCCCTCACGAGCTCTTCCTTCCACTCCCCTGAATAATCATCAATGAGGTCCGAGACAAGCTGAACCGTTATATCAGACGGTCTACACAATGGTCTCATCGACCCCGTCCCTGCAATCCATTGATCATGCCAAATTTCAGTAGTTCTTCCATCACCTATTCTTCGTATCAGACCCACCTTTAGAGCTTCTCGCCCTTTTATAATTGCTCTCCACGTTGGAGAGGCACTTTGTGGGCAGCCAGCTAGCAAGAAGTCTCCATCCGGATAATATCTCCCAAGCAATACTCTCGCACACAAGCTTTGTGGATTTTTCCGATAGCGCCTCCCTCTGAATTTGTAACGTATTCCTCACACTTCTTCTCACCGAAGCACCAGTGTTAGGACTGAAAAACACCGAACTCTTCCCTTTATTTGCACTTTGGCCCGAGCCAAGGCAATACACATCAAGAATCTCCTTTAGTCTTGTAGCACTCCGACTGTCACTCTTCATAAAAATCAGGCAGTCGTCTGCAAACAGCAGATAAGATATCCAAGGGGCCCTCACCCCTACCCGGATTCCTCTATCGATCCACCCCCCCATCATAATTCTTGAGCAGGCAAGATAATCCTTCTCCACATAATAGAAACAAGTACGGGGAGATCGGGTTTCCTTGCCGAATTCCCCTCGTTGGGTAGAAACTGGGAAGCAATTCCCCATTAACTTTAACTTGGAAAGAAACTGTAGTAACACACCTCATTACGAGAGAGATCCACTCTTCATTGAATCCCAATTGTTGCATAATTCCTTGCAGGTATGCCCACTCCACTCGGTCATAGGCCTTCATCATATCCACCTTGACCGCACACCATCCTTGCTTCCCCTTCCGTCTCCTCATCGAGTGAATGCACTCGTAGGCTGTTAATACATTATCCGTAATAAGCCTCCCTGGAACGAAGGCAGATTGCTCCTCCGCAATAATCTCATCAAGAATACCCCTCAATCGGTTAGCTAGAACCTTAGAACAAATTTTGTAGATCACGTTACACAAGGAGATAGGCCGATACTGTGTGATATTTCTCGGGTTTCTCATCTTGGGGATGAGAACGATCACTGTTTTATTTATCACCTCCGGCATATGGCCTCCCCTCAAGAACCCGAGAACTGCCTCTGTCACATCCTTCTTAATAAGACTCCAATGCCTTTGGTAAAAACCTGCATTGAAGCCATCACATCCAGGAGATTTCGATGGCCCCATGCAGAATAGCGCTTGTTCGACTTCCACCTCAGTGAATGGTTTGGACAGGGATTCATTCATGCCCTCAGTCACTTGTGGCTCGACATGATGGAGAATCGCCTCGACGTTGATCTCCTCCTGCTTCGCATACAGAGCCGTATAGAAGCCCTGCACTTCCGCCTGCACTTCTTCCTTGCTCTCACATAAAATACCATGATCATCTTCAAGGGTACGAATACGGTTCTGATTCTTCCTCGCAGATGCACGCGCATGGAAATATTTCGTGTTTCTATCCCCTGCCTTTAGCCAATCCGCTCTAGCTCTTTGTCGTGCCAACACTTCCTCCTTTGACAAGAGATCATTTAGCTGCCATGCTAACTCTTTCTCACGCCTAGATACTCCTCGATACAAGGAGTTGGCTCTTTCCCTCTCAAATTCCTTCCGTACCTTCTTTATTTTCTTCTTAATGTCTCCAAACTTGCGCATCTTCCAATCAGTCGGATGGATTTTCATATTATTTAGGGCATCATTGAGACCCAGCAGGCCCCCGTGTCCAGCTCCCACTCTCCATCCTTGGGTCACCGCATCATCATACGAGTTCTCTTTCTGCCACGCCTCCTCGTACATAAAGGGACGGCTCCCTGTGCTCGCACCAATATCAACAATACGTCGCAATTTTACTACCAAGAAACAATGATCCGATCTTGGCGTTGAGATATGTCTGACATTCATAGCCGAATATAAATTCCACAACGCAGGGTCTGCTAGAAACCTGTCCAGACGTACCTTGATATTAGCTAACCCTTCTTGGTTATTGTCCCATGTGAAGGGAACACCCGTGTAGCCAAGATCTTGGAAATTACAGAAATCAATCGTTTCTCTAAAACCCTCCATCTGCCACTCCTGTCTATCATTTGCACCAAAATACTCCGAATTATCAATTATTTCATTGAAGTCACCGCCACATAGCTATGGCAAATCACTTTGGCCCCTTAGCCACCTCAACAATTCCCAGCTTCGTTTCCGCTCACTCCTACGCGCCTTGGCATAGAACCCGGTAAATCTCCACTCCTTCATGTCACCTCCAACATTTTTCACCGTCACGTCAATATGTTGATCAGACATATTGTTGAGTGTCATCTCAACCTCCTTCGACCAAAATAAGGCCAGACCGCCACTTAAGCCATTACTGCTTACGGGCACACATCCTGCAAAACCCAACCGTGAGGTTAGGTCTGCCACTCTTTTCCCATCTATTTTTGTCTCACAAACAAACACTAGCGCGGGCGCTTCCAACCTCACAATATTGTGAAGTTCCAGAACTGTCGCCGGGTTCCCAAGCCCTCGACAGTTCCAACATATGCAACTCATTGCTCCTGGCGGGGCCGCGTCGCGACCTCCGCCAAAATAGCCTGTGTATCCTCCATGTCCCCCCTTGTTTCTTCTTCTTAGAGTCCCTACTGTCATTCCTTGACTCACTAGATAATTCCTCCTCATTCTGCCTCTTCTTATTCAGAGTCTCTTGGTCTGTTAAAAGCAAGGGTTTCGGCCTCGGTTTGGTGACTTGATCAATGTTCATGTTTACCTTTCTATAAACCTCTGGTCTACCTCTACCTCGCCCTCCCGTGCCTGCTCCCTGCCTCCCAGCCATCCCTCCCCTCAAGTGAGAGTTGTACACCCCCTGATGTGGTGTCCTCCTCTTCCCAGTCTTCTCCGGTGAGGTGACCTCATCACCCGGTTCCACCTCCGCATCATACTCCCCATAGCCTTCTTCCTTCTCCCAATTATTTCCCGAAGCAGATCCATTACTCCACTGTCCACCCGCAGCCCAGCTCCTCTTGTTGTACTGTGAAAGCGCATGGTTCCCCCATATGTGGTTTTGGTAATTAATGACAATCCTTATGGACTAATGTTTGCATTGAGTTATCCTTGTAGATCTTGTCCATAGGAAATAATGGAGTTCATGTGTTGAACTCTATTAGCTTCCTTGATGGCCATTGTTTTTCTCATGGATTTATATGAAGAATGGTCTTGGTTTGAGTTGAGCTTATTGCTAGTTTGTCTTGAAGAAAAAGGATTAGGTGATCTTTCATTATCATCTTCAAGACATCATCTTTAGAAGTGAGAAGCAAAGATACAAGGTTGATCAAGCAAGCGATCAACACACAAAGCTACAAGTTGTACCAAGTGGGATTGTGTATCTCATGGTATGGTAAGCAATTGTCAATATAGCTTTGTGAACTAACCCATGATATGTGTGTGTCGCATCTCTATGTGTGGTTAGGTATCTTTCCATGGGCATGAACCAAAAGGAAGATTTCATATAGCCCATGGTCTATGTCGTCGTCAAGCGGTGTTTGTCATCTAGCTTGACGTAGAAGCTCAAGTGAAGCATCTAGAAGATATCCTATGCTTGATGCTTGCCACCCTTTTGGAGATTGTGGCCTTGTGAAGTTTTGCCGAAGGGTCTCTCCCATAATGGTGTATGGGGGAGCTAGTCTCTCCCATAATGGTGTATGGGGGAGCAACTTGCAAGTCTTCATCAAGCGGAGTTTGTGCTAGCAAGCGCAATCAAGAAAGAAGATCCTACTTGAGAGAGTCAAGATCGTCATCATCTAGCTCAAGTGGAATGCTCAAGGCAAAGGTATAATCTTGATAGGTTTTCTATTTTACCGGTCTCGTGTCTTTGGAGACCGGGTTATAGGATAGATAGTCGTACTATCAAGAGGGGCTCTCAAGTGAGTAACTCGATCGAATCGTTCTGGAGAGCTCAAACCTTTGCATACTTTGCATATCATCTTTCTTGGTTCTTATTTGGCTTTTGTCTCCTTTGGGTTTTAGTGCTTGTCGTGATCTTCATGACAAGCCTTGGTTTCTCGAAAACGGATTTCGTAAGAAAAACTTGTTGCGTTTTCGGTGGTGAAAATATTCCGTTCGTCTTTGAGAATGTTCCCACACCTTCCATGTGTGGTAACTTCTCCATACTTTGAGGTATCAATATTTTCACTTTTTGTTTGGATACTCCTTGCTGTTATCTTTCCATTGCAATTGGATTTACCTCGTTCGGAGTTCATTTGCAAAAGTTATGGGGTTTCTAGTTCAGCCTCTCTGTTCTGGACTCAACCGGATTATTCTAGCCGGATTATTCCGGGCAACCGGATATTCCGGTTAGGGTAGTTTTGGTCCATATTCGGGACAGAGATGAGCCGGATTATTTGGAGCCGGATTATTCATCTCAAACCGGATATTCCGGTTGTGGAGTTTCTTGCGAAAAATGGCTAAGGACTGGAAGGTTGGAGCTACTGGAGTCAACCGGATTATTTGGTCCGGATTATTCATCCTGGACCGGATATTCCGGTTGCTGCGAAAAATGGCTAAGGACTGGAAGCTTGAACCTTCTGGAGTGAACCGGATTATTTGAACCGGATTATTCGGGGCATACCGGATATTCCGGTTTGGGCAGTTTTCAGACCAATTTGCTCACTGACATGGACCGGATTATTGGTACCGGATTTTTCCAAGGGGACCGGATATTCCGGTTAAAGTCAACAGGTTTCGAGCAGATCTTCGGATCGGATATTCCGGTCCAAACTTGGACCGGATATTCCGGTCCCAGATTCCTGCTCAAACGGCTAGTTTTTGTGGGGACCTATTTAAGGGGGCTTTCTTCCCCATTGGTCCCCAAGCTTTCTAAGCACGTTTTTCCCCTTCTCTCCCACCATTGTTGACCTTGGAAAGCTTGCCCCTCTCCCAATCCCTCCTATGATTCTTGCATATCTTTGAGGGAGAAGGTAGAGGAGATCTAGATCTACATTTCCACCAATCCATCTTCCTTCTTAGTGAGGGAAACTTAGTAGATCTTGATCTTGGAGTTCTTGGTGTTTCTCCTCCATTGTTCTTCCTCTCTTATTCCCCCATAAGCATTTGTTGCTTTGTTGGAATTTGAGAGTGAAGGATTTGAGCACTTGTGCTCTTGCCATTTGCATCGGTTGCATCGGTTTGCTCTCTCCACGAGGATTCGTGGAAGTGAAAGATTGTGAGCTTGTTACTCTTGGGTCTTGGACCCTAGACGACTTGTGGTGTTCTTGGGAGCCTCCAATTGAGTTGTGGATGCGTGCCCCAAGATTGTGGTGACACCGAGAGCCTCCAATTGAGTTGTGGATGCGTGCCTCGGGTTTGAAGGTTGCCATATAGTGGAAGGTGAACTAGGCCTTTGTGGCGGGGTTCATCGGAGAATAGGGTGAGGCCTTTGTGGCGTTGAGTAGGCCTTCGTGGTGAGCTCACACCCCTCCAACGAGACGTACTCCCCTTTGTGGGAGGAACTCGGGAATACATCATCGTCTCCGTGTGCCTCGGTTATTTCTATACCCGAGCTTTTTACTTATGCAATTTACATTGTGATAGCCTTCGAGCTTGAAGTTATATATCTTGCTATCACCTTGGTACTTGTATTGCTTAGCATAAGTTGTTGGTGCATCTAGTTGACCATAGAATATTTAGGTTGTATGCTTGTTAATTTAAACACCTAGTTTATTTCCGCATTTAGCAAGCCTTAACCGGAAAAGTTTTTATCGCCTATTCACCCCCCCCCCTCTAGGCGACGTCGTTGTCCGTTCATACTGCCACCTGATCCCATCATTATATGGCAGCTTCCCTTTCTCATCTCTCTTCGCTGGATCGGGGCAATAAATCTCAGCATGACCAAGCAGCCCACAGGAGAAGCAAAAATAGGGGAGGTTTTCATATTGAATATCACAGAACACCGCCTCCCCTGTCTTCGCCGACTGTAGCTACACCCATCGCATCAATGGCTCCTTAATATTAATCCATATTCTCGCTCGAAGTGTTTCGCCAAAAGCAAAACCCCTAGCGTCAGTATCAACCTTGACAGTCTCCCCCAGCATAGCCGCAACCTTCTTTGGCCATGGTGGATACCGTAAGTTGAAAGGGAGATTAATCACCCTAGCCCAAATCTGTAACAACTCAAACTTCCAGTCCGATGGCCTTGTGCGGCAATCAAAAATCTCAAGAATTACTGCATTCTTCCCAACCATCCATGGGCCTCCCTCCCAGATTCTATCCCGATCACGCTGGCACTGGAATTCTGCCAGGAACATGTTTTCTCCCACCGGACTGAAAGACAGCCCCCGGGGATTTCCCCAAGCCGGACGCAATGCATCCGCCATTGTCGATACATGCATTATCCTCCGTTGTAGGATTTTTCCAACCAGCGCCCACAGCGGGGCCCCTCCTCCTTCCTCCTGATCTTCTATCACCAGCTTCGCACTCTCCTTCTCCGACAAGTTCATGTCCTCCATCATCCTCTCCACCCCCTCGCAGCCCTGGTTTTTCGTGCTCGAACTCGCCATGGCCGCACCCGATCTCCAACCCACCCCCTCCTCTACTCCGAGCGCACCAAGGACGGGCAGGAACACCAGGTTCCCCCTTGATCGTCCCAAGTGCTACCCCAGCGAGAGGATTGGTGCAGGTTGAGGTACTTCCAATCTCCGATCTCGAGTCTTCTCCGTGCGCCTCAAGGGTAGATCGCCTCGAGCGCCACCTCTGCCACTCGAAACCCTAACAAAACGGTTCGGGGCTTTCTATAGTTTTTTCCTGGACATATTAGTTTGTTGTTTGTTTTTTCACTCCAGTACATTTGCGTGTTAGTTTTTTCCTGGACATGGAGTCCGGTAATTATTAAACATGGTAACTAATTTTGTGTACGAGTAGGTGTGTCCGTTTGGAAAACAAAGGTACGTGTGCTATCTTCTGCCAAGAAAAAAAAAGCTTGAGGTAACTACCAACGTTCAATATTAAGTATTTTTGTGCGTCAAAAAAAAAAAATTAGTATTTTTTTTTCTGGACATGGAGTCCCGTGACAACCTATTTTGTGTAGGAGTAGCCGTGTCTGTTTGGAAAAACAAACGAATGCATGCTAGCTTCTGGCACGATACAAAAACCTCGAGGTAACTGCCACCGTTTCTTTTAGATAAGAGGCATAAATGCCCGACGTTGAATTAACAAAGCCCCAAGGTTTTACAACGGCAATTACATGAAGCTGCGAGATCAGCTCACAGACAACGAAATAGCAAGCAAAAAAAATATTACAAGGAAGCACAGCTTGATTTCGTTGCCAACGTCCAAACGACAGGGACAGTACGTCGGAGGAGAACGGCAAGGAGCAAGGCCACTGAAGACGTCCAGCCATCGGAAGTCCTCTGCTTTGTCGTCGTCGACAGGCCCTTCGCCTCTACCTTCGAAGAAGACCCCAGTATTCTCGCCCTGGTTCGGAGGGCGCCGATCCGTCGAAAGGCAGAGCCGCTCTCCCTAGAGCACGAAGTGCGGCCACCACGAGTTGCAGAAGAAGAAAGCACCCAGCAAGAACACCACAGCACACGCGAGCCACCCCCGACGCCGCCGCCAGTACCAGCACCACGGAAAGACGTAAGCTTCAGGACAAGGTCACACATTGAAGACACGGCTCGAAGATGGCGAGGGTCGTCATGGCCAGGCCACGCACGCCCAGGTTGCTGACCGCAAGCACGTCCAACAGGATGCTGCCGCCGCAGAGGGGAACCCTATCCCCTCTCGCCCATGCTCGAGGGCGCCGACCCGCAGACGGACAACCACCTGTGGAAGGTGGGCACAACAAGCAAAGGGGCAGCGGCGAACTAGACACCAACCGCCGCAAGAAACATGCCGCCACGGGCACACCAATAACCCAGCGCAGAGCCACCCCTCCCCGTCGCCCAAAAAGGCGCCCCCAGGAAGGACGCGACGCTGGAGCGCCGCCGCCGCCCGATCAAGAGATCTAGGGCTTTCGCCCGGGCACAGAGGGAGGGGGTGGGACAGGAGTTGTACCTCATCGACGCCTCCAGGGAGGGGAACGGCGTGCAGGACGTCGCCGGCGATGTGGCCCCCCACTGGCCAAGGATTTCTCCCGGCAAAATTCCAGTCCCCGCCACCAGTAGCTAGACACCGGATCCGGCAAGCCAAGATCCAGCCTGCTAGCAAGGGATACCTGCACGGGATCTGGCCACCGTCTTCAGATCTGACGTCGGAGGCCAACGGGGAGTCCCCCACGCCGTGACCTCGGAACCAGCGTCTCCCTCGCCGCCCGCCGGCGAGAGCACCGCACCACAGAACCAACGAGCGTCCCCCGCCGCCAGGGACAACGCCGTCCTCGCCCGGGGCCGCCGCCACCGAATCCGGAGCTCTCCACGCGAGGTAGAGCAGCGAGAGCCTTGCCGCCACCTTCACCGGCGGCCGCACGGGTTGGCCCGGCGTCGTCCTCGGGCGGCGGCGAGGGAGAGAAAGGGGGGAGGGGGTGGCGGCGCTGGGAAACCCTAGTCGCCCCCGAGTCGCCCTCGGGAGGACGATGCGAGCGTAACCGCCACCGTAACGATAAAAAGTCGGTTCAGAAAAAACATGCGTGCAAGAATTCACTAAAAAGAAGGTATAAATATTCCATGCTATATTATAATATATAACAAGGTATAAATATTCAATACGTGGTTGAGTCTTTGTACATGTGCACGGTTGAGTATAAATAACATGTACATCTCATATTTACCAAAGTTCGGTCTACCGATACTTACAGAAAAAGAGGGAGCTATAAAAATATCAAAGCCGGCTTTACTCATGATCACAAAAAAGCTTGGTTTTCTGAGAGAAAAAACCCGCGTTAAACTCACAAGAGCGTGCTTTTCTATTTGAAAAGTAAGAAATAACCAGCGTGCCTCACAGAGTTGAACACCAAAAAAGGTGATACAAATATAACCAAGCTTGGTTTATTAGAAAATTCTGCAAAATGGCTTGAAAACGAAAAAGTAATAAAAATTTGAATGCATGGTTTGAATAGATCCATATTGATTTGATACTCACTCCATTCCATTTATAAGGCACATGGGAATTTAACTAATAAATACTCCCTCCATTGCTAATTATAAAATATTTTAGATATTCGATGTGAACTGCATATAGATTAAAATGAGCGAACATACGTAATAAAACACGTCTAGATGCATAAAACTCCGAGATATAAACAAAAGTTAAAATGTCTTATATTTAGGAACAGATAAAGTTATTACTTTTCAATACTAATCTAACAATAATTTTTAATATAAAATAGTTCATATATTATTTGCTTAAATTTTCCGGTCAAAGATAGTCTCGAAAAGGGTGTGCGCTTTATAAATGGAAATGGATGAAGTATATTAATTTGAAATCAACCAATCAAGTCGGATAATTTTGATCATCAAGATGATATCTAATATGTTAGACTAATTAAAGTTTTGATTGTATGTAATTCACGTTCTTATGTAGGCAAAATTATTATGGAATAAAATAAGTCAGAGTTTTTAAATATATTTGCCACACATGTGATAATTTACCAAAAACCAAAGTGAATATCCAGGAAGTATAGAAATAAATCTCAATCAATTTTAAAAGACTAAAGGTGTTGCCCTCACATTTGCGAGGGCCATATTGCTAGTTCTGTTAAAAACCAAGATGACTACAAAACATAACCCTTTGGTGGACATCCCGGGCATTTGGTGAAACTGGACCACATCTCATGGGCTTGGAGGGGTGAGGTAGCCGGGGCTAAGAGTGACGGATTACCAAGCCATCCAGCAATATTGGGGCAAATGCGTTTGGAGTAGCGACAATGGAATAACATGTGAGTAGTTGGGTCATGAGGGCAACCACGATTCATGAGACGATTAGCCGCCCATAGCCTATTTTGGAGCGCCAACCACGCAATGGTTTTGCACTTTGGTTGCGCCCATGCCTCCCAAACCAAACCAAGAACCGAGCGCGATAAGCAGAGCATCGTGTACTTATCTCCAAACTTTGATGAATTCAACGAAGTGAGTCAGAATCTTGAGGTCAGTGATCGAGACACCTTGCCTTAGGGACTGTGCAACAGTTCAGTTCTTCCGCTTGGAAAATTCGGAAAGGAGAGGGGCCAAGTCTTTTAGGCAGCCGCGCCCAAGCTAGATGTCTGTCCAAAATCTAGCGGTCAAGCCATTGCCAAGAGTGATCGCACTAGCCGTTGTAAAGAGATATCGATCAATGGCGTCACATGGAAGTTCTAGACCGGCTCGAGACGTATTGGGGTAGTTCCATTCGTGCCATAGCCAACGAAGACGCAGAGCACATGAGAACTTTTCAAAGTCAAGAAAGCCGAGGCCGCCGAGGCATTTGGGCCGGTAGACCCTGGCCCGGTTGAATTTGCATTTGCTTCCCGACACATCTTCGCATCCCACCCAAAGAAAACCTCTAGACTTCTTGTTGAGGGCTTGGAAGATCCCCTTATCCACTTTCACGGAAGTAAGTAAATGAATGGGCAACATGAAAATGGTGGATTTGACTAACGAGGCTATGTCCGCGATATTTAAGAATTTCCCTTGTGAGGGGGGCACTTTGAAAAAAGTCTTGTCCACAATGAAATGAAGATCCACCTTCCTTAGCAGAGTAAATGATAGTGGAAGACTCAGGTATTTGAGGGGGAATTGCACCTTATCCGCCTGAAAGTCCTGGAGGATGTGGCCGAGGTCCATATCATATCTTGGCCTCTTGTAGGGGAGATCGCGCACTTGGAAACAATCTTGCAAAGCCCCGTGAACTGCCACATATTGTCTAGAATGCTGGCTAGGTTCTGAACATCCTCCAACGGTGGGCGAGAGAAAACCACCGTGTCGTCCGCATACATGTAAATTCTTATTTTAGAATATCTTCCGGGAAACGAGGCAAGGAGGTTGGACTGAGTACGAGCTGCAGCAGTTTTGGATTGGCTAAAAAGCGATGTCGAAGAGCAACGGAGAGAGCTGGTCACCTTGGCAAAGTCCCTAGCCTTGACTAATGAGGGGTCCTAGGATGTATTGAGTGATATCCGAGCCATGGAAATGAACCACATCCATGATAGCCCGTGCCGCCACTGATCAAGGGACCCCAAACGGCGGAGCAGGTCAAGCAGGAAGTCCCATCTCACCGTGTCAAAAGCTTTCGCAATGTCGAGCTTTATGAGCAAATCTGGTGATTTGGACTAGTGGAGCATCCTACAAACACCTCCCACATAGATGAAGTTTCCGTGAATGCTCCTAGTCTTGATGAATGCACTTTGGCTCTCTAAAACGATGCCATTCGTGAGGGGGCGCCATGATTTCCATGGCTTTGGAGATGATTTTTGCTCTACTGTGCATCTGCCTAATATGTTGAAAGTCCCCAAGGGCGCGTTTGGTAGCCTGCAGCTACCCAGACCAGTCCCGATTGGTGCACAGCTACGCAGCCCATTTGGTTGCATGCGACCGAAAAGTTAGCCCGCATGGTGGTCAAAGCATGCCTGGGCCAGGCCCGGTTGAAACGGATGAAACGGCAGTTTTTCTAGGGCCGGGCTGAGGGGAGCGCAACCACGCACGCGCGCGTCCACGCGGGAGACGCCGCTTCCCTTAGGGAACACACGCCATAAATCCCCTCACCGGTCTTTCTCCCCATTCACTTCACTCTCTGCTCTTCTCTCACATTGCATCATCGCGGTTCACCCCTCCTCCGGCACGAGCGGAACTCGGCGCCTCGCATCGTGGGTGGCGGTGGAAGCGGAAGGCCAGCCGTCCCCTTCTCCTCGACCGCACGTCGTCATCCCGACATCGTCGACAGCGCTCCGTCGCCTCTTCTTCCTCGGTTTCGGACATGACGGTAAGAGCTTCTCCAACCTTTTCCTCGGCTTCCTCTATCGTAGATCTGTAGATCAATGATGTTTCTTCTCAGTAGATAGACATGCAGAGCAGATCTATGTTGTTTTAGGGTTCGGTATGCGTGTACTCGTCAATATTGCGACTTTTTTTTTGTTCCGACACAAAGTTCATACATGTCATAGTGTGCTAGTTTGTTTAGACGTCGATAAACGATGATTTGTGTCGGTTTCGATCAACGTTTTCGTCCGATATGCATGTTTGACTTAGGTGTCGTGCATATTTGTGGATTTTTCATGTTTTTGGCTGTCATTTGGGGGTTTTGTGCTCAACGAGCCGTAGTTACGTTCGGCTAGTGATGAACACTAGACATCATCATGTTAGGGTTATGGACTACTGAACCAAAGTAGTATGTACTTTATCGTGTGCATATTTGTTTGGTCCAATGGTCCCAGCTCTAACAATATTGTTGTGTTACGATTTTTTTAGGCGTTGAAATGAGAAGATACTTACAGGTAGCCAATGATATGATTGTGTGCATTGTTGGAGATGCCGATGATGTCATAGTGTGCATTCATGGAAAGGAGATCCCAACAATAACTCGAAGTTTATACATGTTTGTATGACTTCATGGTATTGTTGGTGATCTCATTTCCTCCATTTGCCACATTTGAATGATGCTTCAATCATGCTTTGTCATGTGCTTTTCAAACTCTTTAATGTTGTGGTCTTTCGTTACTTAGTAGCCGATGATTAAACTTTGGCAGAATGCCAACTTTAGGAGATTACCCTGCACAACCTTGTGCATTGAACAAGAAAATCTTGTTGCAAAGCTCTAGGTTATAGAGAGTCACCTCCTTAAATATATGCGTTATGAATTTGATGGCTATGATCACCGAGTTTATGAATCTATTTATATTTGCACATTGCCGATGATTACATATTGGCACATTAACGGTGCAAGGTGTCGTGGTGGTGTCACGGTAGATGCCATGGGATGGCTTGAGTTAGAGGTCGATGGACACCATAAGTATCCGGGGAGGGATTGCACACTAAGATGCGCGCTCAGGAAACTGCAAACACCACGGTATACCCAGGTTCAGGGCCCTCGTGAGGAGGTAAAACCCCAACTCCTGCTTGTCTGTCTCAATATATGTGGGTAACCGAGTTACAGTGTGTTCCTCAAGCCCTCCTGGCTAGAGGAAGAAGGAGAAGTTCTCAATCTCTCTCTACACTGGTGAGTCTCTCTTTCTTTCTCTCTCAATGCCTCTAGATTGCGTCGTCCCTCACGCATGAGGGGTGTGGCCACCTTATATACTTGTGGCCACTGACAGAGAGTACATAGTTAGACGGAGAACACTGTGACGTATCGCACGGCGTCTGACATGGTGCTGAAAGTCTTCTCCTCCGTATGTGTCGCGTGTCCTGTCCCCCATGTCAGAGACAAGATGTGGCCTCACGCATACCCCTGCGCTGTATCCATGTACACTCTGCATCATTCGTCTAGTAAGTTGAACCGCACGCCTGTACTCTCCCGTGATCTTCGGGATTCACCTACTCCATTGACCTTGGTCCGAATAACAAGTTCTTCACTTAACCCGGTTTCTCCAAGTATAACTCGGATAACCCAGAAGAGTATACACCATCAAAATGATACACAAAATACCTCCTACTGAGATAGCTTTATATCGGTAGCCATATGCCGATTGGGCATTTAACCCGGTCAACAATATCTCGCTGTCCACTCTTTGGACACCATTTTACACCAAGCTTTGCCCTACCCGGGGGTAGCCCCCCGACATTAGTCCCCGAAGCTGGTATGGTCCAGCAGACCCGGATGATGGGTCGTAACAGCTTAAACCATCAAGCTCCATAGCATTCAACCGACGTACAAGTTATGTCGGTTTCAATATCAATCTCGGATTTAATCCGCAATCATCGCCAAGGATTCCACAGAATCCCGACATAACTTGTGTCGGGTCACGATTTTACCGGGTTCCAAGCACTTAACCATTTTTCTTGTGAGCTCCATCACTCCGAGGCAAAATCGCCTCGTTTCCTCCGCGTTGTGGCTTCACCACGTGGCAAAGAAACGGTGTGCGTGTCCCCTCGGTTTTCGCGCCCCACTGTGCACGCGCTGTGCGCATGCCACGCCGTGTGGCTGAGTCCCACCGGCCATCAAATGTCCTCAGTGCACTCAAGTGCACTCCGCAGAAACCGCGGGATTAACTGCGCACACCCGCGCGGTAACTCTGCTTCGTGCGTTATAGCGTGCGCAGTAACTGCAGCAATTACCACTTTTATAGCCATGTTCGATCCCACGAACTTATCATCTTCCCTCTGTATAAATACCCGCGCGCTGTCCACTGGCTCCTCTTCCTTCGCCACATCTTCCATTTTCTCTCCTTTTCCACCTCGCACGCGCACAAAGCACGAACCGCTCCGCCGCGCGCACCCGTATTCCGCCGTTGCTCCACACCAGAGTCCGGACGCCGCCGTGCCCTAGCGCACAACCACACCGAGGCATCGCCGCGCTCATCTTTATCCACGCAGATCTGCGCATGGCCCGCGCCGCCACCGGACCACACACTCCTTCTTCTCTGAGCTCGAGCGCGTCACCGCCGTGTTCTTCTCTGTTGCCGTCGCCGTTCCTCTTCTCCACCACTTGAACTACTTCGCACGGTGGTGGTTCTTCTTCTTCTCCCGAGCGCAACTCCGGGCGCGCGGGTCTCCCGGAAGCGCCGGATCTTCCGCACCGCGCCATGGATTCACAAGAGCTTGTAGAGCAAGTGGAGGAGTTCATCGAGGTGGATTCCACACGCTCCGCGTGGGATGGAGCGCATGTCACCTCCTCCGACATAACGTGGCTCATCAACACCCGGCGGATCCCGAACGGGGTCACCTGCCGGCCTCCTGGAGACGAGATCCAGCCCGAGCCTCAATCGGGTGAGTATGTTGTCTTTCTCGCTCATTTTGAGCGCGGCTTCGGTCTTCCTCTCCCAGGCTTCATGGTTAATTTCTTCAAAAAGTTTGGGCTTCAACCCCACCATCTTCCGGCTAACGCCATCACCACCCTCTCCTCTTTCATTTCTTTGTCGGAAGGTTATCTCGGACTCCTGCCCACCATCAATCTTTGGATTAAATACTTCCAATTCCAGAAGAAAGTTATTTCGAACACCGAGAACCCGGATGCGCCGAAACAGATGACCCAGTACGGGGCCGCCATGGTGGTCCCGCGCCGGGGTTCCAAGTTGCCGCAGATCCGGGGCCTAGAGTCCTGCCGTAAGTGGCCCCAGAGTTTCTTTTATGTCATGAACACCACTCCCATCAGCCTCATAGGTCTTCCGAGATTATATAACGATCCCCCGGTGGCCATGATCAACTGGGATCCCAATCCCCAAACCATTATACACGAACTCAATCTCATCCACAAGGTTATTCAGGAGCTGACCCAAGACGGGCTCAAGACGGATAATTTACTCGCCACATTCATCAGCCGCAGAGTACTGCCGCTCCAGCACCGGACCCACAAAAATCTGCCACATGAGTGGACGGCGGGACCCGACCCGGATCACCACTATAGAGCTTACCAAGAAGGAGGTGGTTACTCGGGTGAAGGAAATTGCACGGACCAACCTCACAGAAGATTGGGAGCGGGGCTTTGAGCCGTACAACAGTGCACACCCAACACCTGAGGTAAGCATCGCGGAACGAAACGAGATATACTTATGCCGGAATAATTTTATCTTGGTTCTTACATTCAATATATTGTGTCTGCAGAAATTTGTCCGCCAATAGGCTAAGGACGGCGACCCCATTCCGACAATTGGGGGAGCCGACCGGACTGAGGAGGACCCAGAGGACTTCGATGTCAAAGATAACTTGCCAATCTCGGACGCCCATCTCACCGCAGATGCCGGTAAGTCTCGCATCTCAGGCTCCATCCGAGACTGGTCCGAGGACGAAGAAGATGATGACGATTGTATTCTTATAGAGGTAGTTGACCCTATGCCAATTTCTTACGCGTATCCTCTACCGTCAGTTTCAGTTGATCCGGGCGAGCAGGTCCTGGAAGTGCCGCATGTGGCCGTGGCTGGACCTACCGAGACGAGGAAGCGAACCGGGACCAATGCCCCGGCTCCTCCCCACAAGAGGACGAAGAAGAAGCCCAGAACCAAACCGGCTAGGCCTACTCGCAAGAGAAGGCAACCCACTTCAGAAGGGTAAGTACTTTTACCGAGATACATTCTCTTTGCAGTTTTTCTCTTCCCCCTTTTGCCCGAGTTAACTTGGTTTTCTTTTCTCTTTGCAGTGATCGTCTGGAAATCGCCCAGACCGCACCCTCTGCGTTTACCTCAACGCTGAGAGCTCCTGTCTTGGTGCCTCCACCTTCAACGCTTCCTCCTGTGATCCCGCTTTTGAGACCAGGAGGTTATGTCGAACTGGAGCAGGATATCCCGGACGTCCAGTCCATGGATATGACGGAGATGCCTGCTCCCGAAAGAGAAGAGGATATCGGTGCTAGAAACATGAGCACTGAGACATAGAACACCGAGGCTCCACAACTCTCGGAGCAAGTCCCAGAGCAACGGCAGCAGCAGAAGCAACCAGACGCCCGAATCCAGCAACAAGCTCCACCATAATCACAGCCAGCAACTCCGCAAGCACAACCACCAATGCCTCCTCCGACACAGCAGCAGCCCCTAGTGGCCCAGTCAGCCCCAACTCCTCCAGCCCGGCCAAAACAAGTTCCTGTGCCGGATCAAGCAAAGGCTCCGGCACAAGACACCGGAAAGGAGCTGTCAGACCCGCCCCGACAGAGAAGAGCGTATGCGCCGCCGAAGAAGACTGTGTCGAAGAAGACTGGTGCTACCGGGATATCTATCAATCCTGAGACGCAGATAGTGGTGCACCAGGGACTTGGCATTGTCCAGCCCGACCCGGACGTGGAGCTTGATCACATTGGGTACATCCCTGACGTACATGCCAGGAAGCGGTTGGGCCCACTAGATCACTACCGCATGGACCGGAACCAGGCCGATATTGGCGAGGTTACCACTCCAACACCTACTTCCTCCAGCATTCTCTCACACAAAATGCACGCGTTGAAGACCGCGACCGGAGATGCCGAAATAACTTTTCGAGTAAGTAATTTTTCTTCTCATACTTTTTCGAGTTTACCACTCTTAGCTTCCGAGACAAATATATATCCATCCAGTCCCTGAGATTTGGGTCGAGTAAACGACGCTCGACCGAGTTAAGATTACTCGGCCCGAATCTTGACAATTTCCTCACTAATTTTGTGTCTTTTAAGGTTTGCACCGAGACCCGCACCAAACTCTTCTAGAGGCTTCTCTAGGCACACCGGGATCTCACGGAGCATAATCAACGCCTGCAAATAGATTTGGGAGGCAAAGCTATAATCCTTATCACCGAGATATCGCGTATGCTTTATATTCCATCGATTTATTGACTCATGTTCCCTTTTGCCCCATTCAGTTGTGATAGAGGTGCAGTTGGTTGCGTCAGTGACCAAGATCTCTGCGCTCGAGAGTAAGTTCTTTCTCTCCACTTGTATCCTACATTCATGCACTTTACTGCCTGCTCACCTTGTTATCTCTGTGCAGGTGAACATAAAACCTTTGCTAAGTGATGCGTGTGAACACATGTTTGTTGGGAGACCCCAAGAGGAAGGTATGAATAGTGCGACAACAAGTTTTCCCTCGAAAAGAAACCAAGGTTGAATCGACCTGTAGGAGGAAGGAGTAACTTCAGAAGGTTGATGCAGCTGAGATGACAGGGCGCACTACCGGTTCAGCAGCAACATGGAACCTACACAACACAATCAAATCACTTTGCCCCAACGAAGCACTGAGGTTGTCAATCTCACCGGTTTCGCTGAACACAAAGAGGTTATACGTATGGTGTGGAAAACAATATGAGAATAGTAGGGAAGCAGTAGCAGCAGTGTGAAAACAGTGGAAGCAGTATGAAAGCAGTGGAAACAGTGTGTGTATTATCAGTATGAGAAAATAGACCGGGGTTCACAGTTCACTAGTGGTGTCTCTCCATAGAAGATAAATAACATGTGTGGTGAATAAATTACAGCTGGGAAATTAACAGAAATGAAGGCTGCACCATAGTGCATATGTAAGACATAAAGATTACTATGTGATTCATGCGGGCATTACAACAAGATACATAGACCGTCATCCAACTGCATCTATGACTAATATCATCCGAACAAACGTTGGGTATTGAGTTGCAAGCAACAAATAATCGCAGTAAGCAAAGTGTGTAATGTAAACAATGTAAACTAAGTAAACACCATTGTTTTCTCCCTAATGGCAACAACACATCCTCCATCCATCACGTTTCTGTCAGTCGAGCAGAGATGCAAAGGAGGCATGAACCCACTATTGAGCATAAATACTCCCTCTTGGAGTTACTAGCATCTACTTGGCCAGAGCATCTACTAATAACGGAGAGCATGCAAGATCATAAATAACATATGCATGAAGATAACATGATAGATTGATAATCAGAAGACATAGCATTCAATATTCATCGGATCCCAACAAACACATGAGGCATAAAGTGGAGAAGACAACCATCTAGGTACTGCTATGGACCCGTAGTCCAGGGATGAACTACTCACGCATCACTTCGGAGGAGGGCATGGCGGTGTAGACCCCTCCGGTGATGAATTCCCCTCCCGGCAGGGTTCCGGGGAGAGCTCCAGAACCCTCCCGATCTCGGGATGACGATGATGGAGGCCTTGGGTGTTTCTCGGAAAAAATTGGTACATCTTTAGGGTTCACGTATCGGGGGATTATATAGGCAAAAGGGCGATGGCGGTGGACGCCCGAGGGGCCCACACCACCCCCAGGCGCGGCCAGGGGTGCCGTCCTATGGTGTGGCCCCTCTCCGGGCCTCTTCGGGACTCCGTGGAACCTTCGGGATGACTTCCAGGCTTCAAATTTTACAATTCCGAGAATGTTTCTAGAACAAGTTTACTGAAACTAAATACAACAGAAAAACAGGGAACTGGCTCTGTGGCATCTTGTCAATAGGTTAGTCCAAAAAATCAATAAAAATGACATAAAGTGTATAGAAAACCTATAGGAAATAACATAAAAACAACATGGAACATCAGAAATTAAGGATACGTTTATGACGTATCAACATCCCCAAGCTTAGTTACTACTCGTCCTCGAGTAGGTAAACGATAAAAACACATAAAATTGATCATCAATATTGTAAAAGCATAAGTAAGCTGAGATCATAGTACTTTAAGCACAAGCATGATAGATATAATTTTAACAATAAAACATAGCAATCACTTTGCATCATGAGAAGTAACACAAATAAAAGATCATGAATAATAATGCACTGAAAGGTATACGTTTGTTTCAAGCATAGAGATAACATAGCAAAGTGATATTTCGCTTGTTCTTAAGAGTGGGGCAAAACATAAATGTCACGACACCTTCAAAGTTCACGAGGAAGACTAGAACAAATAATTAGATAACATACAATAACACATCATGAATCAATTATTAATGTTTATGGGACAAATGCACATTAAACTCAGAATGACAACCATGCTCTCTCAACTGTGCATAAAGTTAGAAGATGGAGACTCAACATAAAAGTAAAAGAAAGGCCCTTCGTAGAGGGAAGCAGGGATTAACTCATGTGCTAGAGCTTTTTATTTTATTAAAAAGAGGTATAAAATGTTTGAAACTCCTCCCAACCATCTTACCCAAACCATGGCTAACCGAATCCTCGGGTGCCTGCCAACAATCACATACCATGGAGGAGTGACTATTTTTTAGAGAGGTGTATGCTTATGTCAACAAATGGTAAATAGGAAATAAAGTACGTCACAAGCCAACTAGAATTCACAAGAGCGGCTCCCATAGAAGAACGCATCTGGCTAGAAGGTCATCCTTGTTTCTCTTTTGTTTACACAATTATGCTTTGACTGATAAATCAGGGGGAAAAATAGTGAAGAGAACTTGTTTGTCTTAATTTGGGGTTGGGCACCCCGTTGCCAGCTCTTCTATCAATTGGATAAGCGGATGAAGCCACTATTCTAGGGTTTGAAAGTCCAATCAACAAATGAGATAAAGATTCTCTATTTACGTCCTCATGAGCTAAAATAGGAATAATTTTGAAGGTTTTAAAGGTAACACATAAGCAATTTACTTTCGAGTGGCGGTTAAATACCACACGTAGGTAGGTTTGGTGGACACATTTGGCAAACTTTGGTTTTTGGGATTTGGATGCACGAGTAGAGCTCATACTCGGTACATGTGGAGGCTAGCAAAAGACTGGGAGCGACAAATCAAGAGAGCAATAATGGCCATAATCATGCATAGCGACAAAAACATCATTAATCAAAGCATAAGTGGTATCAAAAACTAAATGATCATAGAGGCTATAAGTGACTGGTTCATAGTCATAAACTTTGTGTGAGCATGCGCCAAGTCAACCAAATAAAACATTCAAAGGAGAACACCACCAATTTATGCTTCAATATGACAAGAACAACTCTTGATTCTTTCAATGGCACATTAAACACTCTCAGCTATTTGAGACAAATCATGCTAATAAGTAACCACTTGGCTTTAGAATTAAAATAACATCTAACATTATATGAAAAATTCTAGCCACAACCTATAGAAGTTTCTATTTGCATCGTTATAAATTCTACTACATGCAGCAGTTTCTTTTCCCAACAAGCACCAAACAAAATATGTTTTAATAAAAACTCTCTAAATGATACAGCAAGAAAACACGAGAGTACTCACATAACACTACTAAAACTAACATCTCTGAATAAGAGATGCAATGAAAACAAGAGCTAAACATGAATTTTGCAGCAGCTAGAAGAAAAACTAAGAATACGAGCATAACGAGTATTCAAATGAAAAAGCGGAGCGTGTCTCTCTCCCAAACAAGGATGCTAGGTTCCAATGAATTTTGCAGCAGCTAGAAGAAAAACTAAGAATACGAGCATAACGAGTATTCAAATGAAAAAGCGGAGTGTGTCTCTCTCCCAAACAAGGATGCTAGGTTCCAATGATGTTTATTGCAGCAATGAAAACAAAATAAAGACAAACAGACGCTCCAAGTAAACTTCATATGATGTGACCGAATAAAAATATAGTTTCACTAGAAGTGACATGATAAATTGTTGATGAAGAAGGAGATGCCTTGGGCATCCCCAAGCTTAGATACTTGAGTCTTCTTAAAATTTGCTGGGATGAACCACGGGGGTATCCCCAATCTTTGACCTTGCACTCTTCTTGATCACATTATATCACCCTCTTCTCTTGACCCTTGAAAACTTTCTTCACACCACACTCAAAGACTAATTCGCATTAGAGGGTTAGTGCAAAAATACAAAATCCATGGTTTCTATATGGGCACAAGTGCTATTGATACTTTTAAATATTATCTATAGCTACTTATGTTTCATGAAGCAAAAAAAATCCACTTGACATCGTAAAAGAGCAAATGCAAGAAAAATGGCAGAAGCTGCCAAAACCAGAATAGTCTGTAAAGACAAAATATTTCGGGGCACTTAAATTGCTCAAATTGAAAAACTTAAAGAAAAAACAAGTTGCGGAATTAGCTGAGGTATAAGCACAAAAAATTTCAGGTAATTTTGATCTTTCTGTGAATTATGCGATTTTTTACGGTGGACAGCAGAAATCTGTTTCCCGCGCAGAAATCCAAAACCAACTCCAACTCTCGTCGGAAACTCTACTTGGCACAACTAAAACATGAAAATAAAGATACAAAGGAGTTGCTACATAAGTATAGAACCCCTTGACTCAAATAAAACAGAGAAAAACAAAGCAAAAATAAAACCATGGGTTATCTCCCAAGAAGTGCTTTTCTTTAACGCCTATTAGCTAGGCTCAGAAAAGTAGAATCAAGTGTTTTCAAGTGAAGAAGCATCTAAATTGTAATTTGTTAGAATAATAGAATCAAAAGGTAACTTCATTATCTTTCTAGGAAAGTGTTCCATACCTTTCTTGAGTGGGAACTGAAATTTAATATTCCCCTCTTTCATATCTATAACAACACCAACATTTCTAAGTAGAGGTCTTCCCAAAACAATTGGACAAGAAGCATTGCATTCAATATTAATAACAACAAAATAAACAGGGACAAGATTATTATTAACCATGATAAGAACGTCATCAATTCTCCCCAAAGGTTTCTTTCTAACATTATCAATAAGACGAATGTTCAAATAACAGTGCTCCAAAGGTGGCAAATCAAGAATATCATAAAGTTTCTTAGGCATAACAGAGATACTAGCACCAAGATCACATAGAGAATTGCAATAAAAATCATTCACTTTCATTTTACTAATGGGTTCCCAACCATCATCTAGCTTCCTAGGGATAGAGGCTTCACATCTTAATTCATCCTCTCTAATTTGCATGAGAGCATTTCTAATATGTTTTGTGAAAGCCATATTCATAGTACTAGCATTAGGACAACTAGCAAGATTTTGTAGGAACTTAATCACTTCAGTTATGTTGCAATCATCAAATTCACGATCATTTTTATCAAAAGTAATGGGACCATTGTCTCCATGTTTTCAAAAATTTCAGCACTTTTACCAGGAACATTTTTAGCAGTTTCAGGCACTTTTGCATTTTTAATAGCAGAAGTAGGAATGTTGCCAACACCAATTACTTTATCATTGATAGTAGAAGGTTTACTAGCATGAGAAGCTTCAGTTTTACTAGTGGTGGTAATGGTGCAAACATTAGCTATATTATTCTTTCTAGCTATTTCATCTTCTCTTTCCCATCTAGCATGCAATTCAGCTAACATCCTAACATTGTTATCAATTCAAATTTGGATGGAATTCAAAGTTTTGATTTCTTTAGCATCATGAGGCATAACCCTTAGTTTTAGAAAATCAACATCAAGAGCAAGGCTATCAACTTTATAAGCAAGAACATCAATTTTACCAAACTTTTCCTCAACAGATTTATTGAAAGCAGTTTGTGTACTAATAAAATTCTTAAGAATGTTCTCAAGATCAGAGGGTACACTTCTGTTGCTGTTGTAGGAATTACCATAAGAATTACCATAAGCATTACTATTATTGGGAGGGTATGGCTTATAATTGTTGCTACCAAAATTATTCCTATAAGCATTGGTATTGATTTTTTTAATGAAGTTCAGATCAACATGCTCTTCTTGAGAAACCAAAGAGGCTAAAGGAACATTGTTTGGATAAATAGGAGCATGGCCATTCACAAGCATAGACATAATAGCATCAAGTCTATCACTCAAAGAGGAGGTTTCTTTCACAGAATTTACCTTCTTGCCAGTTGTAGCTCTCTCAGTGTGCCATTCAGAATAATTTACCATCACATTATCAAGAAGCTTTGTTGCTGCCCCCAAGGTCATGGACATAAAGGTTCCTCCAGCAGCTGAATCTAGAAGGTTTCTTGAAAAAAAATCCAGTCATGCATAAAAAGTTTGGATGATCATCCAAGTAGTCACTCCATGAGTGGGACAATTCTTTACCAAAGATTTCATTCTTTCCCAAGCTTTAGAAACATGCTCATTATAAAGTTTCTTAAAATTCATAATGCTACTTCCTATAGATACAATCTTAGCAGGAGGATAATATTTTCCAATGAATGCATCTTTACACTTAGTCCAAGAATCAATACTATTTCTAGGCAAAGATAGCAACCATTCTTTAGCTCTTCCTCTCAAAGAGGAAGGAAAAAATTTCAGTTTAATAATATCTCCATCTACAACTTTATATTTTTGCATCTCACATAGTTCAACAAAATTATTAAGATGGGCAGCAGCATCATCAGTACTAACACCAGAAAATTGCTCTCTCATAACAAGGCTCAACAGGCAGGCTTAATCTCATAAAAGTCAGTAGTAGGAGCAGGTGGAGCAATAGGTGTGCTAATAAAATCATTGTTGTTGGTGCTAGTAAAGTCACACAACTTAGTGTTCTCAGGAGTAGTCATTTTAACAAGACTAAAAACATGAATAAAACTACAACTAGAATAAGAACTATTTTTTGTGTTTTTGATAAAGATAAGCAAACAAGACAAAATAAAATAAACTAAGCAAAAAAAAACAAAGTAAAGAGATTGGAGGTGAGAGACTCCCCTTGCAGAAATTATTTTCCTCCCAGGCAACGGCGCCAAAAAAATGTGCTTGCTGCGTGTGAACACACGTTTGTTGAGAGACCCCAAGAGGAATGTGAGTGCAGCAACAAGTTTTCCCTCAGAAAGAAACCAAGGTTGAATCGACCAGTAGGAGGAAGGAGTAACTTCAGAAGGTTGATGCAGCTGAGATGGCAGTGCGCACTACCGGTTCAGCAGCAACGTGGAACCTACACAACACAATCAAATCACTTTGCCCCAACGAAGCAGTGAGGCTGTCAATCTCACCGGTTTTGCTGAACACAAAGACGTTAAACATATGGTGTGGAAAACAGTATGAGAACAATATGAAAGCAGTAGAAGCAGTGTGAGAACAATGGAAGCAGTGTGAAAGCAGTGGAAACATGTGTGTATTATCGGTATGAGAAAATGGACCGGGGTCCACAGTTCACTAGTGGTGTCTCTCCATAAAAGATAAATAACATGTGTGGTGAAAAAATTATAGCTGGACAGATGACATAAATGAAGGCTGCACCGTTGTGCATATGCAAGACATAAAGATTACTATGTGATTCATGCGGGCATTACAACAAGATACATAGACCGTCATCCAACTGCATTTATGACTAATAATCCACCCTTCGAATATCATGCGAACAAACGTTGTGTATTAAGTTGCAAGCAACAGATAATCGCAGTAAGCAAAGTGTGTAATGTAAACAATATAAACTAAGTAAACACTGTTGTTTTCTCCCTAATAGCAACAACGCATCCTCCATCCTTCACATTTATGTCACTCGAGCACAGATGCAAAGGAGGCATGAACCCACTATCGAGCATAAATACTCCCTCTTGGAGTTACTAGCATCTACTTGGCCAGAGAATCTACTAATAACGGAGAGCATGCAAGATCATAAATAACATATGCATTAAGATAACATGAGAGATTGGTAATCAGAAGACATAGCATTCAACATTCATCGGATCCCAACAAACACAACATGTAGCATTACATAAAGATGATCTCGATCATGTAGGGTAGCTCACGAGATCTAAACATGAGGCATAAAGTGGAGAAGACAACCATCTAGCTACTTCTATGGACCCGTTGTCTAGGGATGGACTACTCACGCATCACTTCGGAGGAGGGCATGACGGTGTAGACCCCTCTAGTGATGAATTCCCCTCCCGGCAGGGTGCCGGGGAGAGCTCTAGAACCATCCCGATCTCGGGATGACGATGACGGCGGCCTCAGGTGTTTCTCGGGAAAACGTGATATATCTTTAGGGTTCACGTATCGGGGGATTATATAGGCGAAAGGGCCATGGTGGTGGACGCCCGAGGGGCCCACACCACCCCTAGGCGCGGCCAGGGGGCGCGTCGCCCTATGGTGTGGCCCTCTATGGCCCCTCTTTGGGACTCCATGGAACCTTCGGGAATTCTACGACTTCTGGGCTTCGAATTTTCCAATTCCGCGAATATTTCCAGAACAACTTTTCGGAAACTAAAAACAGCAGAAAACAGGGAACTGGCTCTGTGGCATCTTGTCAATAGGTTATTCCCGAAAATCGATAAAATGGCATAAAGTGTATAGCAAACATGTAGGATATAACATGAAAACAACATGGAACATCACAAATTAAGGATACGTTTATGACGTATCACTAAGCAGCACCAGGACTGCCTTACACTGGCAGAAA
Organism: Alopecurus myosuroides; assembly: GCA_028641055.1. Lineage (NCBI taxonomy): Eukaryota > Viridiplantae > Streptophyta > Magnoliopsida > Poales > Poaceae > Alopecurus > Alopecurus myosuroides. The sequence continues at coordinate 181,125,441 of CM054058.1, forward strand.
CAGCCCAACAACTCACTGACTACAAGGACAAATTTAAGGATGATCTCTAAGCTGAAAAGGCCGAGGTAACTCGGCTGAAGGCCAAGCTCGCCGAGATGCAGAGGTAGAAGACCGAGTTGTAGAAGGCCAAGGACGAGCTAGCGGCTGCCGCAGCCACCGAGAAGACCCTCCAGGAGGAGGAGATCCGTCTGCTTAAGGAAAAGAACTCGGAATCCGAGTCTCGAGCCACTTCCCTCCAGGCTGAATTGGAACTACTAAAGACCAACAATAGCAAGTGGCAGGCAGAACTCCAGAAAATCAACATGGAGCTGAAAAGTAAGCATCTCCCCTTTTTCTCTGCTTTCTCCATCTTCACATACTAGCACTTGAACTCAATTTTTTGATTAACTCCTACAACTTATCTTGCAGAAACCTTCCCCCACTCCGATGCTGGTGCAGAAAGAGCCATCAAGAAGACCCGAGATGTGAGGCTCGTAGCCGGGGGCACTATGACCAGGGAAATGACCCACGAAGACCACCTGGTAGCCCTCAGATCCCGGTTAATCCTCTCAAGGCCATTGGCTCGGACCTACTGGATGCTGCCATCAAGGTGTACAAGGTCCTTTGGCCAGGTTGCGAGGTCCCTCTGGTTAGGCGCCGAGAAGAGGCTCCGAGAGTGGCACCGCTCCTCTGCCCGATCTGGAGCAGATGAGGTCATCTGCTTCCTCTTATATTGGTATGAAGGCATCGATCTCATGGTGCTCAAGACCATGCGCACTGGATCCAAGTGGACCAAGGACGAGGGTCACATTGCACTCCGCAAGGCCGTGGCATACAGGCTCGCATCTTATGCCCCAACCAAAACCTTGATCGCGCCCCAGAAGGCGAAATTGATGACAAGGAGGAATATGCCGAGTGCTGGGAAGACTCGGACGAAGAGGTCGATGAAGAAGCAGAAGACTCGGAAGAGGTCGACAAGGACATTGAAGTTGAGACTGCCCCGACCGCCAACACCGAGTCTGCCCTGACCGAGATCGCCACCGAGAATGTCACCGTGACCGAGACCTCCACCGAGGGAGCGACAGGTCTCAATCACGGCCACAGTTGAAACAGCTACCGAGTCCACAATCCCGGCGGGCACAGATGCTGCTCCTACTCCACCTGCTGCTACCTAGTTTTATCTCAAACAATTTAAATTCGTTAGATCCCCGGTATGTCGGGTGCATATGTAATGAACAAGTTTATGCCTTTTGCCACCCTTCACATTATTTGCAGTTTGAACAAGACTGGCTAAAATGCCGGATTGTTCTAGTCGAGTCCCCGAGTCCATTTTCTTGTCGACTAAGTTTTTTCATCTCTGCTCTTTCCTACCGCTTGTGGTATTTTGACAGTCGAGTCACATGATTTCAAAAACCGAGCTTACAGTACTCATAACTCCGAGATACGAATTAGAGCCATTCCACACTTAGACGAAAAGGAGATACCAAACTTGTGTCAACTCGTTAGCTCTTTCTTTCCTTAGCCGTTTTTCATGTGTTCATTAACCCTTAGCTTGTTCTCTTGCTAGCCATGAAGCCAGGTTTCGGATAGCAGCTGAGTCGAAGAGTTGTCTTTTAGGTTTAGACACACTACTAGGCCGACATAGGAAATTCCGACATAGCCAACCGACATACAGAAAACAGTAAGTAAATACACACAAACAGGGATAGCCAAGGGCAGTCCTCGGGTTCCTTCTCGGGGTGCCAACATTGATAACTCGATGGAGAAATACATACATTGCATCTTTAAGAATGAAAAGGACAAAGGAGATCTACATTCCAAGGGCGTTTAGTTTCTTCTCCGGATCTGTTCATCTTGTTCTTCTCATGTTCCTGAGCATCTATAAGATAGTATGCATCATCATGCAGAGCCTTGCTCAGAATGAAGATCCCTTTCCACTAAGGGAAAGTTTACGCACCCTGGTTGTGCACTGCACCATCCTAAGCACTAGGTCTCCTTCTCAGAAAACCCGAGGATTCACTTTTTGGCTATGATAGCGCCTCAGATTCTGCTGATATACAACTGATCTTGACAGAGCCAATTCTCTTGCTTCTTCGAGCAGATCAACATCATCTTCTCGGGCTTCTCTTGCCTCTGCCTATGTATACCGATTCACTCTTGATGAGTCATGTTCTATGTCGGTTGCCAGTACTTCTTCTACTCCATATACCAGAAAGAATGGTGTATAGCCAGTGTAGCGATTCGGGGTAGTTCTTAGACTCCACAGCACTGTGGGTAATTCATCAAGCCAACATCCAGGGGTCCGCTGCAACGGCTCAATCAACTGAGGTTTTATCCCAGATAGAACCATTCCATTGGCTCTCTCAACTTGCCCATTTTATTCCGGATGCGCGACTGACGCAATGTCAAGTCAGATCCTCTTCTCTTTACAAAACCGAGCAAAAGCTCCCTCAGCAAAGTTGGTCCCATTATCCGAACTGATACCATGTGGGTAGCCATATCTCAAGATTATATCCTTCAGGAACGTTACAGATGTGTGTCCATCACACTTCCGGATAGGCTTCACCTCTATCCACTTTGTAAACTTGTCCACCATGATCAACATGTGAGTCATGTTTCCTTCGGCTGGCTTGAACGACCCCACCATGTCCAAGCACCAGACATCAAATGGCCAGGTGATAGGGATTGTCTTGAGTTCTGAAGACGGCATATGGATCTTGCTGGCATATCTCTGGGACCCATTGCACTTCTGGACTATATCTTCTGCTTGTTGCAAGGCAGTGAGCCAAAAGAACCCGTGCCAGAATGCTTTCTTCACCATAGCTGGAGGATGCATGATGGCCACATTCTCCTTGATGGATATCCCGGAGGATTTCTTCCCCTTCCTCTAGATCAAGACAAGGCTGGACCACGCTCCTTGTTGATGATGGTGTAGCCCTTAGATCTTCTCTCTATCTGCCTGGCCAACACCTCATTACTCGAGAGAGTACCATCCACTAGATATGACATTATCGCTTGGGCCCGTACTGGCACAGGGTGAGGAGCAAAGATAGGCTCATCAATCTCCATAGCTTCAATTGACATTGAAGGATCCGGCATAAGGACGAGTCCCCGACTTCTACAAGGCAATCCCCGAGTTAAGGAGAGCAGTCCCCGAGTTCTCCAAGATGTACCCCACATCTACCTCCATCGGGACGGCTTCAGATTCCGGATTGGCCGGGACAAAAAATGACTCTGGCTTAGGTGAGGGCTTTATGGACGGCTGATGCATGTAAAACGCATAGATGAATTTTGCATATTTTCACATGGTTTTCTATTATATATTGCATCATATATGGGTATAATTTAATGTTTTATAGTATTTTGGGGTTAAATTACAAAGTCCCCCAACTTTTATGGAATTAACCCTGCTTGTCAGAAACCCCGTTTTCTATATTTTTGACGTCTCAGAGGGCAAACTTCCGCGAAATCACCTGAAAATCTGCGGGGGTCATTTTCTTGGAAGGAGAAGACTTGCGGGTGAAGGATCCACGAGAATTGGGCAAGGAGTCCCAAAAGAGGACCCTCCACGCGGCCAGATTCCTTGGTCGCGTGAGAGGCCCCCTTTTGGCCCCTGTGGCCCCAATTCCTTCCATCTTCGACTTACCGACTCCGTCTTGACCTAAAACCGACTATAAAAAGGGTCCCCCGTACCCTTATAGAAGAGAGCGCCGCCGAAACACCGAAACACCAAAATAGAGACCAGAAGTTCCAGATTGGAGGGGGAAAACTCCGGCGGGGCGCCGCCGGTGTGATCTCCTACCCCTCCAACGTCATCTCCATCGACATCTCCATGAAGAGGGAGTTGTCCACCCCAGGGCTATGGGTTTGTGGAAGTAGCACTTGTATCTCTGTCTCTATGTGCTTCACTAATTAGATCCGTATGAGCTGCCTCACATGATTACGGGCACCGTTGCAATTCCTATGTGGTGGATCTTTTCTATGAGTTATTGAATATGAGATTGCAATTGTTTCTCTTGAGTTATTTGAGTAGATGTATCTTATGTACCCCGTTCTTATTTGCTAGCTTTGATCAATCTATTTCTTGAGAGCGTGTGTGGGGTGATGGGTGCATTTGTTGGAGTAACAGGGGGTGGCTAGTGCTGTGAAAGTGACAGAAGTTCAGCGATCCACTTAGGTTTTGTTAAACCTTTCTTAGTTACCTCACTAGGGATAAAAAGGAGTACCTTGTTACCGGGGAGTTGAAGTGACACTAATCAATCTCCATGACTAGATCTAGCAAGTTCTTACTTCAACTTCATGTCACATTGCTTAGAGCTTTTTCCTTAATTATTGAGGTGTTATGATTTATTTCGCATCTTGGTGGAGTATAAGAGGGATCAATATGACCGTAGAGATCTCTATGCTAGGACGTGATGCCCATATGAATGTACTCAATGTTAAACATGTTATTGTAATCTCACATGTAATTATTTATGTCCACCGTCTACTTTATTTGAGAGAATGCAAGTGTGAAACCATGAACCCCGGTTCTATTTTAAATATAAGAAAACACTCTAGTTACTTTGCTGTAATTTACTTTACTTGCACTTTACTTTACTTGCATCTCCAATTCGAATTTACATTATCTCCATCACCACTTGCATCACAAAAATACAAAAAAAATCCATTGCATATTTATTTTCTCATTTTCATTTAGTAGTAGATTTAATTATTGCACATTTACTTTCAGTTTTGCATTGCAATTTAGAAGTCTCACACCTTGTGCTTGACAACCACTTGGTGAGGTTGAGGGCACAAAATTCTCTACTTGTTTGCAGGATCCTGGAGGAAGCTTGGAAGACAACTGCTGAAATACTGGCTCCCCAAGAGTTCGATATAAACCTCGAGTCACCCTCGTGGGGAAGAAGGCTTGCCACTAGCTACACACTCTGCACTTGGAGTCTCAACCTAGCCATCAAGTGTTTTTCTGGCGCCGTTGCCGGGGAGCCATAGGTGAAGGAGTTGTCCAAGGGATCTCACAAGAAGTCTTCATCACCAACAAGGTGTGCAAACACCTAAGCTTGGGGAGGTTGCACCTACATGAGTACCGTCCTTTCTATCTCCACCTTCTTTCAAGCAGATTGTTTTGTTTCTTGTCTTGTTTCTGTTTTTGTTCTTGTTTTTGTTTTGTCTTGCATATTTTATTTTAGTTTGCATTTTAGTTTTGCATTTAGTTATCTAGTTTATTTTAGTATTTCGAATTTGCCTAGTTACTTTACTTTTCAGTTTTGCATAAAAAATTAAAAACTACATAAAAACTGTTAAAATGGGTGATAGAACTAAATTAAGTGACTACACAAATACACCCAATGACCAATTCATTGCTAGGCCAATTACTACACCTGAAATACAAGCTGAAAGCTATGAAGTAAGTCCTAGTTTATTGAATTTAATTACTAGAGAGGAATTTGGTGGTAGTGCTATGGAGGATGCCTCTATGCATCTTCATGATTTCATGTAAATATGTGATATGCAAAAATTTAAAAATGTGGAAAGTAGTGTTTTAAAACTGAAATTATTTCCTTTTTCACTTAGAGGAAAGGCTAAAGAATGGTTACTTTCACTACCTACAGCTAGTATAAAGTCTTGGGATGATTTAAAAGAAGCTTTCATTAAGAAATATTATCCTCCCGTTAAATTTTTGCAAAATAGGAATAATATCCTCTCATTTAGGCAAAATGATAATGAACATGCAGCCATGGCATGGGATAGAATTAAATTAATGCTTAGAACATGCCCATCACATGGAGTAAATGAATGGACCATACTACACTCTTTTTATAATGGTCTAAACTACATGTCTAGAAATATACTTGATTCTGCTGCTGGAGGTGCCTTTATGAGTAAAACTGTAGGAGAGGCTAAGAGCATATTAGAAAGCATATTGCAAAATTATAGTCAATGGAATACTGAAAGAGCACCCAATCCCACTAAGAAAATAAACTCAATTGAAGAAACTAATGATTTGTCTTCTAAAATGGACACTATTCTTGCCTTTATTAATAAACAAAATATGGAGAATGTGCCTTTGCAGGAGCTAGTTGGTAGTAATTCTGAAAGTGTGGATGTTAATTTTGTTAGGAATTATGGTAGCAATGGTTTTGGTAATGCTTACAATTCATATAGTGTGACGCCCCGAGATCGGGCACTATGCAGATTTCAGCATTCCCGCCAAATCCGCATAATAACCGACTCCAGGTTGCCATTTATGATAACATTACAATAGTTCACGAATATTCCACAATTACAACAGCAACAGATAGATACAAGATGACTCGAACGAGCCAGGGCTTACAACTGATACATTACAAAGATCCAAATAACAGCGGAAGGAAACAACATATCGTCCGTCTACGGACAAGATCCAAAGTGGACTAAGAGTCCTGAAGATAACCGAAGGCGTCCAATCCCTGCCCAGGCCAAGCCGGAGGGATTCCCAAGCTAACGTCGTCAGACTTCAAACCTGTTGACTGCAATTTGGAATTTGCAGCCACGAAAGAGATTCGTGGGTCAGTACGGTTAAGTACTGGCAAGGGGGACAGAGCCCATACTCACAAGAATACCGGCGTAGCCAATCATCACCAGATACAAATACTTTAGGATAAACGGACAGGAAGGGGTTATGGCAAATAAGCGACAGCAGGCTGCACTAACCAACTACAGAGATTCTATTACTTCCAACTATCAGAAAGGAGATAAGATCGAGTGATAGTAGCCAACTGAAAGATAACTTCACACAATCCCATCCTGGACCTCGCCCCTTATCCGAAGAAGCAATCCGAGGATAACTCACACCGTAGTAATAAGGTGAATCAAGTTATTGTGTGAATAACCTATTACTAGTCAAGTTAATAATCATTGGGTGAAACATGATTGATCATTATGTTTAAGTTATCCTGAGTACTTGTTAGCCAGTACTTTCACCAAGTAATCCATAACCGCGGAAAACACGGCTTCTCGAGAAGATTATCCCTGCAGGGTTGCACCATAGTAACCGACACTCATGAATATCCCGCCAGATGGAGTGGCCACTCCACCAAGCGGGGCACTCAACACAATCCAACCCTTCTTCGCATCAAGCCCAAAGCACCTTGGGCGCACGGCTAATCAAGCCCAGAAGAAAATGGACCATCATAGCACTCTAAGACCGTGTCCCCCTATATGCCGACTACGAAAGTTCCACCCGGGTACCAAGGGCTCGCAAGATCATGCATGCAGCAAATGGAAAACCCGAACTAAATGAGGCGATTTGGACGAGATGCGAATCGGGTCAAACTGAGGGGGAGCCCATACTCCCCAAATGCGGGTAGTGCGCTCATCATGGATCAGTAGACAAGACCCTTTTCCTATTAGGGTCGACACTAGCAGGCCTCAAAACCACAAAGGGCCTCCTGCCGGTGCCTTATCATCAAATTTATTATTAATAGTAACATTAGCATGATTGATTGATTGATTAAACATCGAGCCCCCAGAACGTAATAGAGTAATAACAGAAAGTAACGGGTAACAGACTCGAGCAAACAACCCTAAGCATGCTAGATAAGAACAGGCACAAACAAAGGCTGTAGGTATGGAGGTGAGGCAATATCAAGGTTAAGGGATTCATGTGATGGGTTCGTAACAGAAACAACTACCACTAAGGCTAGCAGACAAGAATCAACGGAAAGAATCGGTAACAAGTGATGAAAGGCAGCCATATGGCATGCAAGTGAGTATACTTGCCTGAGATCCCGCAAGGTAGCAGAACTTGTCGTTGCTCACATCATCTCAACGTCCTATCCGCGAAGAAGCAACGAACCTCGAACAAACACCGGATGCAACAATTACTACTACGGCAAAAGATCCAGCATGATCAAGATATGGATGCATGACAATTTAATTGATGCATAGAAATAAACTAGTTGACAAGATAAACAGATTTTAAAGGGACCCATATGCAATTTGAGTTGCATATGAAAAGCCCATGCATTATGGTTGAAACAATTGTTTTCCAACTAACCAATAGGTGAAAGTGGATTAGCATGATGCATGGCTGAGGGAAACAGCAAAATAACAACATTAGAAACAATTTAAGATAGGGTGTAGCAATTTAGAATTTTATTATTAATTTTAGGGAATTTTGGGTGCCTTAAAGGGAACACACAAGTATTTGTGGTTTTCAACCATTTAAAATGTTCAAAACAAATAACAAAGTTGATATTTGAAAAGGTTATCAAATTTTAGTTGGATTACATGTTTCACATTTTGAAATTGGACTTTGGATTAATTATTTATGAATTAAACAATATTAAACAAGTTTTAATTGAATTAAACAAGATTTAAATTGTTTAGGCAATTTAAATTGTTCAAACCAGAAAACAAGAATTATATTTGATTAGCTTATTTAAAATGGTACTGAAAACATATTTTATTTGCATGATTTGGACTTATAAATAATTAGTTATGGATTTTTGAAATTAGCATTTGAAATATTTAAGTTTGAATTTTAAATACATTTGAAGTTTCCAAAACAGAACACAAATTGGATATTTGGAAAGATTAGAAGATTTGGATCAGAAAACATATAAAACTTGCATTAAAAGGAATTACAGGATAAAAGTTATTAACTTTTGAAGTTTGTGTATTAATTCTGTTATTTAAAAGATTTTTGGAATTTCAGATAAATGCGCAGAACTGTTTGGTACCGCACGGGTAGCCAGCCACAGCCGCTGACCCGTGGGGTCCAGCCAGCGTGGCGCGCGCGATGGAAAATAGCCAAAAAAAGGGGGGGGGGTTGCGCCCCGGGGGATTCGACCCCAGGACCTCGCTCACGCGCGGATGGGACAGAACCAGTGGGATCGCTTGCGTTTCGTGACAGGGTACCGATTCGTTGGAATAAGAGGCAGCCCAGCGAAGTTAACTGAATTTTTTTGTTCCTGCACTTAACTGAACCTCGACAGGGATGTTTCTCTGCGACGGAAAAAAACGCAGCGGCCGGCGGCGCTCGATGGTTCTGCGTCGATGCAGCGCAACCCGGCGGGGCGGGGCGGTGAGGTGAGTGCGGGTGAGTGCCTGTGCGGCGTGGAGGCGGCCGATTCAGAGGAAGGCGAGGGAGGGAAAGAGGATCAGAGCACGATCACCTGTTGTGGTCGCTGTAGTCGTTCAGTCGCGGGCAGAAACGGAGGAAGTCCGGCGACGGCGCGGCCAGCTCCGGGACTCCCAGCGGGCGGCGAGAGGTCGGGGAGGCTCGTGGTAACTCGGCGGTTCCATTCCCGTCAACAACTACTCCTCAAGGTGGCCCTAGCTACCGGCGGTGAGGGGAGGAAGGTGAGCTCGGTGGCTTTCGGTGACAGGTTTGGGTGGTGATCTTCAGAGCAGAGGGGAATTGGTGTGGATCGAGGAGGCGATAATGGATGGGGACGGTGGCGTGGAGTAGAAGAAGATGGGGATGGAGAATTGGCGTGGAGAAGGGGAAGAGAGGAGCGGGGGCAGGAGCATGTGAGGGTGGGTGCGGTGGTGGTACTGCCTCTGGCCGGCCTCGCTTTTCTTCAGAGAAAGCGACAGGGGCAGGTGGGGGATGACGTCGGGGTGGACTGGGTCGTGGTGCTGGGTTTGGGCCAGGAATAGAATAGGTGGGCTGGGTAGAAAAGGAGAGGATGGGGTGGGCTGGTGAGAAGAAAGAAAAGATGGGCTGCTGCCTCTCTCTCTCCCTGCTAGTTTATTTTTATTTCCTTTTCCAATTTTTTTTTTACAAGAGATCAAAGAGAGAGAAAGGATAGGATTTTGGGGTGGTTTTCTTTGCATCAAATAATTTTATTATCTTTTCCAAAACAGGAAAAGAAAGCAAGGTTGGCATTATTTTTACAAGGTGGAAACTTTAATTGGATTAAAGTTGTTTAGTTGAAAATCTCCAAAATAGGGTTTGAGGTTTGCATTTTTATAATTAACTTTATTAGGTTGCAAAACAATAAACAAAGCAAAGGTTAGTTAATGATTTCAAAATTGGTATATTAGTTTGATGTTTAAGTGGTTAGTGGAATTTCAAATAATGTTTTGATTTTGGGAATTTTGGAAATAACAAAGTTTTATTTAACAAGTTCAAGCAACAATACCAACATTAGTGAAATCAAATTGTGTTGAAAAGAAATCAGAATGCAATGCTCATGTGATGCATATGATGCAAGCAAAAGAAAACAAACACTCCCTAATAGGGTAACACCCCAGGTGTTACAGACGACACCACTAACAAGGGATTGCGCCCTCGCAATCCACCTGCTAACCCGGGAGGGGAAAGAAGTTCGACTATCGATTCTTCGTACTTCCAGTTGATCTCCTCGACACCACTAACAAGGGATTCTTGCTCGGAGTGACGACGATGTTCTTCCACCAGGAATCTTCCGAGGATCGAACCTATTAGGTTAAAGGCTCAGAAAACGTCCACCCACGTAGGATCCTAACACTTTGAAAGATTGAGTACGAGAGTAGACTCCAAAACAAATAAGATGGGAGGGAAAATAGAATAGAGATAAGGAGAAAAACAAGAATCCTATTGAGAGGTTTTCCAAAATAATTCAGCAGAAATAGTTTTTGACACTCTAGAAACAACGACCGTTGGCGAGGTTATCCTACAGGCTTTGCGGACCCGTTGCTTCGATAACCATTCGTATCGAAACAATCTCGGGAATCGGAACCAAGGCTCTGATACCATTTGTGACGCCCCGAGATCGGGCACTATGCAGATTTCAGCATTCCCGCCAAATCCGCATAATAACCGACTCCAGGTTGCCATTTATGATAACATTACAATAGTTCACGAATATTCCACAATTACAACAGCAACAGATAGATACAAGATGACTCGAACGAGCCAGGGCTTACAACTGATACATTACAAAGATCCAAATAACAGCGGAAGGAAACAACATATCGTCCGTCTACGGACAAGATCCAAAGTGGACTAAGAGTCCTGAAGATAACCGAAGGCGTCCAATCCCTGCCCAGGCCAAGCCGGAGGGATTCCCAAGCTAACGTCGTCAGACTTCAAACCTGTTGACTGCAATTTGGAATTTGCAGCCACGAAAGAGATTCGTGGGTCAGTACGGTTAAGTACTGGCAAGGGGGACAGAGCCCATACTCACAAGAATACCGGCGTAGCCAATCATCACCAGATACAAATACTTTAGGATAAACGGACAGGAAGGGGTTATGGCAAATAAGCGACAGCAGGCTGCACTAACCAACTACAGAGATTCTATTACTTCCAACTATCAGAAAGGAGATAAGATCGAGTGATAGTAGCCAACTGAAAGATAACTTCACACAATCCCATCCTGGACCTCGCCCCTTATCCGAAGAAGCAATCCGAGGATAACTCACACCGTAGTAATAAGGTGAATCAAGTTATTGTGTGAATAACCTATTACTAGTCAAGTTAATAATCATTGGGTGAAACATGATTGATCATTATGTTTAAGTTATCCTGAGTACTTGTTAGCCAGTACTTTCACCAAGTAATCCATAACCGCGGAAAACACGGCTTCTCGAGAAGATTATCCCTGCAGGGTTGCACCATAGTAACCGACACTCATGAATATCCCGCCAGATGGAGTGGCCACTCCACCAAGCGGGGCACTCAACACAATCCAACCCTTCTTCGCATCAAGCCCAAAGCACCTTGGGCGCACGGCTAATCAAGCCCAGAAGAAAATGGACCATCATAGCACTCTAAGACCGTGTCCCCCTATATGCCGACTACGAAAGTTCCACCCGGGTACCAAGGGCTCGCAAGATCATGCATGCAGCAAATGGAAAACCCGAACTAAATGAGGCGATTTGGACGAGATGCGAATCGGGTCAAACTGAGGGGGAGCCCATACTCCCCAAATGCGGGTAGTGCGCTCATCATGGATCAGTAGACAAGACCCTTTTCCTATTAGGGTCGACACTAGCAGGCCTCAAAACCACAAAGGGCCTCCTGCCGGTGCCTTATCATCAAATTTATTATTAATAGTAACATTAGCATGATTGATTGATTGATTAAACATCGAGCCCCCAGAACGTAATAGAGTAATAACAGAAAGTAACGGGTAACAGACTCGAGCAAACAACCCTAAGCATGCTAGATAAGAACAGGCACAAACAAAGGCTGTAGGTATGGAGGTGAGGCAATATCAAGGTTAAGGGATTCATGTGATGGGTTCGTAACAGAAACAACTACCACTAAGGCTAGCAGACAAGAATCAACGGAAAGAATCGGTAACAAGTGATGAAAGGCAGCCATATGGCATGCAAGTGAGTATACTTGCCTGAGATCCCGCAAGGTAGCAGAACTTGTCGTTGCTCACATCATCTCAACGTCCTATCCGCGAAGAAGCAACGAACCTCGAACAAACACCGGATGCAACAATTACTACTACGGCAAAAGATCCAGCATGATCAAGATATGGATGCATGACAATTTAATTGATGCATAGAAATAAACTAGTTGACAAGATAAACAGATTTTAAAGGGACCCATATGCAATTTGAGTTGCATATGAAAAGTCCATGCATTATGGTTGAAACAATTGTTTTCCAACTAACCAATAGGTGAAAGTGGATTAGCATGATGCATGGCTGAGGGAAACAGCAAAATAACAACATTAGAAACAATTTAAGATAGGGTGTAGCAATTTAGAATTTTATTATTAATTTTAGGGAATTTTGGGTGCCTTAAAGGGAACACACAAGTATTTGTGGTTTTCAACCATTTAAAATGTTCAAAACAAATAACAAAGTTGATATTTGAAAAGGTTATCAAATTTTAGTTGGATTACATGTTTCACATTTTGAAATTGGACTTTGGATTAATTATTTATGAATTAAACAATATTAAACAAGTTTTAATTGAATTAAACAAGATTTAAATTGTTTAGGCAATTTAAATTGTTCAAACCAGAAAACAAGAATTATATTTGATTAGCTTATTTAAAATGGTACTGAAAACATATTTTATTTGCATGATTTGGACTTATAAATAATTAGTTATGGATTTTTGAAATTAGCATTTGAAATATTTAAGTTTGAATTTTAAATACATTTGAAGTTTCCAAAACAGAACACAAATTGGATATTTGGAAAGATTAGAAGATTTGGATCAGAAAACATATAAAACTTGCATTAAAAGGAATTACAGGATAAAAGTTATTAACTTTTGAAGTTTGTGTATTAATTCTGTTATTTAAAAGATTTTTGGAATTTCAGATAAATGCGCAGAACTGTTTGGTACCGCACGGGTAGCCAGCCACAGCCGCTGACCCGTGGGGTCCAGCCAGCGTGGCGCGCGCGATGGAAAATAGCCAAAAAAAGGGGGGGGGTTGCGCCCCGGGGGATTCGACCCCAGGACCTCGCTCACGCGCGGATGGGACAGAACCAGTGGGATCGCTTGCGTTTCGTGACAGGGTACCGATTCGTTGGAATAAGAGGCAGCCCAGCGAAGTTAACTGAATTTTTTTGTTCCTGCACTTAACTGAACCTCGACAGGGATGTTTCTCTGCGACGGAAAAAAACGCAGCGGCCGGCGGCGCTCGATGGTTCTGCGTCGATGCAGCGCAACCCGGCGGGGCGGGGCGGTGAGGTGAGTGCGGGTGAGTGCCTGTGCGGCGTGGAGGCGGCCGATTCAGAGGAAGGCGAGGGAGGGAAAGAGGATCAGAGCACGATCACCTGTTGTGGTCGCTGTAGTCGTTCAGTCGCGGGCAGAAACGGAGGAAGTCCGGCGACGGCGCGGCCAGCTCCGGGACTCCCAGCGGGCGGCGAGAGGTCGGGGAGGCTCGTGGTAACTCGGCGGTTCCATTCCCGTCAACAACTACTCCTCAAGGTGGCCCTAGCTACCGGCGGTGAGGGGAGGAAGGTGAGCTCGGTGGCTTTCGGTGACAGGTTTGGGTGGTGATCTTCAGAGCAGAGGGGAATTGGTGTGGATCGAGGAGGCGATAATGGATGGGGACGGTGGCGTGGAGTAGAAGAAGATGGGGATGGAGAATTGGCGTGGAGAAGGGGAAGAGAGGAGCGGGGGCAGGAGCATGTGAGGGTGGGTGCGGTGGTGGTACTGCCTCTGGCCGGCCTCGCTTTTCTTCAGAGAAAGCGACAGGGGCAGGTGGGGGATGACGTCGGGGTGGACTGGGTCGTGGTGCTGGGTTTGGGCCAGGAATAGAATAGGTGGGCTGGGTAGAAAAGGAGAGGATGGGGTGGGCTGGTGAGAAGAAAGAAAAGATGGGCTGCTGCCTCTCTCTCTCCCTGCTAGTTTATTTTTATTTCCTTTTCCAATTTTTTTTTTTACAAGAGATCAAAGAGAGAGAAAGGATAGGATTTTGGGGTGGTTTTCTTTGCATCAAATAATTTTATTATCTTTTCCAAAACAGGAAAAGAAAGCAAGGTTGGCATTATTTTTACAAGGTGGAAACTTTAATTGGATTAAAGTTGTTTAGTTGAAAATCTCCAAAATAGGGTTTGAGGTTTGCATTTTTATAATTAACTTTATTAGGTTGCAAAACAATAAACAAAGCAAAGGTTAGTTAATGATTTCAAAATTGGTATATTAGTTTGATGTTTAAGTGGTTAGTGGAATTTCAAATAATGTTTTGATTTTGGGAATTTTGGAAATAACAAAGTTTTATTTAACAAGTTCAAGCAACAATACCAACATTAGTGAAATCAAATTGTGTTGAAAAGAAATCAGAATGCAATGCTCATGTGATGCATATGATGCAAGCAAAAGAAAACAAACACTCCCTAATAGGGTAACACCCCAGGTGTTACATATAGTAAACCTCCTTATGTGCCAAATAAACCTTTTGTTCCATATCCTAATGCTAATGAAAATATGTGGAAGCCTTCTAGTGAAATTTCTGAATTTAATAAATTGCTTATGGAACAAGTTGCTAGTCACAATGCTATGATACATGAGTTAAATAAGTCTATTGCATCCATTAGTAGTTATATTAAAGGATTGCAACTTCAATCTTCGAATTTAGATAAAGCATTGTCAAAATTAGGTGATAATCAAGCAACTCTATTAAGCATGTCAGCAGGAAAGCCACAAGCACAACCTAGTGTAGGAATGAATTCTATTACTATTGCTGCTCCTATTATTGAAAATATTGATCATATTGCTGAGAATAAAAGTGAGCATGTCCCTACTAGCTTAGAAGAAACTTTGAATGAAATAGTGAAGTACCCTGAATATTTACTTCAATATATGTCTTATCTTGCTAGCAAAGATGAAATTAGTCCTCATGAATCAAGCATGCTAGCTAAATTAGAGAGTAAAGTAGAGGAAATTATGATGCTTACTGAAATTAAGTATCCATTGCTTGATTTAGAAAAAAGTAGCTTGCAAGAACTTATTGCTACTCTACAAAAATTTGCTAGTGATCCCACTATAAATGTTAATCAACCTGGCTTTGGATCTTATATTGCTAATCATGTCTTGCAAGAAAAAATTGCTAGGTACAAGAATTAGGCCATGATACCTCCTAATCTTGGGGATGCATGGATCCCCAAGGTGCTAGTTTCAATTGAAAAAGAAATTCACCATGCTATGTTAGATCTAGGTTCTAGTGTATCGGTACTCTCTAAAGAATTATATGAATTGTTAGAACTAGAAAATTTAGAGAAGTGCTCAAGTGAATTTTTCCTTGCTGATAACTCTACTAAACATGCTGTAGGACAAGTAAAAGATGTTATGATTGAATTGCACATGACTTTCGTACCCGTTGATTTCATTATTATGGATATGGGGGATAAATCCCCTAGTCCTATTATTTTGGGTAGACCTTTTCTTCGTACTACAGGTGCAATCATAGACTCCAAGGAAGGGAATGTCAAGTTTCAGTTCCCTCACAAGAAAATAATAGATCACTTCCCAAGAAAGAGGGGCATGCTGAAGAACAAGCTCCCTCATGAGCTTTATCCCTCTTGATTATCAAGTAAGTAAAGCCTAGCTATATGGCTATAAAGAAAGCGCTTTACGGGAGGCAACCCGGTTGTTTTTGTTTGGATTTTCCTAGTATCCTCTTGCTGTCTCAAGAGATTAGTTTTTTTGTTTTAATTCTGGAGTTTTCAATAAAGAGTCAAGTCAAACCCATTTGGACTTATAAGTTGCTATCCTAGTGCATGAAATTTCTGTTTCAGCACGAGTCTGCTAACCGTATGATTTTACGTTTTTTATTGATATGTCGGATTGAGCTAATTTTTTATTATGTTCTGCAACTTTTCGTCCTCTGTAAGCACAAATATTGGCTTAATTTTTTGACGAGTCTAGCTTAGAGAAAAACGTTCGTTTTGCTGCTGCTGCTTTTCTGGACAGATTCTGCCTTCTTTTGTTTTATGCACTCGTTGGGCTTGGGAATCGAATTTCCATGATTCTTTCAAGCAAGATAGTGAACATAAAACATAATGAACCTTATTGTCTATCTACTGGAGCATTTGATTTGGAATTTTGCACAGCAAGCATGTGATTTGTTTGTCCTTCCTAATCTCACCCCACAGAAAAAGAATGGGAGAAACATGTTTTGTGAAGTTTTTTCACAGGGAATAGAGGAGCTGCGCCTCAAGACATCCAAGAATGGTGAAAGCCATAAGCTTGGGGATGTGATGAACACCCCACTGGAGCTACACTCCTTTGGTTAGCACACGTCTATTTTCTGTTTTTCTAAGCAAAGCATTTATCGTAGAGACTTGAAGCGTCTAGTTTTTGTTTTTATTTTTGTTTTGAAAAGACCACCATCATTTTATATGAGATTGAGCTACTGGAGTTTGGGGTTGGAATGTATTGGATGCTAGTATTATGACTTGGAATAGGGACTCCATGGTTTATTTGAAGAGCTACATATGTTTGCATGATTTATAGGCTTTTTATGTGTAGAAATTTGCAATAATGTTGTCTTGAGCTATCTCTTATTCATGTCCTTGATGTTAATTGCTGGTTTATTTAGTCTGTCATTAAATGAGTAGTTCTATGGACATATGCATGCATAGTAGCTGGTCAACTATCTCCCTCTTGCTAGCCCAAAAATTTAAAAATTCCAACAAGTAAAAACTTGTTTCCAACGCTCCTTAGCCAAGTATTTCCAGTGAGTCCACCATATCTTCCCATTAGCTTAATTGCTATTCCGAGTATGTTCACCATGTTATTGTGTTATTTATGTTCTAAATTAAGATATTCACTTTATTAATTGTCATGGGTTGAACTTGGGATATGACTCTCACGAACTTTTGAAGGCACACTTTACTTTTTATGCATCTAATAAACATGACCCAATAATGGGAGCCACAAGTTTTGCGTTTGACAAGTGTGTGGTTGGAAGCTAGCTATAAACGTGTATCACCGGAAAGCTTTCAACATTGCACAAAAAAATTTACATTTGGTTGATATCATGTACTTTTGTTTTTGGACTCCTGCCATGCCGAAATGAAATAGAGGAATAGTAAGTTTTGATGAGTAAGTATCTATATGACTAGAGAAACGCATTGGTCCGCTAACCCAAGCCATGCTTTATCATGGTGGAAATTTACTTATAGCTTGAGTGACTCTACAACACATCCTATAATAAAATAAGAAGCTATGCATAATAGTGAATGAAAATAAAAAGGATGATGAGTCTATCCGTTTGTTCATCTTGTCATTGTAACATGGGCTTGTTTCCATGTCATGGGGCAAGAGGTACCTCTTTGCGGTTCTCTATGATGTCATTAATACTTATTATGATTGTACAAAGCTTATTAGGAATCTTAAGTTGAGTAATCATGGAGTAGGTTTTCACACTCACGGGGCATGAGGCTTTCAACCACCTTGTCATTCTCATTACTTCAATACTCACAATTTTAAGATGCTAGTGATAAAAGGGCAATGAGAGTCCTAGATCAATGGATGCCACATTTCAATTAGTAATTTTAGTTGAATAATTTAGAGGCTAAATAAGACTTGATCATGTTTTACCTCTACTCAATTTTCTCCGAAGTGTCCACCATATTTTCTATTCTCCATTATGCTATTCTTTGACCAATATAGGATTTTATTTTTCATTTTGTGTATGCATTTGGTACATAGTGCTTTTATTTCATTATACACTTTGTGAACTTTCATGAAGCATCTTTGCTTGCATATTTGATATTTCTTACAACATGAATTGTATATTGCTACTCATTTCTAGTATTAATCGTTTGATTATATGTAGCATGAATAATCCTCCTTGATATCCCATGATTGTTTCAATATGCAAAACCCATCTTAGTTTTATCACCTTCATACTCGAGGACGAGCATGGGTTAAGCTTGGGGATGTTGATGCATGTAAAATGCATAGATGAATTTTGCATATTTTCACATGGTTTTCTATTACATATTGCATCATATAAGGGTATAATTCAATGTTTTATAGTATTTTGGGGTTAAATTACAAAGTCCCCCAACTTTTATGGAATTAACCCTGCCTGTCAGAAACCCCGTTTTCTATATTTTTGACGTTTCAGGGGGCAAACTTCCGCGAAATCACCTGAAAATCTGCGGGGGTCATTTTTTTGGAAGGAGAAGACTTGCGGGCGAAGGATCCACGAGAATAGAGCAAGGAGGCCCAAAAGAGGACCCTCCACGCGGCCAGATTCCTTGGCCGCGTGAGAGGCCCCCTTTTGGCCCCTGTGGCCCCAATTCCTTCCATCTTCGACTTACCGACTCCGTCTTGACCTAAAACCGACTATAAAAAGGATCCCCCGTACCCTTACGGAGGAGAGCGCCGCCGAAACACCGAAACAGAGACCAGAAGTTCCAGATTGGAGGGGGAAAACTCCGGCGGGGCGCCGCTGGTGTGATCTCCTACCCCTCCAACGTCATCTCCATCGACATCTTCATGAAGAGGGAGTAGTCCACCCCAGGGCTATGGGTTTGTGGAAGTAGCACTTGTATCTCTCTCTCTATGTGCTTCACTAATTAGATCCGTATGAGCTGCCTCACATGATTACGGGCACCGTTGTAATTCCTATGTGGTGGATCTTTTCTATGAGTTATTGAATCTGAGATTGCAATTGTTTCTCTTGAGTTATTTGAGTAGATGTATCTTATGTACCCCGTTCTTATTTGCTAGCTTTTATCAATCTAGTTCTTGAGAGCGTGTGTGGGATGATGGTTGCATTAGTTGGAGTAACAGGGGGTGGCTAGTGCTGTGAAAGTGACAGAAGTTCAGCGATCCACTTAGGTTTTGTTAAACCTTTCTTAGTTACCTCACTAGGGATAAAAAGGAGTACCTTGTTACCGGGGATTTGAAGTGACACCAATCAATCTCCATGACTAGATCTAGCAAGTTCTTACTTCAACTTCATGTCACATTGCTTAAAGCTATACTCTAGTTTTTCCTTAATTATCGAGGTGTTATGATTTATTTCGCATCTTGGTGGAGTATAAGAGGGATCAATATGACCGTAGAGATCTCTATGCTAGGACGTGATGCCCATATGAAAGTACTCAATGTTAAACATGTTATTGTAATCTCAGATGTAATTCTTTATGTCCACCGTCTACTTTATTTGAGAGAATGCAAGTGTGAAACCATGAACCCCGGTCCTATTTTAAATATAAGAAAACACTCTAGTTACTTTGCTGCAATTTACTTTACTTGCACTTTACTTTACTTGCATCTCCAATTCGAATTTACATTATCTCCATCACCACTAGCATCACAAAAATGCAAAAACAATGCATTGCATAATATTTTTCTCATTTGCATTTAGTAGTAGATTTAATTATTTCACATTTACTTTCAGTTTTGCATTGAAATTTAGAAGTCTCACACCTTGTGCTTGACAACCACTTGGTGAGGTTGAGGGCACAAAATTCTCTACTTGTTTGCAGGATCCTGGAGGAAGCTTGGAAGACAACTGCTGAAATACTGGCTCCCCAAGAGTTCGATATAAACCCTCGAGTCACCCTCGTGGGGAAGAAGGCTTGCCACTAGCTACACACTCTCCACTTGGAGTCTCAACCTAGCCATCAACGGCTTCCGAAGATGCTCCAGAGAAATTCCCGCCGGGATAGCCTGCCGAGATGAACCCAGCTTGGACAGTATGTCAGCAACCTCATTCTCTGCTTGGTGTATGTGGTGAAATTCACACCCATCAAAGTATCCGGAGATATTTTGGACATGGAACTGATACGACGCCATATTGGCATCCAACGCATCCCAATTACCAGATGCTTGCTTAACCACTAGGTCCGAATCCCCATAACATACTATCCAGCGAATGCCTATCTCCTTTGCCACTTTCAGCCCATGGACCAAGGCCTCATACTCAGCCACATTGTTGGATGCAGCAAAGTGAATTTGGAATACATATTTCAGCTTATCCTGCTTGGGTGAGGTAAGGACAACACCGACACCGAGACCTTCTTTCACCTTGGAGACATCAAAATGCATCTTCCAGAAATTGTGTTCCGGCAAGGGTGGCTCATACCGCATCTCGACCCAATCGACCAGAAAATCTGCCAGTACCTGAGATTTGATAGTCTCTCCTCGCATACATTGGGGTATAGGAAGCTAGCTCAATTTCCCACTTGTCTACCCGGCCACTTGCATCTTTGTTGCCCATGATCTCTGAGATAGGAGCGGTGCGCACCACCGTCATTCGATGCTCCTGGAAATAATGCTTGAGCTTCTTGGAGGCCATATGTCATCTTCTGATAGTGGGGGTAATTCTGCTTCGAGTTAGAGATCACCTCACTGAGATAATACACTGGACTCTGCACGGATTTCCTCCCTCTTCTCTCTCCACCACTACCACCGCACTGACAACTCAGATGATAGCTGCAATATAGAGCAACATTGACTCTTTGGGCAATTGAGATGCCAATATGGTTGAAGTACTCAACATCTTCTTTAGATCTTGAAAGCCGCGTCAGCCTGCGGGGTCTAGACAAATTTGTCTGTATTTTCCCATTCTCCCAATGAACCGGGTGAGGGATGCTAGACACCCAGTGAATCTTTGTACATCTTTCAGAGATCTCAGCAGGGACATGCTTTCAGTTGCAATTATCTTGGAGGAGTTGGCCTCGATACCTCGGCTAGACACGAGGAAAACGAGTAACTTGCCAACTGGCACACCAAATGTACACTTGGAAGGGTTTAGCTTCAACCAAAATCTCCGCAGGTTTGCAAATGTTTCTCGGAGATCATCTAGGAGAGTGCTCATCTCCTTGGTCTTCATGACAATATCATCCACATATACCTGCACATTTTTGCCAATTTGCTCGTACAAGCATTTCTGCATACACCTTTGGTAAGTAGCACCATCATTTCTTAAGCCAAATGTCATGACACAGTAGCAATAATCCCCGTACGGGGTAATAAAAGCAGTATTTATTTGATCCTCCGGGTTCAAAGGTATCTGGTGGAAACCAGAATACGCATCTACAAATGATAACAACTCACACCCGGCCGTGGAATCGATCACTTGATCAATCTGAGGTAAGGGGAAAGGATCTTTAGGACATGCCTTGTTCAGGTTTGTGTAATCAATACACATTCGCCACACTACAGCCACCATTGGGTCATCCTTCTTCTTCTCTACCAGGACCGGGTTAGCCAACCAGTCCGGGTGCAACACCTCCATGATAAATCCGCTAGCGAGTAACCTAGTGATTTCTTCACCAATAGCTTTTCTTCTATCTGCAGCGAAGCGCCGCAGAGTTTGCTTTACCGGCTTAGCATCCGGTCTCACATGCAGCGAGTGCTCAACCAACTCGCTCGGAACACCTGACAAGTCCTGATTCAACCATGCAAAGATGTCCGGATTCGCACGAAGGAAGTGTATGAGCTCACTTTCCTATTTGTCCTCCAGCCCGACACCAATGATGATCTCACGCTCGGGGAGCTCCGGGTCAATCTGCACCTTCTTTATTTGCTTGGAGGCCTGGAATGTGGCACTCTGGTGCGGGTTAGTCATACCCGGTATGCCGAGTTGGGCAGACTGAGGCAGAGCCACAACCTCATGGATCTTCTTCTTCTCGGCAGCAATGACCAAAAATTCGGCCAACCGAGATCCAGCTGAAGCACATTCCAAAGAGCGTTTGTAATCACCCGAGATAGTGATGATGTCATTGGGACCCAGAAGCTTCATCTTCAAATATGCCACATGTGTAGAAGACATGAACTTGGTCAGTGCCGGCCTGCCGAGTGGAGCATGATACGGGCTCTGGAGGTCAACCACCTCAAACTGCATGCTCTTAGTACGGCAGTTATCTCGGGTACCAAATAGTACATCAACCTAGACTTTGCCAATTGGTGCACAAGATACACCCGACACAATTACATGGAATGTAGTCCGGCCAGGCTAGAGCATGTTGTCCGTTATTCCCAACTTCACCATAGTATCCCGGTACATTATGTTTATACTGCTCCCATTATTAATGAGAACCCGGGTGAACTTGACATTTATGTCGGGCTTGATGAACGTCGGATCCAACACTAGTGCATAACCTCCCACATTGGGCATGATCTTGGGAAGATCCGCGTGGGACCAGGTGATCTCCTGGTCGGACCAATACATGTATTCCGACACAACCGACATCACAACACTGACCTCCATAGTGCGCCTGCGCTGACTCTGCTTGTCATTGGTTCAGTTATGAACACCATATAACTTTGATGGTGCTCCTAATAATCATTCCGACCTCTTCCACTGGCATTGTTGTAGTAGTAGCTGTTGTTGCGCTCGTTGTTACTGTTGTTGGCTCCTTGAGCCACTTGGTTCATATTCTCCGGCCTCCTCTGGTTTTTCGCAGGCCTCAGGGTTGCTCTGACAGGCTGAACATTTGAACCCAAGAGTGGCAGAGCTGGAGGAGGAGGCAATTGGCCAAAACCCTCTCTCTTGATCTGATCGTACCAGCTGCACTGTCGGGTTGTCTGGTTAGCCGGCCGGCTAGGATGCCTAGTGTGATAGCTGCATGGCCCATCCCTCATCATCTCAAACGTGAATCTCTACTGATCATCCCAAGCCTTCTTCTGATCCACCCAAGGCTTCTTGTTGTTCTGTTTTCGCCCCCACTGGGGACTAGTGTTCTTTTGTCGTTGGTTGTTGCCGGCATCAGGGTGATCCGGATCAACCACAACAACATGGTTGGACCCATACCGAAAGTCCGGCCTGTCATCTCTTCTCTTCCCCCGGAAGTCCTGGCGATCATTCCGCCTGGAGGAACCGGGATCATCGTTGTCGGAATACCTCTTACTCGGCTCAACCGAGGTCAGCAGAGGTTGTGTCGGGTCGCCCAATGCATACATGTCAGCAATCTTGATTGTCTTGGCCAGAGTATTCTGCATTTCTCTCTACAACCTCTGCCAAAGCATGGTACCATGTCGACACCCTTGGGAAAACCATGCAAAAGCTTGGGACTCAATCACTCCTTCACAAGTGCTCCTCAATGTACTCCACCGAGTCAAGTACTCTCGGTCGGTCTCATCTTCTCTCTGCTTGCACATGGAGAGCTGTTGAGGACGGTTTGGCCTCCGATATGTGCTGGTGTAGTTGCTAATGAAGGCTTCCGAGAAGTCCAGCCAGCAATCAATGCTATCGGCTCGCAAGTTGTTCAACCAGATTCGGGCTAGGCCCTCCAACATCTATGGGACATATCTCACCGCCCAAAGGCGATTACCACCAGCAATGTGCACTACTGTAACATAATCACTCAACTAATCTTCCAGCTTGGTGCTGCCGTCATAAGTTCTCGTACCCCGGGCGAGCTGGAACCTCGGGACTGCGGGCTCCCTCATGATCCGGGGCCCAAAGCATAGTGGTCCTGGAGACCTTGCTCCTCCATCATCTCCGACAGATAGATCCTCTCCAGCTTGTAACGGGCGTCATTCGCCGGCAACACTCGGGGTCCCAATCGACCAGCGAGTACTCCCGCATCCACCACTTGCTCATATCTCGGGTAGCCAGCTTTGTCCATAGCCGAATAACCATCATCGTACCGATTATCCACGGGAACATTTCCTTGTTGCTGAATAACTCGTCCGGCACGAGGCTATTGCTGAGCCGGGTTAGGTGCTGGGTACCGAGATTCGACATTTCGGTTGGGATTGTCCCCAACCGGCTGAACTCGAGCTGCGCCTTGCCCACCTCGTCCTAGATCTCATTGTCTGGCATGACCATGACCGGCATCGCCCTGTACAACTAACTGTTTTTTTTTCCTTGAGCCGGGTAATAGACTTGCATCTGCTTGTGCTTTTCGGAGTTCACACTCCCTGCACGTCCTCCGCCGAGATGCGGCGAAGAAGCCTGTCCACCGGATTTACCACCTACGGAACTGCCTCTGCAGCTCTAAGATTCTTAGCAGGAGAGCTATACTTGGCTTACCAACAGAAACAACACCAGCAGTTCTACTAGTTCTAGCATTTGCATCCTTAGCTAACTCGGCATTGAGGGCTTTGCCTCTGTTCCGCACAGCATCTAGGCGACTAGGATTGTTTCCAAAAAGTAGTAAGGCTATGAGCGTTGTTAAGTGCACTACGAGCAAAGCAGATGCAGTTCGCCCGCATGACTCCCTCCGACCCAAAATATTTAAATACATCTATATTCAGATAGAACGCAACTCAAATATTTTTGTACCGAGGGAGTAAAATGGTAACAAGCCTCGATTGCATGTGGCCTGAAAACGGCTGAACGTCCACGGTGTGCATGCCTGCCACCCCACTCTGCTTTGCAGCCATGAAGCATGTGGCAATAATGCCCGTGTCAGGTGCAGCACCGACACACGTTCGCCGTCAACGCTTGAGGAATTCATTGCTCTGAATCAGCTCAATGCTGCAGACCAGGCTGCACGAGCTGTCGAGGAACCCAAGGTTAATTATTTCGTGCAGACAGTTAGAAGATGACAAGACAGTCTTACTGTTTGATAGTATTGGTCTGTCAGTTCAACGTCTACAATATCTGGCAAGATCATGCTACATTGGAGATCTCTCCCGGGCCGACTCACAGGTGAATACTGTCGAGACCTGGCCGAAGCCGAATCCAAATCTTCATCCACTGTACAAAGTGTTGAAACGTAACATTCATTGTACTCAGTTAAAACGACTTGACAAAAGGTCTTTGGTTAGTTAAAAGATCTGCCTAACACAATACAAATACTCAGCGTACCTGTAATATTTTTTGAAGACTCAACTTTGTCTTCCGGGATTAGAACCCTCCAGCATTGCTCCCGCGAGGACCCGGAGGAAACCCTAGAGCCGCTGATCCGTCACTCCTCGCCCGCTGCCAAAGAGCATTGCCGAGGAAACCTCGGTTGGCGTAGGGATACTTCCAACGTAGCATGATTTTGCCAGGTCGAGTTAGAATACCCCACGGTAGTGCTGACGTAGGGATACTTTCGAGTCCTCTAGATGAGCCTACCGGGTCTAGATTCACACTAAAGCCGGCTTTAGTAAAGGGAACCGCCGTCCACCTTCTAGAAGGCTCAGTTGGAACCCAACAATGCCTCCAACTTGTGGTACAAGGCAGGAGATACAACTGACGTGTCCACAAATTGTAACATATCCGGATACGGATTCGAGACCCAGCCTCCTATCTAAAGTCTGGGAGAATCTCCCGGCTAGGGCATCGCTTATTCCGCCCATCATATCCTTTGAGTTGCACGAGATCCAATCTCTCCGCCACAGCTATTGTCGCACTCATTGTAATTTTCATCAGTATAATCCAGACAAGGAGGAGTAAGGGTTTTACCTCTACGAGGGCCTCAAACCTGGGTAACCCGTGGCTCCTAGCTAGCCGCCGATACCACCAGCGTGCAACCGTCTCCAATCTCTAAACTCCAGTATGTTACTCGAGGGATATGTCGATATAGGGAACCGACATTAAGCGCCGTCTGTGGGAACGACACACGCTAGATCTATGGTCTCGCTGACTTCATCCACGTCAAGTTCAAGCTCAAGCTTCAGATCTTCAACTCCGTCGAGCTCGATCTGCTTCGGGTCCTTCAACTTAACGCCGCACTCGCCGGCTTTCAACCCGATGTTCGGCGATCTTCAAGGAGGCATCAATCTGGCGTTCGACGACTTCCGCTTCCACGCCAACAAGGAGGGCATCATGCGCTTCCGACTCCCCCTCGCCGACGGAATCAGAACCTGCATCGGCATCTAGCATGGCGACTCCACCGCCGCCGTATGTCAACTCCGGCTACAACTTGGAATCAAGCGCGACATCGATCTAGTTAAATCATCTCAACTTCCGCACGATAGAGGCGGAAGAATCTGTTGATCTTGACGTTGACGACCGCTTCGATCTAGAGACCCGAGAGCCTCGCTTAGCGCATGTCTGCATGGCCGAGCCAACCGAGAGGCTCAGCGTCACACAAGAAGCGTGGGACAGGGCAAAGGCCGCAGTGGACGCGAACGTCACGCTAGAGCCAAACGCCACCCAAGAGGACCTGACGGTCTATCACTACCTATTGTCGAAGAAAAATCAGGAGATGATACGGGAGAGACAAGCACTCGACGAACTCAAGCGTCTCGCGGACATATAGAGTCAATGAAGGGCTGAGCTATCAGCCATATACGGTGGGTAGACGGGACACACACCAACTTGGAACCCAAGACACGTCTCCAAAACCTCCAACATGAATCGAGAATCGCTCAACGGAACTACTCGGAGTCTCGAGTCCTCGTTCATGTCCTTTGACGAGCAAGGAAATGTGGTGCCTAAAACTCCCGCGGCTGCCGTTCTTGTGGCTACGACGTACCTGCGTGTTACTATACCTCCAGACGGTGATCCCCGAGCGGAACAACATCGCCAAGCAATCATGGGAATAGGCATGGTCAGAGCTTCACTCACGCCAAAAGTGCCTAGGAGACCCGCCGTCCCAGCTACCGCAGCGCCGCCTGGTGGAGGATCACCTCGACGTCGCGAAAACGCGTCCCCATGACATACCGACGTAGGGTCACCTCGAAGGCACCACATTAGAGAGCCGCGACGCCGCGGTGACGACTCTCCATGTTGCGACGACGAACCGCGACGCCACAGCGAAGAACCGCGACACCGCAGTCGGGAGCCGCAACATCGCAGCAGAGAGACACGATAGAATGACGATCGCGATCTCTGTCCACACGACGCCTGAAGCGACATCACTGAACCACAAAGTCGATAGGGTTCGCGCCCGCCAAAACCGAGCATATTCATCCTCCGAGTACAACGATGCAGAAGAAGCCCGCGGTGTGCTCTGCTTTAGTCGCGAGATTCGTGAAGCAAAAATGCCGAAGAAATTCAATCTCACCACAAAACTACCCAAGTATGACAGCTCCTAGGAGCCGAGAACTTGGTTATCAGACTTCCTGCCTGCAGTTAAGTGCTAGAGGGGCAACAAAGTGACGGTCATGCAGTACTTAAACCTGCATTTCATGGCTTCTGCCCGAAGCTGGTCCGAGAATCGACCTCGCGGGTGCTACAGATCCTGGGACGATCTTACTCGCGATTTCGAGAGAAACTTCCAACCAACATGCAGGAGACCTACCTCTGTCGAAGAGCTGCGATCATGTAGACAGAAGAGGGATGCAACAACCCGCGAGTGCATCCTGCGGTGTACGACCCTCAGAAACTCAGCATAACACATATCGAAGAAACAACAGTAACATCCCAAGCCGCCAGTTAAAAAAACATCCCAAGCCGCCAAATGCGCCGTGAACTTCATCAACTCCATTGTCTGTAGATTTAGTGTTTCTCACAACATCATCACAAAGAATGGCTCTAACTTCATCGCGGCTGAAACACAAGCATTCCGCAAGTAAAAAAGCATCACCCTCGGCTTCACACATGTGGCACATCCTGAGTCAAACGAACAAGTCGAAAGAGCCAACACATTAGTTTCGGCTGGACTCAAGAAGCGTTTGTTGAATCGCCTAAACAACGTAGTCGGGCACTGGGCCAAGGAGCTCCCCTTAGTACTTTGGAGTTTACGTACGACTCCAAATCGCTCAACACACAACATTTTTATGGTCTATGGTGCAGAAGTAGTACTACCTACAGACGTTCGCTTCAGCGCTCGACGATTCGTCGCATACAACGAAGAAGCTTCGAACGCTGGTCTCGCCCAGGATATGGACGCACTCGACGAAGCACGAGATGTTGCTCTCGCTAGATCCGCTGTATATTAGCAGGCGCTATGCAACTTCCACAGCTGGCGAATCCGCATCAGGTCCTTCGTCGAAGGAGACCTAGTGTCGTGTTTGAAGCACAAAAGCCACCACAATCTCTCCCCCCCATTGCGAGGGACCTTACATTGTACATGAAGTTATTCGAGGAGGCGCATACCGTCTGAAGGACCCAGAGACCGGCATTGTCTACTCGAACCCCTGGAACATTGCACATCTACGCAAGTTCTACCCTTAGGAAATTTTCCTTTTATGCAATAAGGCTATTCAGCAATTCGTGTAAACCGATCATACAATAGATGACTTTTCAGCCATCAATAGACTGAATCCTTGGTTTCTCTTCAATAATTTCTCTACTTTATTTTCTATACATGCTAAAGGTTGTACCCAATGGTCAATGGCTAGGCCACACTAACATAACAAACAACGGTGCATATAACACACAATCATACATTAACAGGGTTAAATCTTTCAATACACATTACAAGTTTCCTTACAATTATACAAAGTTATTCTTTCGATTACTATACTCGTGAAACAAGATTAACTATGTACAAAACTACAACTACTGGCGACTCGCGCTCTCTCGAAGCAACCGATCAGTTTTGGCTTCCGTCAACGAGACTATGCGCTTAGCTACAGCTCTAACCGCATGATAGTGTGAGCCGAATTACATCAAGTTCCCTCTGAAGGTGCCAGTCGAGCAACAACATTGAATTCCAAAGACGGATGCCAAGCTCGCACGAACACCAAAGCAACTTGTACACCACTTATCAACTGCTAGCGCACGCACTCCTTGGCATCTTCAACTCGACAATTTTTTTGCAACATGGCACCCAAACCCTCTAGATTGACATCCAACGGGTATATGGTCCTGTAAACAGAAGATAGAGCCTCACGGTAGGACTCGACAAAAAATTGAACCTGTCGAACTCGAGCCTGCAAAGTTGCCATAATAAACCCTCCGCCCCTATCACACCAGAAATTACAAGCATGGATATTAGAACTCACGGACTCAGAGATGATCCGATTGTTCACCCACTGCCTTTCTGCATTCATGTCAGAC
This sequence comes from Alopecurus myosuroides, assembly GCA_028641055.1. Taxonomy (NCBI): domain Eukaryota; kingdom Viridiplantae; phylum Streptophyta; class Magnoliopsida; order Poales; family Poaceae; genus Alopecurus; species Alopecurus myosuroides. Next base: position 181,154,663 of record CM054058.1, read on the forward strand.
TCGGTACCTACAACAGAAGCAAACTCTTTACAAGAGCTCGCAAAGGAAGGAAATCTAAAGTGCTTGGGGGCTCCTAGTGTACTTACAGAGCAAATCTCTAGCGGTACTCGCCAATTCCTCTATAAGTAATTGCTGAAGATCACCCGCAAGCTTTTTATTCGACTTCGCCACATCTGCAACACGTTGCAAAGCCTTCAACTTCTGCTCGCCATCAACAATTAGACAACGCAAAGAAGCAGCGGTACCGGCATCATGCTCGCTTGCCTTAATCGATGCAATGACGAGGAAGGAGTACTCGAAGGACCAAGTTAGCCCGCGGTTACTTGACCAAGGAAAATACGCATACACTAAGTCAAGAGGGTGAAGCACTCGACAACATTTTGCACAAAATCTCGACTCGTTCTCTCGGGCTACTCCCATTGGGAGCGCACAAACAAACGACAACACAAGGATTAAAAATAAAGCAGCATTCTCATTTCAGAGTGAACAAGTACTTGGCCAAACTGCAAATTAATTACAATATCTCAAAAGAAAATAAAGTTCCCTATCCTAAGGAACGATGGACTTGCCAGACGCAACCTCACTAGCAGGAGGATTGGCGCGTTGGAGTTGACTAACTAGCTCAGACAACATCTTAGCTAGCTTCTCAGCGTGAGCGGCAAAAGATTTCAGAGCTACCTTTTTGCCCTCGTGGTCCTTGGGGACGTCCGAGTATGTCGTCTCGAGGTCGTCACCGATACCACTTGCCTAGGCAAGATGGGCCTCCACCTTCGCGCCGCACTCCGTATGGACGAGGGAGTACTCACGAAGAGGAACTCTCTATGCAAGGAAGGCTTTCAAGAACCCAACTGCAGTCAGAGGCACCTCGTGGCCAACGAATAGCCTATAGAACAACGGAGTCAAGACCCAAAAAGTTTCCTCGATGACGGTCTTCACCTTCTTGGCGTGCTCCTTAAGCTGGGTGATCGCGTATGTCAAAGTGTTGAGTCGACCTGCCATGGTATGGCCAAAGGAATTCCAAGACCACCTTCAAGAAATCAAGATTAGAGAATATAAAAACAACCGCCTACGGCGTCAAAACTTCCAAGGAAAAATTTCTTCGACTAGATTACCTGAAAGAATTTTGGCTATAGGTAGGAGCGGGGCCGTCACTTCGTCATCATGGGCATGGCCTTCCTTCTCAACCTTCTTCAATGGAGCTTGAGGCTGCACAAGTTTATTGGAGGACTCCTTCTTGATGAACTCCAGTTCCAGCTCAAGATCCTTGGCTCGACGAAAGGCTTATGCCCTCTCCGTGTTGGCTTGCGCAGCTTCGTCAACAAGGACATAGTCAAAGAAAGAAAAAACATAGAAGAGCACTACTCGCAAACTTTCAAGGATTGCCTTTCAAAGCCTTGAGTTCCTGGAGGAGCTAGTCGCGCTCTCGACAAAGAGTGTCATAGTTGGCTTCAGCGATTACGAGGTGGCGCCCAAGTCTAGCAAGGGTATCAAGGACAACCTAAAAGCAAATGAACAAGATAAAGAAAAGATCTTTAAGTCTATGTCTGATTACAAATAATCGCACATAGACTCGGGGGTGATACGTCTCAAACATATCTATAATTTCTGATGTTCTATGTTGTTTTGATGTCAAATTCTACATGTTTCCTATACACTTTATGTCATTTTTATGGATTTTCTGGGACTAACCTATTGACAATATGCCATAGAGCCTCTGATGTTTTTGGTTTTAGAAAAGTTGTTCTGAAATATTGTCGCAATTGGACGAGCCAAAATCCCAAAGTCTTAGAATTCCCGGAGCGTCAACGGACTCCAAAGGGTACCCAGAGACTCCAAAGGATACCCAGAGGGGGCCCATGGGGTGGCCACACCATAGGGGGCGCGGGGCCCCCTAGCCGCGCCAGCTAGTGGTGTGGGCCCCCGGGTGCCCTCTGACATCGCCCTTTCGCCTATATAATCCCCCCGATGCATAAACCCTAAAAAATCTAGCCTCCATCCATGAAAAGTTCCATAGCTCCGCCTCCATCGCCGACAAGTTTTTGGGGATAAAAATCTCTGTTCCTACGATATGCCAAGACGGGGAAGTGCCCCCGGAGCCATCTCCATCAAATCCACCGCCATCTTCATCGCCGTTGCTGTATCACATGATGAGGAGGGAGTAGTTCTCCCCCGGGGCTGAGGGCTCTACCGGTAGCTATGTGTCTCATCTCTCTCTCCCATGGTGTGATATTTATGATCATGAGCTTTGTAATATAGTTGAATAAGTAGATGTTGATCTTCATCTGTCATGATACTCAAGGGGTTTTGTTATGAGATCTCCGTAGACACTTTGATCATGGTGTAAAGATGACACTGTGTGCACCGTGTGGTTTAGCATGATATTTATATTTTGTGTTGGATGACCCTCTGAAATCTTGGTGTTTGTTTGGAACCATCTAGGTCTCATGGTCATAGAGTGGGGATTTCCAAGATGGGGAAATGCGAACTCGAAGGAGTGCTTTTGTAGCCCTACGCAATGATTGGTGTTTGTTATCCGACCGGAGAGTGGTTCAGGGTAGCATAGTGAAGTGATGATATTTATGCATTCAATTATGTTATTATTGTTGAGAGTGTCCACTAGTGAAAGTATGATCCCTAGGCCTTGTTTCTAAGCATTGAAACACCATTTACATTCAGTTCTGCTACATGTTTGATTGCTGCCATTTTTATTTCAGATTGCTACTATCACTTATAATCATCCATATTACTCACTATCTCTTCGCCGAACTAGCGCACCTATACAACTGACAATTGTATTAGGTGTGTTGGGGACACAAGAGACTTCTTGTATCGTAATTGCAGGGTTGCTTGAGAGGGATACCTTTGACCTCTACCTCCCTGAGTTCGATAAACCTTGGGTCATCCACTTAAGGGAAACTTGCCGTTGTTCTACAAATCTCTGCACTTGGAGGTCCAACATTGTCTACAAGAATAGAAGCGTGCATAGACATCAAGCTCTTTTCTGGCACTGTTTCCGGGGAGGTAAGGTAAAAGGTACTCACATCCTCTGTGAGTGCTCGAAGTTATTTCCTTTAGATTCTGCAATTATATCTTTTTGTTTCTAGTTTTATTTTCACTAGTTATGCTTATTTTTACTTGTTCCTTGTTTTTATCTTTAGGCTTAGTGGAAAACAACAAAAATATTAGAGAGCTTTATAATATTTATCTAGAATTAGGACATGATGCTTTTGAATATAAAATTTAAAAACCTATGGAATTTTGCTTGCATAATAATGATAGCAATGTTATTAGCATTAATTCTTTGAATACCATTATTTCTAATGCTAGGGAAAATTTTAAGCTTGGGGAAGCTAGTTTTTATGAAAATGATCTTTTTAGTTCCCTAGCTTTAGAGGAAAAAATTCTCTAATGATGCTTGTGATATTTTAAATCCTCCTACTGAAAGAATTCCTTTTAAAATACCTATGAAAATTGTTGAACGTGTCATGAATAACCGCTATTTTGGAGATGGAACTGTCCATCCTAGTGATCATTTGCTCTTTATACATGAATTATGCGAGTTGTTCAAGTGTGCAGGTATTTCAATGGACCAAGTTAAGAGGAGGCTATTCTCTTTATCACTTAAGGACAAAGCAAGGGACTGGTATGAGCTACTAGATGATCCTCATCATTTGGAGTGGAAGGAGCTTGAATCTCTCTTTTACTCTAAATTTTATCCTCCTGATGAACTGTATTTAGATAGGAATTACATTTATAATTTTTGGCCTCGTGATGGAGAAAGCATTGCTCAAGGTTGGGAAGACTGAAAACATTAATACTCAAATGTCCTACCCATGAGCTTCCTGAGGAAATAATTGTTACTAATTTTTATGCAAGGATTTCAAGACATTACATGGATTTTCTAGATGCATTTTCAGAGGGTTCTTTCTCGAGTAAGAAGGTTGAAGCTAAATGGGATTGTCTTTAAACAATTCAAAACAATAATGAAGTTTGGAATAACGACAAAGGTAAAGAATCAGGTATAAACCATGAGTATGATTGCATTAACTCTTTCGCTGAAACTGCTGATTTCCAAGAGCTTAGTGCTAAATATGGTCTTGATCCTCAAATGATTGTTGGTTGGTATAGATCCTCTGCTTCTCATATTAATGTTCCGAAAGAAAATTGGGACATATGTATTGAACCTTTTAAAGACACTTGCATGAAAAATGAAATTGTTATTAATGATTCCAATAAACATGCTGAAACTTCTGAAAGTACTATTTCTTATAAGCATGTTAATTTTTGTGGAGCACTTAGACCTTGTGAAAAGAAGCAAATCGAAGAATAATATTGTATCCATCACAAGAATGATAAAACTAGAATGTGTTGCAGGGCTTTAAATGATCTTGGTGGAAAAGTTTGTGCCCTCTATCCTTTTATTTGTGAACTTTGCTATAAAGTGTGTCATGTCAATTTTCATTCCTCAGGCTGTAATAATAGCCTTTTTGAATCCAATGAGTACTGCAAGTTTGTATTGTGATGACATGATCACTCCTAGTCAGCATGATGAACTTACATTATTTTTGGGGTGTGAAGAGTCATCAAGAAAAACTACCTTGGTAGATATGAGTGCTTTTGATATGAATAACGTCCTACATGGTTGTCATCTTTATTGTGTTAATAATTGCCACGCAAATACTTAGATACAAAATATGATAAAAGATGAAACTTTACCAAAATATGACAGGATTAATATGTGTTTTGTTCTTATTAAGGAAGAGGAGGAATCCTCCAAAGTTCTTTCTATTGTTTCTGACAATAAACCAGGGTATGTGGAGAAGCTTCCTTTTCAAGCCTCTCCCTCCTAAAGAGGGGAAGAAGAGGAAGAAGAAGAAGATGAATAAAAGGAGAGAGGTAACGGTATCTCCCCCTGAAGGATGTTGCTCCTATTATAGTTTTTGCTGATGAGTCTGAAGTCGATGATTTTCCTATGCCTGTTATTTATGAAAGTGATCATGATTGGGAGAAACACACTACTTTTGATATTGAAAATCTCTTTGGTACACATTCTAGAAATGATGATAATAATTGTTGTACTATTAGTACCATCCATGTTCCTTCCAATGATGATATAGAAAGCTCTGATCTTGTGGATGATATATTTGAAAATCCTTTTGCTACTGATGATTATATGCTGATACCTCTCCTTCTAGTAAAAATGATGATATGTTTACAAATGAACACACTCTGGAAGATAACTATTCTATTGCTAATCATGATATTATTCCCCCAGTCTTTGATAATTATGAAGAATAATATAACATAGGCCATAATTACAATTATCCTTATGAAACTTGTCATAATTATGAAGGGATTACCCAAAACCATCTCCCTAATATACAACTTGTCTATCATGTTGGAGTTCTTTATGATGATTACAATGATGATTATGATATTTTCTGTCCACCTACTATTGAGGAGAAAATTAATTATGATTACTATATGCCTACTATATTTGATGTTTACGGTGATGAGAATAATAATGATAGTTGTTTTGTTGAATTTTCTCCCACTACTATTAATGAGAATGACTATGCTTATGTGGAGAGTATTAATTCTTTTATGCATGTGGTCATGATAAGGATGTTTTATGTGATAGTTATATTGTTAATTTCATACATGATGCTATTGAAAGTTATTATGAAAGAGGGAAACATGGTTCTATGTATCTCAACAATATTAAGTTTCCCCTCTTTATGTTGAAATTTTTGAAGTTGCACATGGTTTGCTTTCCTAAGCTTGTTGCTTTGTGCTTTCATGACTTGTTTTTCTACAAGATTCTTTTTCATAGGAAGTGTGTTAGACTTAAATTTGTTTTACATTTTCTTCTTGATGCTCTCTTTTGCTTCAAATCATATTTCTCATGTAGCATCTTCTCAAATTATCATGCCTAGCTAAAAGGCTTTAAAGAAAAGCACTTCTGGGGAGATAACCCATATTTTTATTTCTGCAATGTTTTCTTCTGTTTTCTTTGAGTCAAGGTGTTGTTTACTTATGTAGCAACTCCTTTGTATCTTTATTTTCTCGTATTTTTTGTGCCAAGTAAAGTCTCTAGTGAAAGTTGAAGTTAGATTTGGATTTCTGCGTACAAAACAAATTTCTGCTCTCCACAGTTAAATTCGTGTAAATTCACAGAAAGATGAAAAATTTTGTGCTTACTCATCAGCTATTTCCAAAAAAATTCTAGCTTTGTGTTTTTCGATTTGAGCAACGTAAGTGCCCCGAAAAAATTCGTCTTTACAGACTGTTCTGGTTTTGACAGATTCAGCCTTTTTACTTGCATTCTCTCTTTTACTATGTTGCCTGGATTTATTTGCTCCAAAAAACAACAATGGCTATAGCTAATGTATAAAAAGTATTAATAATTCTTGTGTCCAAGGAGACATGTGAATTTTTGATTGTGCACTAACACTCTAATGAGAATTACTTTGAGTTTGGTGTGAACGAAGTTTTCAAGGGTCAAGAGAAGAGGGTGATATAATGTGATAAAGAAGAGTGAAAAGCCAAAGCTTAGGGATGAACCCGTGATTCATCCCAGCAAATTCCAAGAAGACTCAACCGTCTAATCTTGGAGATGCCCAAGGCATGCCCTTCTTCATTAGCAACTTATCAGGTCACTTCTAGTGAAACTATATTTTTATTCGGTCACATCATATGCACTTTGCTTGGAGCATCTGTTTGTTTTTGTTTTGCTTTCTTTTCTTTTCTTTGCTACAATAAACTTAGTTGGAACCCATCATTCTTGTGTGTGATAGAGACACGCTCCGCTTTTTCATATGGATACTCGTTTTCTATCATGCTCGTATTCTTAGTTTTTCTTCTAACCGCTGCAAATCTTTTTAGCTCTTGTCTTTCATGCATCTCTTATTCAGAGCTGTTAGGTCTAGTAGCGTAGTATTAGTACTCTATTGTTTCATTTTTATATCTCTTGGAGATTTTTTGTTTAGTATAAAATTATTGGTGTTGTAAAGCCGTAGTACAATTTCGTGCTTATAACGGTGCAAAAAGAAGCTCGTATAGACTATGGCTAGACTTTTTCATGTCATGTTGGATGTTATTTTAATTCTATGCTTAGTAGTTATTATTGTAGCATGACTTGTCTCAAATAGCTGAAAGTGCTTAATGTGCCATTGAAAGAACCATGAGTTGTTTTTATCACATTGAAGCATTAATTTGTGGTGCTCTCATTCGAATTCTTCATTTGGTTGACTTGGCGCATGCTTACACCATGTTATTGACTACAAACCAGTCTCTTATAGCCTCTATGGTCATTTAGTTTTTGACTTGTAATACCATTTATGCCTTGATTAATAATGTCTTTGTCGCTATGGATGATTATGGCCATTATTGCTCTCTTAATTTGTCGCTCCTAGTCTTTTGATAGCCTCCACCTGTACTGAGTATGAGCTCTACTCGTGCATCCAACTCCCAAAAACCAAAGTTTGCCAAATGTGTCCACCATACCTACCTACATGTGGTATTTAAGCGCCACTCCAAGTAAATTTCTCATGTGCTACCTTTAAAACCTTCAAAATTATACCTGTTTTGTGCCCCTGTTTTAGCTCATGAGGACGTAAATAGAGAATCTTTATCTCACTTGTTGATTGGACTTTACACACCTGGACTAGTGACACATACGCTTATCAAAATTGATAGAGCAGCTGGTAGCGGGGTGCCCAACCCCAATATTGGTTACTATTAAATTCTTTGCACTATTTTTGCCCCTAATTTATCAGTCAAAGCATAATTGTGTAAACAAAAGAGAAAGAGGGATGACCTTCTATACCAGTTGCGTCCTTCAATGGGAGACGCTCTTGTGAAGTCTAGTTGGCTTGTGACGTACTGTATTTTCTGTGTACCATTCGTTGACATAAGCATACACCTCTCTATTTTTTTCCAATACCTCTATTTAATAAAATAAAAAGCTCTAGCACATGAGTTAATCCCTGCTTCCCTCTGCAAAGGGCCTTTCTTTTACTTTTATGTTGAGTCTCCATCTTCTAAATTTGTGCACAAGAGAGCATAGTTGCCATTCTGAGTTTAATATGCATCAGTCCCACAGATTATTATTGATTGATTCATGATGTGTTATTACTTGCTCTCAAATTATTTGTTCTAGTCATCCACTTGAACTTTGAAGGTGTTCTGGCATTTATGTTTTGCCCCACTCTTAAGGACAAGAGAAATATCACTTTGCTATATTTTCTTTATGGTCGAAACAAACCTATAACTTTAAAGTGCATTATTATTCATGATCTTTGATTTGTGTAATTCATGATGCAAAGTGATTGCTAAGTTTCATTGTTAGAATTATATCTATCATGTCTGTGTTTAAATTACTATGATCACATAATAAAAATGCTTTACATTACTATGATGATCAAGATTATCTTGGTAGCATGTCACCTCAGAAATTATTTGTTTTTATCGTTTTACCTACTCGAGGCCGAGTAGGAACTCAGCTTGGGGATGCTTGATACGTCTCAAACGTATCTATAATTTCTGATGTTCCATGATGTTTTCATGTCATATGATACATGTTTCCTATACACTTTATGTCATTTTTATGGATTTTCTGGGAACTAACCTATTGACAAGATGCCACAGAGCTAGTTCCTGTTTTCTACTGTTTTTGGTTTCAGAAAATTTGTTATGGAAATATTCTCGGAATTGGACGAAATAAAATCCCAAAGTCTTAGAATTCCCGGACCGTCAACGGAGTCCAAAGGAGACCCGGAGGGGGGCCACAGGGTGGCGCGGGTTTCCCCTAGCCGCGCCAGCTGGTCTTGTGGGCCCCCCCGGGCGCCCACCGACATCGACCTTTCGCCTATATAATCCCCCCGATGCATAAACCCTAAAACGTCCAGCCTCTGTCCACGGCCGCCATCGCCGACAAGTTTTGGGGGACATAAATCTCTGTTCCGACGCCCTGCCGGGACGGGGAAGTGCCCCCGGAGCCATATTCATCGACTCCACCACCATCTACATCGCCGTTGTTGTCTCCCATGATGAGGATGGAGTAGTTCTCCCCCGGGGCTGAGGGCTCTACCAGTAGCTATGTGTCTCATCTCTCTCTCCCATGGTGTGATCTTTATGTGACCATGAGCTTTGTAGTCTAGTTGAATAAGTAGATGTTGCTCTTCATCTGTCATGTTACTCAAGTGGTTTTGTTATGAGATCTCCGTTGACACTTTGATCACAATGTAAAGGTGATAGTGTGTGCATCATGTGGTTTAGCATGATATTTATATTTTGTGTTGGATGACCCTATTAAATTCTGGTGTTTGTTTGGAACCATCTAGGTCTCATGGTGATAGTGTGGGGATTGCCTAGATGGAGAAATGCAAACTCTAAGGAGTGCTTTTATAGCCCTATGCAATGATTGGTGTTTATTATCCGACCGGAGAGTGGTTCGGAGTAGCATAGTGAAGAGATGATATTTATGCATTCAATTATGGTATTATTGTTGAGAGTGTCCACTAGTGAAAGTATGATCCCTATGCCTTGTTTCTAAGCATTGAAACACCATTTACATTCAAATTTGCTACATGTTTGCTTGCTGCCATTTTTATTTCAGATTGCTACTATCACTTATAATCATCCATATTACTTGTATTTCACTATGTATTTGCCAAACTAGTGCACCTATGCAACTGAAAATTGTATTAGGTGTGTTGGGGACACAAGATACTTCTTGTATCGTAATTGCAGGGTTGCTTGAGAGAGATACCTTTGACCCCTACCTCCCTGAGTTCGATAAACCTTGGGTGATCAACTTAAGGGAAACTTGGTCCTGTTTTACAAACCTCTGCACTTGGAGGCCCAACACTGTCTACAAGAATAGAAGCGTGCGTAGACATCGGGGGGCTACTTCCATCGGGAGCACTGTCGTGCACCGGATAATAAGACTTGAGAAGAAACAAAATTCAAAGAAAAACTCAAGAGTATGACATACCTTGGCATCAGGAGTGGATAGCAGATCTTACGAGGTGCTCGTGGCCTCAGTCCGCGCTTGCAGGTCTGGGTCGTGGTGGCCTTCGACTTCTCGATCTCAAGAATTGGAGAATCCTTGCTTGGACTTGCTGCCTTCCTCTCTGGACTTGAAGCCTTCTCATCCTCTGCACCATCGCCTTTGGGCTTGGAGGACCAAGCCGAAGAAACAAACTGGTCCTTGTTGACCACCATGCACCTAGCATGAAAAGAAGAACTAAGGGACACTAAGAAGAAACTTCAAAGAATCGAATACATACAGATAAGAGAAGAGAACTTACTCATCATCGTTGTCAAGGCTAAAAGCATCCAAATCCCAAGGGACGTCCACACGGAGTTTCCTGGACAGTGGAGGAAGTGTGTTAAGAGCATCCACGATCTGCACCGTATTCGGGTCAATCTGCTCAGGCATTTCTTGACTCGGAGAAGTGTCCTTGGAGGTCACCTCCTCCTCTTTGCCCTTGTCGCCTTTGCAGTTCACCCGAGAAAAGCTTGGCTCCGCCTCCTCTTCTTCCTCCTTCTCAAATCCCTCCTCGCTCGTGTCTGCAGCACCAACACTGGGGTCGGAGTTGGGCTCGAAGTTACTCGTCAGAAGATCTGAAGAAGCACCCTGCTCGGGAAGTGGAGGGTAGTACGCGTCAACATCCTGGTTCTGTAGAAAAATATGGTCATCAGACAAAGACCCGCTAAATTACTTGCGGAAATAGAAGATTACTTGAAGGCATTACCTTGGTCAAAGGGTGATCAGCGTCGTAGGGCTTCACAGGAAACACCTCCAGTTTCTCATCCTTGAGGTTGGTGATGCTGCGGATCCTAGTCTCGAATTCGTCCTTCGAGAGCTCATATTTGTGAGTTTCTTCTTCCATAGGTTCCTGCAAGGCATTAGTCTCTCCCTTCGGGGGAGAGAATTGATTAAGATATTGAAGTATGTAGTAATTACAATCCTTGTAATTATCAAAGCAATATTCAAGTATATCATAAATGTCATATTTATAAGGTGCATCATCAATATTTTCAAGCAAATAAGCAATTTCAAATGCACCCTTCCAAGCAATAAATTCCTCAATTTGTTCCACATCACCAAATTCATAATTTCCCTTAACATAAGAAGATATGGTAACATAATCATTATACTCACATTGAAAAGAGAAGTGTTTATACCTCCTACAGCAACAAGATTTATCAAAGCAATAAGTAACATTATGAGTAGAGCACAAGTTTTTAGCATGGTCATGCAATTTATTAATTTGCTCCTATAAGTGTATTCCTTTTTGTGACAAGCGGTGTTCATTATAATATTTTTGTTGTTCATCCGTGAACCCACCTTGCCTAAAATATCTAGTTTCAAAGATATCAAACATTGATAACAAGCATGATAAAGAAAAAATAACAACTAGAATAAGAACTATTTTTTATGTGTTTTTGATAAAGAGAAGCAAATAAGAAAAAATAAAATAAACTAAGCAAAACAAAAACAAAGTAAAGATATTGGAAGCGAGAGACTCCCCTTGCATAAATTCTCTTCCTCCCCGGCAACGACACCAGAAAATAGCTTGATGGTGCAGGTCTTGCACTCGTTGGGAAACCCCAAAAGGAAGGTATGATGAGCACAACAACAGTTTTACCTCAGGAAGAAACCAAGGTTTAATCGACCAGTAGGAGGAAGGAGTAACTTCAGAAGGTTGATGCAGCTGAGATGGCAGGGCGCACTACCGGTTCAGCAGCAACGTGGAGCCTACACAACATAAACAATTCACTTTGCCCCAACGAAGCAGTGAGGTTGTCAATCTCACCGGTTTTGCTAAACATACAGAGGTTAAACGTATGGTGTGGAAAACAGTAGGGAAAAAGTATGAAAGCAGTAGTAGCAATATGAAAGCAGTGGAAAAACAGTGGAAGCAGTGTGTGTATTATCAGAATGAGAAAATGGACCGGGGTCCACAGTTCACTAGTGGTGTCTCTCCGTGAAAGATAAATAACATGTGTGGTGAACAAATTATAGATGGCAATTGACATAAATGAAGGCTGCACCGTAGTGCATATGCAAGACATAAAGATTACTATTAGATTCATGCAGGCATTACAACAAAATACATAGACCGTCATCCAACTGCATCTATGTCTAATAATCCACCTCCGAATATCATCCGAACAAACGTGGGTTATTAAGTTGCAAGCAACAGATAATTGGAGTAAGCAAAGTGTGTAATGTAAACAATGTAAACTAAGTAAACACCATTGTTTTCTCCCTAATGGCAACAACACATCTTCCATCCATCACGTTTCTGTCAGTCGAGCAGAGATGCAAAGGAGGCATGAACCCACTATTGAGCATAAATACTCCCTCTTGGAGTTACTAGCATCTACTTGGCCAGAGCATCTACTAATAACGGAGAGCATGCAAGATCATAAATAACATATGCATGAAGATAACATGATAGGTTGACATCAGAATACATAGCATTCAATATTCATCAGATCCCAGCAAACACAACATGTAGCATTAAATAAAGATGATCTCGATCATGTGAGGCAGCTCACTAGATCTAAACATGAGGTACAAAATGGAGAGAACAAAATCTAGCTACTGCTATGGACCCGTAGTCCAGGGATGAACTACTCATGCATCACTTCGGAGGAGGGCATGGTGGTGTAGACCCCTCCAGTGATGAATTCCCCTCCCGGAAGGTTGCCGGGGAGAGCTCCAGAACCCTCCTGATATCGGGATGACGATGACGGCGGCCTCGGGTGTTTTTCGGAACAAAGTGGTATATCGTTAGGTTTTACGTCTCGGGGGGTATAAATAGGCGAAAGGGCAAAGACGGTGGAGGCCAAGGGGACCCACACCACCCCATGGCGCGGCCAGGGGCGCGCCGCCCTATAGTGTGGGCCCCTTGGGGCCCCCCTGTGGATCTCCTCGGGACTCCGTGGAACCTTCGGAATTCTAAGACTTCCGGGCTTCGAATTTTCCAATTCCAAGAATATTTTCAGAACAACTTTTCTGAAACTAAAAAGAGCAGAAAATAGGGAACTGGCTCTGTGGCATCTTGTCAATAGGTTAGTCCGGAAAATCGAGAAAAATGACATAAATTGTATAACAAACATGTGGGAAACAATAAGGAAACTACATGGAACATCAGAAATTAAGGATACGTTTATGACTTATCAACACCTCCAAGCTTAGTTCCTACTCGTCCTCGAGTAGGTAAACAATAAAAACACATAATTTCTGAGGTGACATGCTACCAACATAAACTTGATCATCAATAATGTAAAAGCATAAGTAAGCTGATATCATAGAACTTCAACACAAGCATGATAAATAGAATTTTAATAATAAAGCATAGCAATCACCTTGCATCATGAGAAGTAACACAAATAAAAGATCATGAATAACAATGCAATGAAAGATATACATTTGTTTCAAGTATAGAGAAAACATGGCAAAGTGATATTTCGCTAGTCCTTAAGAGTGGGGCAAAACATAAATGCCAGGACACCTTCAAAGTTCATGAGGAAGACTAGAACAAATAATTAGAGAACAAGCAATAACACATCATGAATCAATTAATAATGTTTGTGGGGGAAATGCACATAAAACTCAGAATGGCAACTATACTCTCTCAACCGTGCATAAATTAAGAAGATGGCGACTCAACATAAAAGTAAAAGAAAGGCCCTTCACAGAGGGAAGCATGGATCACTCCTGTGCTAGAGCTTTTATTTTATTAAATAGAGGTATAAAAAGCTTGACACTCCTCCCAACCATCTTACATAGACCATGGCTAACCGAATCTTCGGGTGCCTGCCAACAATCACATACCGTGGAGGAGTGTCTATATTTTAAGAGAGGTGTATGCTTATGTCAACAAATGGTAAACATAAAATATAGTACGTCACAAGCTAACTAGACTTCACAAGAGCGGCTCCCATGGAAGGACGCATCTGGGTAGAAGGTCATCCCTCTTCCTCTTTTGATTACACAATTGTGCTTTGACTGATAAATCAGGGGCAAAAATAGTGAAGAGAATTTGTTGTTATTAATTTGGGGCTGGGCACCATGCTGCCAGCTCTTCTATCATTGGATAAGTGGATGAAGCCACTAGTATAGGGTGTGAAAGTCCAATTAACAAGTGAGATACAGATTCTCTATTTAAGTCCTCATGAGCTAAAACATGAGCACAAAGCAGGAGTAATTTTGAAAGTTTTAAAGGTAACACATGAGAAATTTACTTTGGAGTGGCGGTTAAATACCACATATAGGTAGGTATGGTGGACACAATGGGAAAACTTTGGTTTTGGGGAGTTGGATGCACGAGTAGAGCTCATACTCAGTACAGGTGGAGGCTAGCAAAAGACTGTGAGCGACAAATCAAGAGAGCACAAGAGCCATAATCATGCATAGCGACATAAACATCATTAATCAAAGCATAAGTGGTACCACAAGTTCAAAACCTAAATGATCATGGAGGCTATTAGTGACTAGTTCATAGTCATAAACATGGTGTGAGCATGCGCCAAGTCAACCAAATAAAACATTTAAAGGAGAACACCACAAATTTATGCTTCAATATGACAAGAACAACTCATGATTCTTTCAATGGGACATTAAACACTCTCAGCTATTTGAGGCTAATCATGCTCCTAAATAACCACAAGGCTTTAGAACTAAAATAAAATCTAGCATGATATGAAAAAGTCTAGCCACAGTCTATACAAGCTTCTAATTGCACCGTTAAAAATTCTACCTCAAGTAGCAGTTTCTTTTCCCAACAAGCACCATACAAAACATACTTTAAAAAAACTCTATAAATGCTACATCAAGCAAACATGAGAGTAATCACATAACACTACTAAAACTAATAGCTCTGAACAAGAGATGCAATTAAAACAAGAGCTAAACATGAATTTTTGCAGCAACTAGAAAAAAAACTAAGAATACTAGCATAGCAAGTATTCAAACGAAAAAGTGGAGCATGTCTCTCTCCCAAACAAAGAATGCTAGGGTCCAACTATATTATTGTAGAAAAGAAAACAAAAGAAAAACAAACAGACGATCCAAGTAAACTTCATATGATGTGACCGAATAAAAATATAGTTCCACTAGAAGTGACATGATAGATTGTTGATGAAGAAGGGGATGCCTTGGGAATCCCCAAGCTTCGATGCCTGAGTCTTCTAAAGATATGCTTGTATTAACCACGGGGGCATCCCCAAGCTTCGACCTTGCACTCTTCTTAATCACATATATCACCCTCTTCTCTTGACCCTTGAAAACTTCCTTCACACCACACTCAAAGAGTAATTCGCATTAGAGGGTTAGTGCAACAATTAAAAAAATCTATTGGTTCTGCATGGCACAAGTGCTATTGATACTTTTAATCATAAGCTATAGCCACTAATGTTTCGTGAAGCAAAGAAATCCACTTGACATCGCAAAAGAGCAAATGTAAGAAAAATGGTAGAATCTGTCAAAACCAGAACAGTCTGTAAAGACGAATTTGTTTGAGGAAGTTACGTTGCTCAGATCGAAAAACTTACAGAATGAAAAGTTGCAGAATTAGCCAAGGAATAAGCGCAAGAAATTTCAGGTAATTATGATTTTTCTATGATTTAATTTTCTATGGTGGACAACAGAAATCTATTTCCTACGTAGAAATCCGAAAACCAACTCCAACTCTCGTCAGACACTTTACTTGGCACTACAATAACACGAAAATAAAGAGATAAAGGAGTTGCTACAGAATTATACAACCCCCTGACTAAAAGAAAACAGATAAAAACAAAGCGAAAAATAAAACCATGGGTTATCTCCCAAGAAGTTCTTTTCTTTAACGCCTTTTAGCTAGGCCCAGAAAAGTGAATTCACGTGGATGCTCACATAAGAAATATGAATTAAGCAAAAGAGAGCATCAAGAAGCAAGTATAAAAAAAATTTAAGTCTAACCCACTTCCAATTCATAGTAATCTTGTAAATAAATAAATTAAAGAAGCTCCAAAGTAAATAAATAAATTAAAGAAGCTCCAACTAGAAATCATGGGAAGGTAGAACAAGAGCAATTTCAAAACTTTCAACAAAAAGAGAGGTGTTTTAGTAACATGAAAATGCCGACAACCATATTTTTCTCTCTCATAATAATTTTCAGTAGCATCATGAACAAACTCATATCAAGCTCAAAACAGTGGGATCAAAATTTAAAGCATGTTTGTCATGGTCTAAAAGCACACAATTCATATCAAGCTAAAAAACAGTGGGATCAAAATTTAAAATCAGCTCCTCTTTTTTTCCACTTTTAGCAATAGCAAAACAAGATGATTGATCACTCATAAAAGGTATAGGACGCATTATAGCAATCCTATTTTCAGTAGCATTATAATTTATGACATCAAGTAACATAGGACCATCATCAAGAGCATTATCATATAAATTTTCTAAACAAACTTCCTCATCATCATGCATATCAATAGTTGGAATAAATAGAGGATTCTCATAGGATTTATTAAAGTAGAATGTATTATCATAAATAACAGTAGAAATATCATTCTCACAAGTTTCATTCATAGTAGTATCAAGGTCACAAGTACAACAAGTATCAACTTTATAAAAAAGGGATATTTCAAAAGAATCAATAGGATCATCACTTTCATTAAATAATGTATGAGTTAAAGAGTTACTCTCAATAGGAGGTAGACATGGGTAGCTCCATTCTTCCTCCTCTTGATCATCACTCTCCTCCTCTTTTTCATCCAATGGGCTTCCAAATTTAGTAGTTCCTTCTTCCATAGGTTCCTGCAAGGCATTAGTCTCTCCCTTTGGGGGAGAGAATTGATTAAGATACTGAAGGATGTAGTAATTACAATCCTTGTAATTATCAAAGAAATTTTCAAGTATATCATAAATGTCATATTTATAAGGCGCATCATCAATATTTTCAAACAAATAAGCAATTTCGAATGCACCCTTCCAAGCAATAGATTCCTCAATTTGTTCCACATCATCAAAGTCATAATTTACCTTAACATAAGAAGATATGGTAACATCATCATTATACTCACATTGAAAAGGGATATGTTTATACCTCCTACAACAACAAGATTTATCAAAGCAATAAGTAACATTACAAGTAGAGCACAAGTTATTAGCATGGTCATGCAATTTATTAATTTTCTCCCATAAGTGAATTCCTTTTAGTGACAAGCGGCGTTCATTATAATATTTTTGTCGTTCATTCGTGAACCCGCCTTGCCTAAAAGATCTAGTTTCAAACACATCAAACATTGATAGCAAGCATGATAAAGCAAAAATAACAACTAGAATAAGAACTAATTTTTGTGTGTTTTTGATAAAGAGAAGCAAACAAGACAAAAATAAAGTAAACTAAGCAAAAAAAAAGTAAAGAGATTGGAAGTGAGAGACTCCCCTTGCAGAAATTCTCTTACTCCCTGGCAACGGCGCCAGAAAATAGATTGATGGTGCAGGTCTTGCACTCGTTGGGAAACCCCAAGAGGAAGGTATGATGATAACATCAGCAATATTCCCTCAGAAAGAAACCAAGGTTTAATCGACCAGTAGGAGGAAGGAGTAACTTCAGAAGGTTGATGCAGCTGAGATGGCAGGGCGCACTACCGGTTCAGCAGCAACGTGGAACCTACACAACACAAACAATTCACTTTTCCCCAACGAAGCAGTGAGGTTGTCAATCTCAACGGTTTTGCTAAACACAAAGAGTTTAAACGTATGGTGTGGAAAACAGTATGAAATCAGTAGTAGCAGTATGAAAGAAGTGGAAAAACTGTGGAAGCAGTGTGTGTATTTGTAAGGACCCCAGACCGGCAGTCTGAAACCCTACGTATGCATACATTCACGATCCCAGAAAGATCAGTCGTGAACAACATACACAGTTGGCACACAGAAATACATCATCCATTACACGAATACATAAAGGTATTACACAAATGATCACATGATCAAGTTTAACGCAACTGCCACAAGGGCAGGCAACTTAACAAACACAGCGGAAGACAATTAAAACACAACGTAGTTGAGCCCAAGTCACGCCTTAACCTACAGGCTGCTGACCCGGAGACGATCCTAGTTCGCAAAGCCGTCAACTCCGTACTTCTCTTCATAGATATCCTTTGGAGGCTCCTTCTCCAAATCTGATAAGTAGATACCAGGGGCGAAACCATAATGAGTACATTTGAATGTACTCAGCAAGACATCCATCATGTCACTTACCAAACATGCAAATATGCTTATATGGTGGAATAGGTAGGCTATAAATATGGTTCACTATCAATGGTGTTCATATATGATGACACCACAGTTGCAGTCAGGTTATTCTGTATCTTTGTTGAAGAAGATACTTCAGAAGAAAATAATATAGTTTTATTTCTCTTGTCGATATCACATGTACAAGAGGTTTTGTAAAGTTTTGTTAAAGAATATTTTCTCTTTGCAAAACTTCTTGGAATCAGTTTCCAGAATTCTTGCTTAGAGTAGAAAAGGTTTTCTTTGCAAAACATTTTGTTTTGTATAACATCATCTGGCTTTTCATCATCGACGATACCTCCACGGTATAAGTTTCCATTCCTTTCCGAACTTCACAAGTTCAACACTTCCTTTCCAAAATTCTCTTTTCAAAAACTCCTTTTTGAAAACATTGACACAATGCTAGCTACATGGCCATTCAACTGTCCATATCCGAGGACGCGGCTTCTTCGAAAAAGTTGTACTCTGCAGAGGTGTACACATCCACCAGATCCAGTACACCTCCCGTGAACAATCACGGACTGTAACAACAGTATGTAAACATCAGGTATCTGATCATAACCATCCACTATGTTCAAGCTAGAATATGCCTATCTCTCAGTTGAGTTTTACCACATCCCCGGCACCGAGCTAATCCCCGCCAAGCCAGGATGCCTCAACTGATGCATCCGGAGGGAAAATTAATCCCACACTTTATATGTCTCCACGACATTCGGTTCAGAGGATCGCATCCCCTATAGCACATTGAGATAGCACACACTAATAAGAACAAACTTCAAGTTAAGCCCCTTGCCCATGTTGGGGTAGGGTGGCAGTACGGTAAAGGTTGTCCGGCGAAGACTAGGTTATGTGTCATTTTTGAAAACACCACTTTCTCAAAAATGACCACTTCCACATTCCTCCGGAGAACAAGGATCCGCCTTTTCTCCGGGTTTTTCCGTAAAGCCTTTGTTTTGTAGATTCACAATTTTAGGGTGTCCACTTAGGGACTAGTATATTTGATGGTAATAAATACCATAGGGTGGCTTATGGGCTTGGTATTACCAAGTTTAACTACTGGCATGATAGTAACCTATAATATAGTATAGTAGTAAATTCCACATCAAAAATAGTTTTGATAACCAAGTTTTTGTAAAACTTCAAAGGTAAAACATGCATGATAGATAATGATAAGTATTGTATCAGCAAGCATCAGGATGGCTTGCCTGGTATCTCTTGTGTCCCTGGTTTTTGGAGTGACTGGAACTTGAACCACAGCTTCCCGACACTTCCTTCCTCTTCGTTTTCTAACGTCGTAAAAAGAATAAAGGACACACATTCAGAACCAATCAAGGCAAGCAACAATGCATAACCATACATACAGCAAGGAAATCTAATAATAATTAATCACACAATTATTAATGGAGGCAAACAATCAAACAAAACTACTTGGCAGAAATGCCATTTAATAAGACAACTTAAGGTTGGAGGGACATATCTCACAACCTTAATATCATGGATTCAGTGGGTGTGCCACTCTCATACCAAGATATTAATAAACCCAAAATAAACTTAGTTTCACAAGGGTGAGACTACTAAAAGTATATAAAACATGCACAATAATAATCATGGCAATGGGTCTATCAACCACACCACAAAAAGAACAAGATAGCTAATCTACTAAGCCTAAATTCACATCAAGAATAAATAAGACACATGATTTGCAAAAGTTACTTTTACAAATCAGTGAGGCTACCCAAGTGCAACAAGGTAATAGACTCATCACAAAACACACAATTTCTCATAGTGAGAACAATAGAAACAATGAATAAAAAGGAGGAATCCTATAGACATGTTTCTACTAAAAGTTTGCTATGCAAGCAAGCATAATAAGTAAGGTACTAAAATGCAAACAAGGAACCATGTTATCATAATGGGAATGAAAACATGTCCTCATGCAAGGATACACAAATATCTACCAACACAAGTTGGCAGAAAAATAATTCAATACAAAAACTGCTAAGGAAACTAGTACTACTCACACATGAAGAATCAATGGATGAATTCCAATCAAGTAATTGAAATACAACCAGAGGGTCCATGTCATAAAAACAGTAGTGAAAAACACCTATAATTGCTATAACAAAAATATCCCATTGGATAAAACAAGACATCATTTTGCAGGGCAACTCCTACATACTAGTGGTAATAAAAAGGGCATTACTTAGAGGAATCAAACAACACTCCAAGAATGTATTTTTCCTAGCAAGACACACATGATTATAACCACTTACAAACAGAAGCATACCCATTTTTGTTTAGCACAAAAATTCCCAAAGCAAAAATACTAGGCACTCATTAGTTATGAAACTACATAAGAGAAATGCATCTAGTTTGGGGAAATAATGTTTCCACCAAAAATGCAATGAAACCAGTGGGTGTTCCACTAGCATAACAAAGCATTAAGAGGTCACAAAGCCTCTGGTCACACTTGACAACAATTAGCAAAAACCTAAACTAGCATCTAGTGCAATAACCATACTAGTAGAAAATAATAGGGTGCTTAAATAAGCACGGCAATGCTACTCATGCTATTATTTTCCCACAAGTGAAAAATCTAGGGGTCAAGTACTCATAAAAACCTTATCAAAATGCTACTGGTCCTATGAATACAACACCAAAAATATGTGGTTTTACAACCACAAATTCTTATGTCAAAAATTCCACACATGAGGGAATTTTTCCATAACATTCTCATAGTAATGATTAAGCTACTCATGCTTTTATACCAACTCAAATGCAAGCTAGCAGAGGTGATACTAACAAAATATAAGTACCAACATGGTACTGAATCTAATATCTCAACACAACAATTCAATCACTTGCACACAAATTAATCATTCAAAAATTATATGCAAGTAATAAACTAGAGATGAACATATGATATTGATATAAATCCTATTTCTTCTCAACTCAAGTCCACCCATTCTAACATGGTAAAATAGCTAAGTAACACTTAGAAAACAAGTTCACACAACTTGCACATGCTAGAAAACAATATTGTAACACAAAAATATAATCACAACAATTAATTACTTAAAATGCCAAAATGGCAGAAACATGCAAAACAAAGATCTGTCCACCAAATTTTCTAGGATGCTCTAAAAATTAAACCCTCCTAGGTTTGGATAGCCCTAAACATATACAAGACAATACAGTTGAGTTTGCATCAAAAATCATTTTTAATAATTTTATAAAAATCACCAAAGTGCTCTCTGGTGTTTTACTAAATTGCATGCCATTTAAAAAATATTAGGAATTTGGAAACGAGGTTAATTGCTCCTGTTAGGAAATTTCAAGGGCTTTCCAATGCAATTGGCCTCACTTCATTTTGAGTTGTGAAATTAAAAATGGTGCTCATTTTGGTGTTTCTGGTACCTGTTGCCAAATCATTTTTCATTTCTAATCTATCCATCCAAATGTAGATCTACAAGTTGGAGGTGGTTTAGAATTAGTTGAGGTACCACTGTGAATTTTAGTTTTGTCAGATTCATATTTTAAGTAGCATTTTAGAGCCAAAAGTAAACATGTAATGTTTCTGTAAAAATAAAATGGAAAATAAGGCAGGGATGGGCCAGATCTAGTTGTTGGGCCGGCCAGACATGATCTTCACCACGGCCAGAGCGAGCCTCAGGGGCTGACTAGCGGGCCTGGACGCCACGGCGGCATCCACGTGGGCTAGCGCGGCCCCACTGGCCAGTTTGACCAGCAGCGCGCGGTGAATGGGGGGCTGACGCGAGCATGATGTCACGCGCGCGTCACCCGCCGGCGGGACTGCTCCGGCGAGCTGCAATCGAGCGGTACAGGGCACCATTTTGCGATACGAGGGCGTCTACGCGTTGCTTACCACACGGGGAACCAAAAGGACTCACTCTCGCTTCCCGGGAAGGCGCCGGAGAGCGGCGGCATCGGCAACGCGGCGGCGGCCGGACGCGTGCACGGAGCGGCGAGTTTTCAGAGGTCGAGGGAGGGGGAAAAAAGGCGGCGGAGATGCGCCCGCTCACCATTGACTCGAGGAGACACTCGGAGAGGTCGGAGGAGGGGCGAGGGAGCGGCAATGTCTCGCCGGAGCTCGTCGAGCTCGGAGAGAAAAACGGCCGGCGCGGGCTCCACACGACGCTTTGGCCCGATTCCTTCTGCATAGAGGCCTACCACGGCAAGGCGAAGAGGTAGGGCTCAACGGCTGCCGGCGGCGTGCCTTCTACTGGCCGAATCGACGACGACTCCATTGCTAGGGTTTCGGGTTGGGCAATTTCTTGAGAGAGAGAGGAGAGAAATCTAGTGGGGAGAGAGAGGGGGGCAATGGGGAGACAGACCACATGGGGGGGCCTCTTATCCCCAAGGATTCCTTCCATTCGAAGCAAAGGGGTAGGGGTGCTGTTTCTCTACAGGGAGCTAGAGGTTGAAGATGACTCATCTTACTTTTAGGTCCCTGCAATTTTACAAATTGGTCCCTGTCATTTCTGAAAAAGGTTGTTTTCACCAATCAAACTAAGTCAACAATTTAAACCCTTTTACCCAAAATTCTAATTAGTTAATATACACAACATATGTGAAAATTGGCTCAATTAGATAAACTTGATAATTCAAAGTTGTTCAAATTTGAATTCTTACATAAATGGACATTGAATTTATTAATCTACTTAGGAGCTTCCAAAAATGATAATTTTTGGCACACGTTCCTTATTTGATGTGTTCCTTATGTGGTAGAAAATTCAAGTCATTTAGAGTTACTCCATGGAACAAACTTGTTCAAATTTCAAAAAGGTGCTGTCAAGAAAACAGGGGTTTTTGGCAACTTAAATTATTCAAAAACTTGTGCCCTTTTGGTTTTCATCCTTATTTATGATATAGAGCATGTGGTATTTATTTCATGGTATTTGGAAAAAGTTTGTAGAACAAACTTGTTCAAAATCCCAAATGTTGCTGTGGAGAAAATTCATGTTTTCAGGGCTTTAATGGATTCAATTTTTGGTCTCCTCTTGTGTGTGTTCCTTATTTGATATAAGGAAGCAATGGTATGAATTTCAGCTCATTTGATGGAAGTTTACAGAAGTAACTAGTTTGAGTTTTCTGTTTCTAGAAATATTGGAATTTCTATTTAATAAGGCTCTTGGCTTTTCTTTAGCAATGCTTTGCCAAAATATTTATGTGACTAGAGATAGCAAGTCAATGCTCTCCAATACCTTTGTTTTTAATCTTTCAAGGTTGGAAAAACATTTGATAATATTTTGGTGAAGCATTTAAGAATGCCTCCTTTTTCTGATATTTCTTTATGGAAATTTATTTAGTGTTTCCTATTTCTTAATTTAGGTCTTGGAATAATATTCAACAAGTATGAGATTCATAAGATAGTTTTTGGAAAACTCATTGATCAATATTTACTTTGGAAAATATTTCCAAGGTCATTGGAACAATATGTTGAATATTTTGTTTTCAATTTCTTAGCCATGTAAGTTTATATAATTAGTTTGTTTAGTTGCACTCAAACAAATACAATCAAAGTTTAATTGTCACAATCAAAGTTTAATTGTCAATCAATTAGCAAAACAACTGTGTTAACAGGTATTCCAAAATTGGGATGTGACAGGTCTTCCCCCCTTAAAAAGAATCTCGTCCCCGAGATTCACAAGCGAGGACTAAGGGAGGGCCAACAAACACAATGTTAGTGTTGGAGTGCAGGTGCTTCCCCCCTTTGACTTTTCTTGGGAGGTGGGGTACATCCCTAAATTAGTGAATTTACTTTAAAATTTTCTCTAGCTATCACTTTACTCAACCACCAAATTTTAAAAATTTCTGATAACATCACTACTGCCAACTAGTTCCTTTTAGTGCAGAACTACCTGGAAATGTACCGTAAATTATTTACATGAGTTCCTAGCTATATCCCACATATTACATACCACATATGGAGTGGTGTACCACTCTCATAACAAGGTATATAAGAAGCTAAAAACATAGCTTGTGGGTGCAAAGGTTAGGTTGCTAAGGTAAAACAAACAGTCAGAATAATACCCATGGCAGTGGGCATTACTCACCACAAGCAACTATCACTTAAAGTGTTCATGATTTTAGTTGGATGTTTTAGATTCTTAAGATACTCTTAAGCACAATCATAACACAAGTATAAACTCATGCTAAGGTAAAACATTTAAACAAAATCCAATAAGCAAGCTAACAACACCACAGATGAATAGACTATTTATTCACTAGGTTATTGTTTATTAGGGGTTTTGGAACCCATCAATCATGAACAATTAGCAAACAACCAGTAGCTAAAAACCAATGAATACAATCATAAATATACTTTAAAACACCATCTTTACACAAGATAACAACTCCTATTACACAGGCATAAAAAAAAAAAACAGGATTGCACAAATAACACACTAGTATGAAAAATCTACACCAGCATGCTATAAGAGATAATCATATCCTATAACCATAGAACATGCAACTAAATAATTCATGGCATGATAACAGAAGTAATAACTTCCTAAACATGCTATATCAACACATATACTCATAAAATAAAAAGAGGTAATACTAGAGCAAAAATCACCATTTTCTAGTGGTGAAACTAGTTTCACTCTAGAGAAGCAAACAATGCTATCATGATGTTTAAACTTAAACAAGCAATTCATGAATATAAGTGTACCTAATAACAGTACACAAAACTTACTCATGTTAGTAAGCACAACATCAAAACAATCCCATGATACAACTATTAATCATGCAGAAATTTTCTTCTAGCAATTTCTGTTTTGTTTAACCAATTACTAGCAAACAAGCAAGGTATAACTCACACAACCAGTAGCTATGAAATTAATGAAAAGTTATCTAAACCTTTTCAAAAATCCATACACTCAATTTAAAATTATTCACAAACAATCTACCAATCAAGAGGAATTTATTTTATTTGCGAACAATTTAATTTTAGCACACGATAGTGAAACATTTCTTAACATGATACCCCTAAGGAATATTATGCTAACAAAAGGATCACACCTAAACATATTAGTATGTACTAATAAGAAATAAACTTCTCACTTGCATAAGTGAAAACAAACAATTATATTTTCCATGGTGGAAAATAGAAATCAATCACATAGTGAAACATGCTATTTTCACACAGGTGTATGGTTGGGGATTTTCATCCTCAAGCCAAAATACAATGGGACCAGTGGGCTATGGCCCACTAATACCAAGTAAAAATAGGTACTAAGCCTCTGGTTACTCATGAAAAACTTTGCATACAAGATAAAAATATAAGGCTATTTCATCTTGTGAAACAATATTAGTGCATATTGATAGCAATGCTTACGCATGCCTTACTATTAAGAGACATGCAAGATAATAGAGGTACAAGCATCAAAAATAACAGTACCTAAATGGTACTGGACTCAAGGAAAAACATAGCACAAAATCTACTAAGAAAGTATACGCATATCTAGTTCTCACAATACTTCCAATTAATAAACTAGAAGGTGACAAATGTTATTTCATTTTTATTCGAGTTTCCAATCATGCACACACTTTCTAGGGTAGATTTATTGTAAGAAAACAACATAATAACAATTCCTAACAACTCCATATAAGTTAGGAAGCAAGATTGAATAAAACACAAATTTATTTCAATCAAGAGCACACAAAGGAACAAACACCGGAAAACTGCTGTTTTCTAGATCTATCATAACCATTCCATCGTTCACTTAATTTATAAACCCCGAATTTCATAGTACCTACAACATCTACCAAGATTTTGTTTCCAAAGTAGATACACCCAATATCTTATTGACTAGTAAACGAATAGGTCATCATCTTATTTTCTCGTGACTTCTCCTTTTTACCAACTAGATTAAAAAGTGTCGTAAGCCACTTAATTCTTTGTTTTAGAAAGAGTTGTCAGTAGTTTACATGCTTTGGTTAGGTGTCAACCTGAGATTAGGCAAGCATGTTAGTCTTGTTAACTTTCTAATAGTAATGTTTATCCGACAAGATACGACTAGCGTCATACGTCGAATATTGAATTGTGCTCTTTTGATTGGCTTTCGAGGGGGTTGCGCATCATGGCATGTGAAGAATTCTTTTGCACCTTTCTCCATAGGAGGGAGGTATATAACTTTTAAAAGGGGATTTCTCTTGTTTTGTCTTTTAAAAGGGGACATAAGAAATGCAACGTTTAGCCAATAGGGCAAAACGAGTCTTTTGCAAACAGACAAACACAGAGGTTTTGGTCAGTATTGGTTGGTTTTCTTCACGCCTTTTCTTCTTTGAAGGTTGTCGTTGTTGGAGATTTAACTGTTGGAGTGCATCACTGGTAGCAACGCTATCAGCTCATGTGGCTTTATGGTCCTCTATATAGGTCCAATGGTGATTTCATTAATTGTGGGGGAATGGTGGTGGTTCACGACGGGTCGCATTATGAAGCGAAAATAAGTATAAGCCTAAGCAACAAATTCTTGTTTTTGAATGCTATACAAACATTTTTGCTTGCAAAAATTTAACACGAGGCGATTCAAAAACAAGAGCGGGGCAAGCACAAATCTGCAAAATTTGAGTACCCCACAAACATATAGAAGCCTAGATGAACCAAATTCTCCACCACACAATAGCTCAAAGTCTTACGGACACACATAAGCAAGCCAAAACACACAAGCAAGGCTCCATTGGAGCTACGTCGGGGAGGCTACTCATGGAGTCATTGCTAAATTACTCCAAACTAGACTAATCCAAAATCCTAGAAGTGGCTGAAGAACTATATCTACTTCTGACCATCATCACTGTAGAGCTAGGCAATTATTTTGGTCTTCTCGGGACATCGGCAAGTATAAAAGTTTTTGGATGGAAACAAGATAATAGAAGTAAAGTTTTGATAAAACTTTATGCAACAATCTGTTTTTGAAACCCCAACTATTTTCTGAACAGAAAACTTCAAAGACGAGAGATGTTTCAAAAACAGAGCGGAGCAGTTGCAAACAAGTAAGAAATAAACTCTTAACCGAGAGAGATACTAACTCTGTAAGGCCCGCCCTTCGAACCACTGTTCAAGGACGCCCTTGATATGCATTTAGAATCTTTTGAAAAGATCAGAAGGAGGGAAAATATACTAAAATTCCCTTAGATAAAAATAATGTAGATAGTAAATAGGTTTTTACTCAAAAATACTTTTCTTTCCTATCTGACGTCCATGCTAACTAAGGTCTCCTAAGGTCAGGATGGCTCTGATACCAACTCTGTAAGGACCCCAGACCGGCAGTCTGAAACCCTACGTATGCATACATTCACGATCCCAGAAAGATCAGTCGTGAACAACATACACAGTTGGCACACAGAAATACATCATCCATTACACGAATACATAAAGGTATTACACAAATGATCACATGATCAAGTTTAACGCAACTGCCACAAGGGCAGGCAACTTAACAAACACAGCGGAAGACAATTAAAACACAACGTAGTTGAGCCCAAGTCACGCCTTAACCTACAGGCTGCTGACCCGGAGACGATCCTAGTTCGCAAAGCCGTCAACTCCGTACTTCTCTTCATAGATATCCTTTGGAGGCTCCTTCTCCAAATCTGATAAGTAGATACCAGGGGCGAAACCATAATGAGTACATTTGAATGTACTCAGCAAGACATCCATCATGTCACTTACTAAACATGCAAATATGCTTATATGGTGGAATAGGTAGGCTATAAATAGGGTTCACTATCAATGGTGTTCATATATGATGACACCACAGTTGCAGTCAGGTTAATCTGTATCTTCGTTGAAGAAGATACTTCAGAAGAAAATAATATAGTTTTATTTCTCTTGTCGATATCACATGTACAAGAGGTTTTGTAAAGTTTTGTTAAAGAATATTTTCTCTTTGCAAAACTTCTTGGAATCAGTTTCCAGAATTCTTGCTTAGAGTAGAAAAGGTTTTCTTTGCAAAACATTTTGTTTTGTATAACATCATCTGGCTTTTCATCATCGATGATACCTCCACGGTATAAGTTTCCATTCCTTTCCGAACTTCACAAGTTCAAACACTTCCTGTCCAAAATTCTCTTTTCAAAAACTCCTTTTTGAAAACATTGACACAATGCTAGCTACATGGCCATTCAACTGTCCATATCCGAGGACGCGGCTTCTTCGAAAAAGTTGTACTCTGCAGAGGTGTACACATCCACCAGATCCAGTACACCTCCCGTGAACAATCACGGACTGTAACAACAGTATGTAAACATCAGGTATCTGATCATAACCATCCACTATGTTCAAGCTAGAATATGCCTATCTCTCAGTTGAGTTTTACCACATCCCCGGCACCGAGCTAATCCCCGCCAAGCCAGGATGCCTCAACTGATGCATCCGGAGGGAAAATTAATCCCACACTTTATATGTCTCCACGACATTCGGTTCAGAGGATCGCATCCCCTATAGCACATTGAGATAGCACACACTAATAAGAACAAACTTCAAGTTAAGCCCCTTGCCCATGTTGGGGTAGGGTGGCAGTACGGTAAAGGTTGTCCGGCGAAGACTAGGTTATGTGTCATTTTTGAAAACACCACTTTCTCAAAAATGACCACTTCCACATTCCTCCGGAGAACAAGGATCCGCCTTTTCTCCGGGTTTTTCCGTAAAGCCTTTGTTTTGTAGAATCACAATTTTAGGGTGTCCACTTAGGGACTAGTATATTTGATGGTAATAAATACCATAGGGTGGCTTATGGGCTTGGTATTACCAAGTTTAACTACTGGCATGATAGTAACCTATATATAGTATAGTAGTAAATTCCACATCAAAAATAGTTTTGATAATCAAGTTTTTGTAAAACTTCAGAGGTAAAACATGCATGATAGATAATGATAAGTATTGTATCAGCAAGCATCAGGATGGCTTGCCTGGTATCTCTTGTGTCCCTGGTTTTTGGAGTGACTGGAACTTGAAACAGAGCTTCACGACACTTCCTTCCTCTTCGTTTTCTAACGCCGTAAAAGGAATAAAGGACACACATTCAGAACCAATCAAGGCAAGCAACCATACATAACAATACATACAGCAAGGAAATCTAATAATAACTAATCACACAATTATTAATGGAGGCAAACAATCAAACAAACCTACTTGGCAGAAATGCCATTTAATAAGACAGCTTAAGGTTGGAGGAACATATCTCACAACCTTAATATCATGGATTCAGTGGGTGTGCCACTCTCATACCAAGATATTAATAAACCCAAAATACACTTAGTTTCACAAGGGTGAGACTACTAAAAGTGTATAAAACATGCACAATAATAAGCATGGCAATGGGTCTATCAACCAAACCACAAAAGAATAAGGTAGCTAATCTACTAAGCCTAAATTCACATCAAGAATAAATAAACACATGATTTGCAAAAGTTACTTTTACAAATCAGTGAGCCTACACAAGTGTAACAAGGTAATAGACTCATCACAAAACACACAATTTCTCATAGTGAGAACAATAGAAACAATGACTAAAAAGGAGGAATCCTATAGACATGTTTCTACTAAAAGTTTGCTATGCAAGCAAGCATAATAAATAAAGTACTAAAATGCAAACAAGGAACCATGTTATCATAATGGGAATGAAAACATGTCCTCATGCAAGGATACACAAATATCTACCAAACACAAGTTGGCAGGAAAAATAATTCAACACAAAAACTGCTAAGGAAACTAGTACTACTTAAACATGAAGAATCAATGGATGCATTTCAATCAAGTAATTGAAATACAACCAGAGGGTCCATGTCATAAAAACAGTAGTGAAAAACATCTATACTTGCTATAACAAAAATATCCCATTTGATAAAACAAGGCATCATTTTGCAGGGCAACTCCTACATACTAGTGGTAATAAAAAGGGCATTACTAGAGGAATCAAACAACAATTCAAGATGTATTTTTCCTAGCAAGCCACACATGATTACAACCACTTACAAACAGAAGCATACCCATTTTTGTTTAGCACAAAAATTCCCAAAGCAAAAATACTAGGCACTCATTAGTTATGAAACTATATAAGAGAAATGCATCTAGTTTGGGGAAATAATGTTTCCACCAAAAATGCAATGAAACCAGTGGGTGTTCCACTAGCATAACAAAGCATTAAGAGGTCACAAAGCCTCTGGTCACACTTGACAAAAATTAGCAAAAACCTAAACTAGCATCTAGTGCAATAACCATACTAGTAGAAAATAATAGGGTGCTTAAATAAGCAAGGCAATGCTACTCATGCTATTGTTTTCACACAAGTGAAAACTCTAGGGGTCAAGTACTCATAAAAACATAATCAAAATGCTACTGGTCCTATGATACAACACAAAAATATGTGGTTTACAACCACAAATTCTTATGTCAAAAATTCCACACATGAGGGAATTTTTCCATAACATTCTCATAGTAATGATTAAGCTACTCATGCTTTTATACCAACTCAAATGCAAGCTAGCAGAGGTGATACTAACAAAATATAAGTACCAACATGGTACTGAATCTAATATCTCAACACAACAATTCAATCACTTGCACACAAATTAATCATTCAAAAATTATATGCAAGTAATAAACTAGAGATGAACATATGATATTGATATAAATCCTATTTCTTCTCAACTCAAGTCCACCCATTCTAACATGGTAAAATAGCTAAGTAACACTTAGAAAACAAGTTCACACAACTTGCACATGCTAGAAAACAATATTGTAACACAAAAATATAATCACAACAATTAATTACCTAAAATGCCAAAATGGCAGAAATAAGCATTTTAAAGATCTGTCCACCAAATTTTCTAGGATGCTCTAAAAATTAAACCCTTCTAGTTTTGGATAGCCCTAAACATATAAAAGACCATCCAGTTGAGTTTGCATCAACAATCATTTTTAATAATTTTATAAAAATCAGCAAAGTGCTCTCTGGTGTTTTACCAAATTGCATGCCATTTCAAAAATACAATGAATTTGGAAGCAAGGTTAATTGCTCCTGTTAGGAAATTTCAAGGGCTTTTCAATGCAATTGGCCTCACTTCATTCTGAGTTGTGAAATAAAAATGGTGCTCATTTTGGTGTTTCTGGTACCTGTTGCCAAATAATTTTTCATTTCAAATCTATTCATCCAAATGTAGATCTACAAGTTGGAGGTGGTTTAGAATTAGTTTAGGTACCACTGTGATTTTTGGTTTGGTAAAATTCATCTTTTAAGTAGGTTTTTAGAGCCAAAAGTAAACAGGCTACATTCTGTGAAAAATTAATTGGAAAAACAAAACATTAATGGGCCAGATCTAGTTGTTGGGCCGGCCAGACATGATCTTCACCACGGCCAGAGCGAGCCTCAGGGGCTGACTAGCGGGCCTGGACGCCACGGCGGCATCCACGTGGGCTAGCGCGGCCCCACTGGCCAGTTTGACCAGCAGCGCGCGGTGAATGGGGGGCTGACGCGAGCATGATGTCACGCGCGCGTCACCCGCCGGCGGGACTGCTCCGGCGAGCTGCAATCGAGCGGTACAGGGCACCATTTTGTGATACGAGGGCGTCTACGCGTTGCTTACCACACGGGGAACCAAATGGACTCACTCTCGCTTCCCGGGAAGGCGCCGGAGAGCGGCGGCATCGGCAACGCGGCGGCGGCCGGACGCGTGCACGGAGCGGCGAGTTTTCAGAGGTCGAGGGAGGGGGAAAAAAGGCGGCGGAGATGCGCCCGCTCACCATTGACTCGAGGAGACACTCGGAGAGGTCGGAGGAGGGGCGAGGGAGCGGCAATGTCTCGCCGGAGCTCGTCGAGCTCGGAGAGAAAAACGGCCGGCGCGGGCTCCACACGACGCTTTGGCCCGATTCCTTCTGCATAGAGGCCTACCACGGCAAGGCGAAGAGGTAGGGCTCAACGGCTGCCGGCGGCGTGCCTTCTACTGGCCGAATCGACGACGACTCCATTGCTAGGGTTTCGGGTTGGGCAATTTCTTGAGAGAGAGAGGAGAGAAATCTAGTGGGGAGAGAGAGGGGGGCAATGGGGAGACAGACCACATGGGGGGGGCCTCTTATCCCCAAGGATTCCTTCCATTCGAAGCAAAGGGGTAGGGGTGCTGTTTCTCTACAGGGAGCTAGAGGTTGAAGATGACTCATCTTACTTTTAGGTCCCTGCAATTTTACAAATTGGTCCCTGTCATTTCTGAAAAAGGTTGTTTTCACCAATCAAACTAAGTCAACAATTTAAACCCTTTTACCCAAAATTCTAATTAGTTAATATACACAACATATGTGAAAATTGGCTCAATTAGATAAACTTGATAATTCAAAGTTGTTCAAATTTGAATTCTTACATAAATGGACATTGAATTTATTAATCTACTTAGGAGCTTCCAAAAATGATAATTTTTGGCACACGTTCCTTATTTGATGTGTTCCTTATGTGGTAGAAAATTCAAGTCATTTTGAGTTACTTCATAGAACAAACTTGTTCAAATTTCAAAAAGGTGCTGTCAAGAAAACAGGGGTTTTTGGCAACTTAAATTATTCAAAAACTTGTGCCCTTTTGGTTTTCATCCTTATTTATGATATAGAGCATGTGGTATTTATTTCATGGCATTTGGAAAATGTTTGTAGAACAAACTTCTTCAAAATGCCAAATGTTGCTGTGGAGAAAAACCATGTTTTCAGGAATTTAGTGGATTCAATTTTTGGTCTCCTCTTGTGTGTGTTCCTTATTTGATATAAGGAAGCAATGGTATTAATTTCAAATCATTTTAAGAAAGTTTCCAATAGTAACTTGTTTTAGTTTTCTGTTTCTGGAAATATTGGAATTTCTATTTAATAAAGCACTTGGCTTTTCTTTAGCAATGCTTTGCCAAAATATTTATATGACTAGAGATAGCAAGTAAATGCTCTCTCATACTATTGTTTTTAATCTTGCAAGGTTGGAAAAACATTTGATAATATTTTGGCGAAGCATTTAAGAATGCCTCTTTTTCTGATAATCTTTTTAGGGAAATTTATTAAGTGTTTCCTCTTTCTTAATTTGGGTCTTGGAATAATATTCAACAAGTATGAGTTTCATAAGATAGTTTTTGGAAAACTCTTTGATCAATATTTACCTTAGAAAATATTGTCAAAGTCATTGGAACAATATGTTGAATATTTTTAGTTCACTGCTTTGCTATCCTTTTAAGTTTGCAAGTTTATATAATTAGTTTGTTTGGTTGCACTTAAACAACCACAAACAAACACAACCAAGGTTTATTAGTCAAGCAATTAGCAAAACAACTGTGTTATCAGGTATTCCAAAATTGGGATGTGACAGTATTATCAGAATGAGAAAATGGACTGGGGTCCACAGTTCACTAGTGGTGTCTCTCCGTGAAAGATAAATAACATGTGTGGTGAACAAATTACAGCTGGGCAATTGATAGAAATTAAGGCTCCACCATAGTGCATATGCAAGACATAAAGATTACTATGTGATTCATGCGGGCATTACAACAAAATACATAGACCGTCATCCAACTGCATCTATGTCTAACAAACCACCCTCCGAATATCATCCGAACACACGTTGGGTATTAAGTTGCTAGCAACAGATTATCACAGTAGCAAAGTGTGTAATGAACAATGTAAACTAGGTAAACACTGTTGTTTTCTCCCTAATGGCAACAACAGATCCTCCATCCATCACGTTTCTGTCACTCGAGCACAGATGCAAAGGAGGCATGAACCCCCTATCGAGCATAAATACTCCCTCTTGGAGTTACTAGCATCTAATTGGCCAGAGCATCTACTAATAACAGGGAGCATGCAAGATAAATAACATATGCATGAAGATAACATGAAGATTGTTAATCGGAAGACATAGCATTCAAAATTCATGAGATCCCAGCAAACACAACATGTAGCATTACATAAAGATGATCTCGATCATGTGAAGCAGCTCACTAGATCTAAACATGAGGTACAAAGTGGAGAGAACAACCATCTAGCTACTGCTATGTACCCGTAGTCCAGGGATGAACGACTCACGCATCACTTCGGAGAAGGGCATGGTGGTGTAGACCCCTCCGGTGATGAATTCCCCTCCCGACAGGGTGCCGGGGAGAGCTCCAGAACCCTCCCGATCTTGAGATGACGATGACGGTGGCCTTGGTTGTTTTTCGGGACATAGTGGTATGTCTTTAGGGTTTACGTCTCGGGGGGTATAAATAGGCGAAAGGGCAAAGGCGGTGGAGGCTGGGAGGCGCCCACACCACCCCTATGGTGTGGGCCCTCTGTGGCCCTCTCCGGGTCTCTTCGGGACTCCGTGGAACCTTTGGGAATTGTAAGACCTCCGGGCTTCAAATTTTCCAATTCCGAGAATATTTCTAGAACAACTTTTCTGAAAGTAAAAACAGCTGAAAACAAGGAACTGGCTCTGTGACATCTTGTCAATATGTTAGTCTGGAAAATCGATAAAAATGACATAAAGTATATAGCAAAAATGTGGGAAACAATAAGAAAACAACATGGAACATCGAAAATTAAGGATACGTTTATGAGGTGTTAGGGTCCGTCACCGCAACTTCCTCCCGCGTCAACCAGTGGCGCCAAGAATGCCTCTTCTTCAGGACGACGTGGGGATTGAAAGTGGGGATATCGTTTGAGTCCGTGTCCTGGACATAGAACCACCGCCTCCGCCAGTTCTAGGCGGAGTCGACAACTTCATCTCAAAGTAGTCAACGTCACCCTTGGCCTGGATCCCGAAGTCACATGTAGTACAGGGTTCCCAGGGTCCTTCCTGCCCCGGGCCGGGGGCCCCTTCTCCCTGTGCGTCTTCGTGAAGAAGTTGCGCTTCCACAACCCCCAGTGCGGGAAAATGCCAAGAAAGCACTCGCAAATAATGATGAAGCACGCAATGTGTTGCACCAAATTCGGCGGGAGGTCGTGGAGCTGGATCCCGTACAGGTACAGGAGAGCCCGCGGAAAGGGGGTGGAGAGGAAAGGAGAGCCCGTGCACAATGTGCTCGGAAAACACCACCCGCTCATTACCTTGGGGGCGGGGAAGATCTTCATCCTTCCTTGGCTTGCGTACGCACCCAGAATCCGCCGGTGGAAGTTGGCCATCCCTCTACATTGCCAAAAGAGCCTTGGCAGCAATGTCGGAGGAGCGCCACTCCCCCGTTTTCTTCTTCAAAGCCGAGGTGCTCGCGGCTCTGCTCTTCGTAGCCGCACGCTTCCCTTTCCCGGGGCAAGCCATGGAGGCTTCTCGTGGCCTGGAAAATGGAGATGGAGCACGAGAAAGAAGAAAAAGATTTGCGAAACAAGGAGAATACTCCTCTCGCATGTCCTCTTTTATACGGCAACCAGAGTCGCCACAGCCGTCTATTTATTCAAATGAGCCGGCGTGGCATTAATACAAGCAACCACGCGGCACGAGGAGATGAAGAGGCCAATCGCGGTAATTTCGGCACGATATTCAAGGCAACCACGCGCCAGTTACTGCGCCGCTATGTCAAAATTCCCGGCGCACGTCGGTCTAGTTCTGTTCAAAAGCTTACACGAAGGGCCCACCACGTCACTTCTAGTTTGTGCCGTTTCTCATCACTTCCCATCGGGAGTAGACGAGTGAGCCGTGATGTCACAGAAACATCATCTAGTGGACTCATTTTTCTACGGGTTCAAAACAAAAAGGTACTCGCCTCATTTATTGACAAAATCATCGCGACTCTCGTACACAGAATGGCACTTGCTTGTTCACTACTGGAAACATCGCAACTCAGATACTCGGTGCGATACAAAATATCTCCACTCCCTAGGTCGTACTGCCAAAAAGGCATGCCTAGATGTCGTGTTTTACAAACGTGAAGGTAAGACCCAGGGATCCGTCTTTTGGGCCCAGAAATAGCACTCATGTTGCATTCTCTGGCGGTTTCCATATTGGCAGTATGATGAAAAATCATGTCGGACGCGCTGGGTACTCATTTAAGGTTAAACCCGACTCGGTAAGTCCTCCGCGCCACGAGACGAAGTTGTCAACCATCCCAGGTTCGAGCCAGGGGACTTGAATCTGAGAAGGTCGGCAATTTATTTGCCCGAGTGCAATTAATTGGTCCCAATTCGTCTAGTGAACCAAGCGGCTGTATCACATCCCTTCGCAAATTGCTAAAAAACAACATATCTTCTGACTCCATATACGAGTGCTCACAATAGGATCCACACATCCTCGAGCTTTGTTGACTTCAGAGTCATAGGCTATAAAGCATCAAACTGTCATACATTCGCAAAAAAGTTAGAGTCATATGTGGTGATGAGTCTCTACACCACTCCCTGGTGTCGAGTAGACACTCGGGGGCTACTAACGTAGGGATACTTCTCGAGACCTCCATATGGGCCTACCGGGTCCAGGTTCACACTAAAGCATAGTAAAGGGAACCGCCGTCCACCTTCTAGAAGGCTCAGTTGGAGCCCGAACAATGCCTCCAACATGCGATACAAGGCAGGAGATACAATCGTCGTATCCACAACTTGTAACCTCCTCGGGTACGGATTCGAGACTCAGTCTCCTATATAAAGGCTAGGAGAACTTCCCGGGTAGGGAATCTCTTATTCCACCCACCATAGCCTTTGAGCTGCACGAGATCCAATCTCTCCGCCGCAGCCATTCGCACTCATTGTAATCTTCATCAATATAATCTAGACAAGCATGAGTAAGGGTTTTACCTCTACGAGGGCCCCGGACCTGGGTAAATTGTGTCTCCTAGCTAGCCGTCGATACCACTAGCGTGAAACCGTCTCCAATCTCTAAACCCCAGTATGTCACTCGAGGGATATGTCGATATAGGGAACCGATATGTGCAACTCCTCTCCACCTTTTCATGTGGGACTAAAAAGCAGCACTCTCACCACTTGCCACTCACATGGTCCGTTTGAGATTTTTTGGAATTCCTATTTGGGCTTGATACGTCCATTTTGCATCACTATTTTATATCATAATTTGCTATTATTCATTGATATATTTCATACTTGAGAATGATACTTATGTTATTTCACCGATTTTGCATGTTTTCCAATAATTGGAGAGTTGAACCCCGGAGTCAGAATTCTGCTGCAAAACGGAGCGTCGGGATACCTTATTCACGAAGATCAGAGCACCCTGGAAATAAACGGAAATTTCCTATTTCACCCAAAGACGGAGGAAGCCAAAAGGGGAGCCGAAGGAGGGCCACCAAGGGCCCTCACCATGCCCAGGCGCGAGCCCACCTCTGGCCGCGCCGGGGGATGGTAAGGAGGCCCTGGCCCACCTCTGGCCTGCCCCTTCGACGTACTTCATCCCCCGGGAACCCTAAGACATGGAGAATCATTGAGGAGTCTTTCCGACGCCTCTGCGGGACGGAAAACAACAGAGAGAGAAAAGCTCTCCGGCAGGGAGAAATCTGCCGGGGAAATTCCTCCCCGGAGGGGGGGAAATCATCACCATCATCACCGTCATCGAGCTGGACTTCATCGGGATCATCATCATCATATCCACCGTCATCACCCTCAGCTCCACTCTGTTCCACTGTAACATCTAGGGTTGCATCTTGTATATTTCATAGGGGAAACTTTCCCGGTGTTGATTACTACTTGTAGTTGATGCTATTGAGTGAAGCCATTGGATTAGGTTCATGTCCAGATTGTTAATCACCATTTTATCACCTCTGATCATGATCCATATGATGTCTTGTCAGTAGTTCGGGTTGTTCTTGAGGACATGGGAAAGTCAAGTTGTTAATAGTGAAGTAATGTTGAGTAATATTTAATGGTTTAATATTTAAGTTGTGGTGTTATTCTTCTAGTGGTGTCATGTGAATGTCTACTACATGATACTTCAACATTTATGGGCCTAGGGGAATGCATCGTGTATTTGGCTACTAATTGTGGGGTTGCCGGAGTGACAGAAACCTAAACCCCCGTTAGGAAACCATTGCACGAGGGAGCGTAGGATCCCGAAGTTTAAAGCTGTGGTTAGATTTATTTCTTAATTACTTTCTTGTAGTTGCGAATGCTTGCAAAGGGTATAATCACAAGTATGTATTAGTCTTGGATGGGACGGTATATTAGCATAGGTTCACCCACACAACACTTATCAAAACACTAAAGATTATTCAGCGGCATGAAACAAAAGCACTTGACATAAACCTCTTGTGTGTCCTCGAGAACTTTTGTTAATCATAAGTAAACTCACCGGCTTGTCCTTTGCTGAATAAACGATTGGGCCACTTGCTGCAATTATAATTGGTCCATTTTATTTACTCGCACTTTATTTATCTGCAATATCAAAAACCCCTACAAATCTATCTTTCAGTATTTACAGTTATTCCTTCATCGAAACTACTTATCAACACCTTCTACTCCTCGTTGGATTTGACACTCTTATTTATCGAAAGTACTACGATACATACCATATACTTGTGGGTCATAAAGACTATTTTCTGGCGCCGTTGCCGGGGAGCTAAGGGCTATTGGGAAGTGGAATTGATAGAGGAAGCTTCTGCTGTAAGTGATGTTTTTATTACTGTCTACTGCTTTATTGCACTATGTTTATATATCCTTTTGAGTCCTTATTTGCGGGCACTTCTACCACTGCTAGGTTAGTAAGTGACCCACCACCTGATGATTTGGATCCTTTAAAATACCTATAAAGATTGTTAAACATGTTATGAATAACTGATATTCAGGTGATGGAACTGTCCATCCTGATGATCATTTGCTCTTTTTACATGAATTATAAGAGTTGTTCAAGTGTGTAGATATTACAATGGGCCAAGTGAAGAGGAAATTATTCTCTATATCATTGACAGGCCGAGCCGCTGAATGGTTCAAATTGCTGAAAAATAGCCAGACTATTGGATGGGAGGAAATTGTGCCTCTCTTTTATTCTAAATTCTATCCTCCCAGTGAAATTCATAGATATCGGAATTATATATAGAATTTTTTTCCTCATGATGGAGAGAGTATTGCCCAAGCATGGGGGAGATTGAAGTTACTAATGCTCAAATGCCCCATTCATGAGCTCCCCAGTACTATTGTCATTAATAATTTCTATGCAAGGATTTCTCTTCATGATAAGGATTTATTGGATGCTTCTTGTTCTGGATCATTTACACGTATGAAGGATGAAGCTAAATGGGATCTTCTTGACCGTATTCAAGAAAACACTGAAGGATGGGAGAATGACAAAGTTAGAAAGTCAGGTATAAATTATGATTATGAATGCATTAAAACTTTTATGTCATCCGATGATTTTCATAATGTTAGTATTGTTTATGGTCTTGGTTCTTAAGTTTTTGCAAACTTATATAAGGCTTTTACTTCTTATATTGATATTCACAAAAAGGAATGGGATAAGTACCATGCACCTTATAAAGATACTGTTAATTGTGTTCCTGCTAGAGATATAGAAGTTCATACTGTTGATTCTATTGTGCCTGAACCTTATATCGAGAAAATGCCTTTCCCTGCTAAGGTAAAAGAACAATCTATGTTAGCTAGCGTGGTTAATAAAAGTGCAAGGAAACCTGTAGAACCCGAGGAACAAATAACTGTAGAACCTACAGTAGCAGTAGTAAAGGACCTTGTTTCTGAAAATGTACAAGAGGGATACATTATATTCTGTGAAGATGCTTCTAATATTGTCTCTCATCCTAGTAAATCTAGGAAACCTAGTGTTCATGTGCTATCTGTTAGGATAGGTGATCATTTCTATTATGGTTTGTGTGATATTGGTGCTAGTTCTAGTGTTATTCCTTATGAGCTATATACAGAAATCATGCATGAATTTGGTTCTTGTGAACTTGAAGACATTGATGTGATTATTCAACTTGCTAATAGGGAAACTATTTCTACGATTGGTATTGTTAGAGATGTGGAGGTCTTATGTGGTAAAACTAAGTCTCCTTTTCTAGTACTAGGCACTTCTGCTAGTGATACTTGTCCTATTATATTTTGTAGACCTTTCTTAAACACTTCTTATGTGTTGTTATAGATTGTAAAAAAGGAGAAAATCTTTACAAAGTTCGATGGAGAGTCTTATAAATTTAATTTGTCCAAATTTGCTAAAGCACCTTATGAAGCTGAATTACCTAATGAGAATTATAGAGTTGAACAATTGGCTTCTATTTCCCTTGCTCCTAACAATCCTCTGCAGCAATACATGGAAGACCACGAAAGTGATGTCTTTATGGAAGAAAGAAATGAAATTGACGAGATTTTCCTACATTAGCTAGCAATGCTGAAACATAATTTACCGGTGGAAGACTTGGGTACCACATTACCACCCACAGAGGATCCTGTTTTTGATTTAAAGCCTTTGCCTGACAATCTTAAATATGCTCATATTGATGATAAGAAATTATATCCTATTATTATTAGTTCTAAACTTTCTGGTAAAGAAGAGGAGAGATTATTGTGAATATTGAGGAAACACAGAGGTGCTATTGGTTATACTCTTCATGATTTGAAGGGAATTTGTCCTACTATATGTCAGCATGCTATTAATATTGAACCTGATGCAAAGCCAGTTGTTGAACATCAACGCTGTTTAAATCCTAAGATGAATGATGTGGTAATAAATGAGGTATTA
The DNA here is from genome assembly GCA_028641055.1 of Alopecurus myosuroides. Taxonomy (NCBI): domain Eukaryota; kingdom Viridiplantae; phylum Streptophyta; class Magnoliopsida; order Poales; family Poaceae; genus Alopecurus; species Alopecurus myosuroides. The sequence continues at coordinate 181,195,613 of CM054058.1, forward strand.
AAACTCCTTGATGCTGGTATTATTTATCCTATTGCTGATAGTAGATGGGTTAGTCCTGTGCTTTGTGTCTCTATAAAAGGAGGGGTGACTGTTGTGCCAAATGAAAATAATGAACTTATTCCTCAAAGAGTAGTGGTTGGTTATAGGATGTGCATTGATTTTAAGAAAGTTAATAAGGTTACTAAGAAAGATCATTATCCTTTAACTTTTATTGATCAAATGTTAGAAAGGTTGTCTAAGAAAACTCACTTTTGCTTTCTTGCTGGTTATTCTGGGTTCTCTCAAATTGCTGTTAGGAAGCCTGATCAAGAGAAAACAACTTTCACTTGTCCTTATGGAACCTGTGCTTATATACGTATGCCTTTTGGTTTATGTAATTCTCCTACTACTTTTCAAAGATGCATGTGTGCTATCTTTCATGGTTTTCGTGAAGAAATTGTGGAAGTTTTCATGGACGATTTCTTCGTCTATGGAACTTCTTTTGATAATTGTTTGCACAATCTTGATAAATTTTTGCAGAGATGTGAGGATACTAACCTTGTTCTTAATTGGGAGAAATGCCATTTTATGGTTAATGAAGGAATTGTTCTTGGACATAAAATTTCTGAAAGAGGTATTCCTAGTATTCTTGGTCATGCTGGTTTCAATAGAAGGTTTATTAAAGATTTCTCTAAAATATCAGAGCCTCTTTCTAATGTTCTTCAAAAGGACGCACCTTTTGTTTTTGATGAATATTGTAAAGAAGCTTTTGAAATTTTAATGAATTACCATTTGAAATTATGTGTGATGCTAGTGATTATGCTGTAGGTGCTGTTCTTGGACAGCGGGTAGATAAGAAGTTAAATGTTATTCATTATGCTAGTAAAACTCTTGATCTGCTCAAAAGAATTATGCTACCACTGAGAAAGAGTTCCTAGCTGTAGTTTTTGCCTGTGATAAATTTAGGCAGTATATTATTGATTCTAAAGTTACTATTCATACTGATCATGCTGCTATTAAGTACCTTATGGAAAAGAAAGATGCTAAGCCTAGGCTTATTAGATGGGTGCTTCTCTTACAAGAGTTTGATTTACATATTGTGGATAGGAAGGGTGCTGAAAATCATGTTGCTGATAATTTGTCTAGATTAGAAAATATCTCTGATGATCCTATTCCTGTTAATGATAGTTTTCCTAATGAACAGTTGGCTGCAATAAAAGTGAGCTCTCAAGAGAGTCCATGGTATGCTAATTATGCTAACTTTATTGTTTCCAAGTATTTGCCTCCTACCTTTACAGCTCAACAAAGAAGAAAAATCTTCTATGGTTTGAGGAATTATTTTTGGGATGACCCACACTTATATAAAGAAGGTGTTGATGGTATTATGCGAAGATGTGTTCCTGAGAATTAACAACGAGAGATATTGAGAGAATGTCATAGTAGTGCTTATGGAGGACATCAGGCTGGAGATAGAACTACACATAAGGTTCTACAATCAGGTTTTTATTGGCCTACTCTCTTTAAATATGCTACAAAGTTTATTTTATCTTGTGATCAATGTCAAAGGGTTGGAAATATTTCTAGACATAATGAAATGCCTATGAATTATTCTCTTGTTATTGAACCGTTTGATTGTTGGGGTTTTGACTTTATGGGTCCTTTCCCTCCTTCACAAGGCTACACTCATATTCTTGTTGTTGTTGATTATGTTACTAAATGGGTACAAGCTATACCTACTAAAAGTGCTGATGGTGAAACCTCATAAAAAATTCTTAAAGACATTATTTTCCCTAGGTTCGGTGTGCCTAGATATCTTATGACTGATGGGGCTTCTCATTTTATTCATGGTGGTTTTAGAAAGACTCTTGCTAAATATGATGTTGATAATAGAATTGCCTCACCCTATCATCCTCAAACTAGTGGGCAAGTAGAATTATCAAATAGAGAAATCAAATCTATCTCGCAAAAGACTGTTAACAAATCTAGAAAAAATTGGGCTAGGAAATTAAATGATGCTCCGTGGGTTTATAGAACTGCTTATAAAAATCCATGGGCATGTCTCCTTATAAAATGGTTTATGGAAAAGCTTGTCACTTGCCCCTACAATTAGATCACAAAGCTTATTGGGCAGTGAGAGACCTTAATAGAGATTTTAAACTTGCTGGTGAGAAAAGGTTGCTGACTTAAGTTCTTTAGATGAATGGAGGAGTGAAGCATATGAAAATGCTAAGCTATTTAAAGAGAAAGTTAAAAGGTGGCACGATAAGAGAATTATTAAAAGAGAATTTCATGGTGGTGAGAAAGTGCTATTGTATAGGTGTCGTCTCATATTTTTTGCAGGAAAATTACTCTCGAGATGGGAATGACCTTTTGTTATCGAAGAGGTATATCGTTCAGGGGCTATTTAAATTTTTTCCCTTGAAGACAACACTTCACAAGTGGTAAATGGACAAAGACTCAAGCATTATATTTCTGGAGATCCTTATAATGAAAATATTGATTATATTCAAGCCATGATCCTGGAGGAATTTATTAAGAAGCATATTTCAGAAACTGCAGAGTCAATTTTTGAATAGGTATCAGTTTCTTTAAGAAAACATTCGCGAAACATCTTCCTACTTTTATTTTTACTGTTTTTGGAAAATATGAAAAATTATGAGTCGGAAACGAGGTGGAGACGGAGCCCGGAGGCTCCTCACCATGCCTAGGTGCAGGCCCACCCCTGGCCGCGCCTGGCTATGGTGAGGACGCCCCGGAGTCCGTCTCTGACCCGTTTTCACCCAGTACCTTCCTTTCGTTGTAAAACTTTTTGCTATATAATCCCCAGGACCCCCGAGGTCCGTATATCGTTTTCTCGTCGTGTTTCTGTTTCGAGCTATTTCTGCTAGGATCTATTTTCAGTTTTAGAAGCATCATGGTCTCCGCCAACAACAACAAGGGGAGGGAACAAAGGAAGATGATCTCCAAGACCCGGAGCCGGAGGAGGATATCGAGAGTGGAGCTGAAGGAGATGTAGAAGAAAACCCACGAGTGCATCCACGCGCCACCATCGCAAGCATTGGGGTGGTTGCAAAACCTCGCAAGCAAACGGCAAGGATGAGCACTGGAGGGAAGGCCCCGCGTCACTGCTTAGCTTCAAGGACACCCCTTTCAGGCATAAAGAAACCTTTTCGTACTTTAATTCATGAGTATCAATCTAGCAGGGTACCCGAGGCAGATTTTTCTTCTTGCTGGGATATGGATCGTTCTAACCGTGCAGATGAAGGAAGCTCTCAACCTAAGGTAGAGTGGGGGGAAAATATTGGTGGCTGGGATTCACAGTCTGACACGCATGCAAACCGTATTGATCACAATACGGAGGTGATGCGTATGCTTATGTTCGCAACTGAAGATCTGAAGAAATCAATTAATAAGCTCATCGAGAAGGATTTACCACCACCACCGAAGAATTGATTCATCATTTGTATTGACATCCCCTTGGCTTGTTCCAAGCTTTGGGGAGTGTCGCGGTATCACATCACTATCTTTCATCTTTTTAATTTTTTAGTAGAGTCATATAATGAGTAGAGAAGTTATCATATAGGATGGTTTGCAGTATGGAAGTGTCTCTCCTTAGTTGGTTATCGTTGTATCCGTTGGTGTGAGTTGCCGCTTTGAAATATTAATGAGAAGTTTCATCATTTACTTTCTGCACACCTTATTTTAGTTTTCAATTTTTGTCATATGGTTGAGCTTGTTGTTAGTATTTGGTGTCACTCTGGAGATCATCAAGTTAATCTAGTTGGTTTTGGCAAACTTAGCTTGGGTCAGTAGAAATAATATTTTGAGATGCTAGTATAAGAAAGAGGAATTTGCCTATTAGCTCATAAACTTAGTATTCACAAGTTAAGATCGCTTGGGCTTTCAATGAAGATTGCATGATTGGTTTCATCATATGTATATTTGTTTTTTTTCGCTCAACTCTTATGCTTGCTACCCAGCCTTGCTAGCCAAAAACCCTGTACTGAGAGGGAATGCTTCTCGTGCATCCAAACCTTGAGCCCCAAAACCTTGCCATTTGTGTCCACCATACCTTTCTACATGTGGTATTTCACCGCCACTACAAGTAAATTGCTTGTGTGCTACCTTTAAACCTTCAAAATTATCCCTGTTTTGTTTTTAGCTCACGGGGACGCAAATAGAGAATCTTTATCTCACTTGTTGATTGGACTCACACACCTGGAATAGTGGCTTCATCCTCTTATACAAATGCTAGAAGAGCTGGCAGCGGGGTTCCCAGCCCCAAATAATAATACAAATTCCCTTCACTATTTTTTCCCCTGATTTATCAGTCAAAGCATAATTGTGTAAACAAAAGAGAAAGAGGGATGACCTTCTATACCAGTTGCGTCCTTCAATGGGAGCCGCTCTTGTGAAGTCTAGTTGGCTTGTGACGTACTGTATTTTCTGTTTGCCATTCGTTGACATAAACATACACCTCTCTGAAAATTAGACACCCCTCCATGGTTTGTGATTGTTGGCAGGCACCCGAGGATTCAGTTAGCCATAGTTTGTGTAAGAAAGGTTGGGAGGAGTGTCAACCATTTTATACCTCTGTTTTACAAAATAAAAGCTCTAGTACATGAGTGATCCATGCTTCCCTCTGCGAAGGGCCTATCCTTTACTTTTATGTTGAGTCAGTAAACCCATTCTTTTCTGTCGCCAGCAAGCATTTGAGTTGTTGTGATCTCAGCATCTATATGTTGATTTATTCAATCATGTTTTCTATCCTTCTTTGTTTAGCACATGCTTTATTGTCTGAATGAATATTACTTTGAAAGCTATGAATCATTTTAAAAGGATTTCTACAATTAAACATGTTAAGCTCTACAATATAAGCCTTGTTATAAAGACTTCACCTAAGGTAAGTATGATATCATTAAATGTTCTCTAACTAAGAACAAAGTTTGCCATCACCAATTTTGATTATCTCTTTTTGCATCTTTGTTTGTGACTCCCGTTACTCGTATGAGAGGAAGTTGCTGTCTATAATGATTGGTGCATAGATAAATGTGATGCTTCTTGTCCTTACTTTATTTATCGACTCTTCACTCCATAAACCTGTGGTCATGTTTACTGAGTTCAGTTTCGCTTGGGGACAAGCGAGGTCTAAGCTTCGGGGGAATTGATACGTCCATTTTGCATCACTATTTTATATCATAATTTGCTGTTATTCATTGATATATTTCATATTGGAGCATGATACTTATGTTATTTCACCTATTTTGCATGTTTTCCAATAATTGGAGAGTTGAACCCCAGAGTCAGAATTCTGATGGAAAACAGAGCGTCAGGATACCATATTCACGAAGATCAGAGCACCCCGGAAATCAGCTGAAAGTTCCTATTTCACCCGAAGATGGAGGAAGCCAAAAGGGGAGCCGGAGGAGGCCCACCAAGGGCCCTCACCATGCCCAGGCGCGGGCCCACCGTTGACCGCGCCGGGGGGTGGTGAGGAGGCCCTGGCCCACCTCTGGCTTGCCCCTTCGACGTACTTCATCCCCCGGGAACCCTAAGACACGGAGAATCATTGAGGAGTCTTTCCGCCACCTCTGTGGGACGGAAAACAATAGAGAGAAAAAGCTCTCCGGCAGGGAGAAATCTGCCGGGGAAATTCCTTCCCAGAGGAGGGAAATCATCGCCATAGCCACCGTCATCATCATCATCATCATCATGTCCACCATCATCACCCTCAGCTCCACTCCGTTCCGCTGTAACATCTAGGGTTTCATCTTATCTATTTTATAGGGGAAACTTTCCCGGTGTTGATTACTACTTGTAGTTGATGCTATAGAGTGAAACCATTGGATTAGGTTTATGTCCAGATTGTTAATCACCATTTTATCACCTCTGATCATGATCCATATGATGTCTTGTGAGTAGTTCGTGTTGTTCTTGAGGACATGGGAGAAGTCAAGTTGTTAGTAGTGAAGTAATGTTGAGTAATATTTAATGGTTTGATATTTAAGTTGTGGTGTTATTCTTCTAGTGGTGTCGTGTGAACATCGACTACATGATACTTCACCATTTATGGGCCTAGGGGAATGCATCGTGTATTTGTCTACTAATTGTGGGGTTGCCGGAGTGATAGAAACCTAAACCCCCGTTAGGAAACCATTGCACGAGGGAGCGTAGGATCCCGAAGTTTAAAGCTGTGGTTAGATTTATTTCTTAATTACTTTCTTGTAGTTGTGGATGCTTGCAAGGGGTATAATCACAAGTATGTATTAGTCTTGGATGGGACGGTATATTAGCATAGTTTCACCCACACAACACTTATCAAAACACTAAAGATTATTCAGCGGCATGAAACAAAAGCACTTGACAGAAACCTCCCATGTGTCCTCGAGAACGTTTGTTAATAAAATGCGAGTAAATAAAATGCAGTAATACTCATGGGTCCCATACCCATCTGCTTTGATGCACTTTCTATCACATTACGTGATAGTCCATTCATAAAGGGATCTTTTAAGTTTTTGTCTATTTAAATATATGTAAAGACTACTACTTTGGACTTTCTCAATCTCCTGTTAGACTTCAAACATATTTATATGTATCTTGATGACAATAACCGTTTAGTTCTCATGGTTCATAAGGATTGATGATAATGGTTTTTTAAGCATCGACAAGTCCATCAATAACTCACGTAGCCACTCGGCCTCAACAGTGGTTGTATCTAAAGAAGTAAGTTCTTTTTATATGGTTGAGCCTGTCAATATGGTATGTTTTAAATACTTTCATGACACTGCACCACGTCTAATAATAAATGCATATCCACTTTTGGCATAGAACTCATCATATCTAAAATCCATTTCAAGTCACAATATCCCTCAAGCACGACGGAGTGCCCTGAATAATGAATCTCATAGCTCATAATACTGTTCAGGTAGCGCATGACCCTTTAAAGTGCATGACAATGATTAATACTCGGGTTTGACATGAACCTATACAACTTTCTAACAGCAAAAGTCATATCACGTATCGTCGCGCTTGAACATGAGTGAACCGATGATCTGAGAGTATCTTAATTGATCTCTCACTTCCTTCTTACTCTTTCGAATTGTCAGGCTGGGATCATAAGGTGTTGCAGAAGACTTGATGTCTTTAAAACCAAACCGGTTCAAGAACTTCTCAAAATAATGTGAGCGCATTAATGTAATCCCACTCTCATCCTTAATTAGGTTAATGTTAAGAATCGCATCATCTTATCCCAGATTTTTCATATGAAGACACTTTGACAAAAAATTGACCTCATTTAACAAAATCATGCTTGTACCAAAAATTAGTATGTCATCAACATACAAGCACAACATAAAACTATCAACCCCACCACTACGGTAGTAAACACACCTATTAGCCTCATTAATGAAAAATACTCCAGAATTTAAAGTTTTGTCAAACTTTGCATGTCATTTCTTAGGTCCTTGTTTGAGCCCATGCAAAGATGTTAACAATTTTTCATACCTTTCTCTCTTCACCCTTTACTACAAGCCCATGAGGTTGATCCATATAGATTCCCTCTTCAAGTTCTCTATTAAGGATGTTCGTTTCGTGTCCATTTGATGAACGAGAAGACCATAAGAGGCATGCAGGAAAAGTAGAACACAAAACGTGGCCAGTTTTGCATCAGGTGAATAGGTGTCAAAGTAATCTCCACTTTCTCGCTAAGTGTAGACCTTGGCCACAAGCCATGCCTTGTACTTTTCAATAGTACTATCAATCCTTAGCTTATTCTTGAACATCCACTTACAGCCCAAGAGTTTACAACATAGGACCGTTCATACAATATCCGAGTCGCTTTGGAGAAAATCTATCTATATCATTTTGGAAAGCTTATTTCAGTCATATGCATCTGGCGATGCAAATGCCTATGCAATGGACGTAGGAGTATAGTCTACAAGGTACCTAATGAAATCACCACTAAAGGATTTTTTTACTCTTACTCCATTTAGGAGTTTAATTAACATCCCTTGATACGTCTCCAACGTATCTATAATTTATGATGTTCCATGTTGATATTATGCCAATTGCTACACGTTTTCCCCCTTCTTTATAGCATTTTTACACGTTTTCCGGGGCTAACCTATTAATAAGATGCCAAGTGCTAGTTCCCTATTTTGTGTTGTTTTTTATTTCAGAAAGTTGTTTTGGAAATATTCTCGGAATTGGACCCCACGAATCCCGAAGTTTCTATTTTCCCCGGAAGCATCCTGAAGTCCGAAGAGGAGTCAAAGACGGGCACCAGGGGGGCCTCACCATAGCCAGGCACGACTCCCCTTGGCAGCGCCTGGGGATGGTGAGGCCACCCTGGTGGCCCACCGCGTTTCTCTTCCGCCTATTTAAGGCCTTCCTCCCGAAAAACCTAACCTAATCGACGAAATTCCACGAAACCTTCCGCAGCCGCCGTCATCGTCAACCCAAGTTTTGGGGAACGGATGTCTGTTCTGGCACCCTGTCGGGACGGGGAAGGGCCCCCGGAAGCCATCTCCATCGACTCCACCGCCATCTCCATCGCCGTTGCTGTCTCCTATGATGAGGAGGAAGTAGTTTTCCCCCGAGGCTGAGGGCTCTACCGGTAGCTATGTGATTCATCTCTCTCTCCCATGGTGTGATCAATATGTGATCGTGAGCTTTGTAATCTAGTTGAATAAGTAGATGTTACTCTTCATCTATTGTGCTACTCAAGTGTTTTATTAATATGAACTTTGGAGTCACCTTGTCCCACGGTGTGAAGGTGATAGTGTGCACATCATGTGTGTCTCCTCTATGAATTGGGGTGTTTGTCTAGTACCTTCTAGAGAGCTCAAGTTGACAGTGTGGGGATAACTAGACATGGGCATTCTTACTTTAAAGAATGCTTTTTGCAGCCCTACGCAATGATTAGTGTTCGTTATCCAACCGGAGAGGGTTAAGAGTAGCATAGTGAAGAGAAGATATTTAGTTATTCAATTATGTGATCATTGTTGAGAGTGTCCACTAGTGAAAGTGAGATCCCTAGGCCTTGTTTCCAAGCATTGAAACACCGTTTTCCGCCTGCTCTGCTACATGTTTGCTTGCTTCCATATTTATTTCAAATTGCTATTATTACTTATAACCATTCATACGACTCGTATTTCCCTATCTTTTCGCCGAACTAGTGCACCTATATACCTGACAAGTATATTGGGTGTGTTGGGGACACAAGAGACTTCTTGTATCTTAATTGTAGGGTTGCTTGAGAGGGATATCTTTGACCTCTACCCCCCTGAGTTCGATAAACCTTGGGTGATCCACTTAAGGGAAACTTGCTGCTGTTCGACAAACCTCTGCACTTGGAGGCCCAACACTGTCTACAAGCATAGAAGGGTGCGTAGACATCAAGCTCTTTTTATGGCGCCGTTGCCGAGGAGGTAAGGTGAAAGGTACTCACATCCTCGGGTGTGAGTGCTCGGAGTTATTTCCTTTAGATTCTGCAATTTTATCTTTTTGTTTCTTGTTTTCACTAGTTAGGCTTATTTTTACTCGCTTCTTGTTTTTATTTTTACTAGTAGTCTTAATGTAAAACAACAAAAATATGATAGAACTTTATAATATTTATCTTGAATTAGGACATGATGCTTTTGAAGAGAAAATTAAAAAACCTATGGAAGTTTGTTTAAATAATAGTGATAGCAATGTTATTAGAATTAATTTTTTGCACCCATCATTCCTAATGCTAGGGAAAAGTCTAAGCTTGGGGAAGCTAGTTTTTACGATCTTTTTAGTTTTCCAGCTTTAGAGGAGAAAATTTGCTCTGATGATACTTTATCTCCCATATGTGATAAATCTAATGATGCTTGTGATATTTTAAATCCTCCTACTAAACGCATTCCTTTTAAAATACCCAAGAAAATTGTTGAACTTTTCATGGATAACCGTTATTTTGGAGATGGAGCTGTCCATCCTAGTGATCATTTACACTTTATGCATGAATTATGCGAGTTATTCAAGTGTGCAGGTATATCAACGGACCAAGTTAAGAGGAGGCTATTCCCTTTGTCACTTAAGGACAAAGCAAGGGAGTGGTATGAACTACTAGATGATCCTCATCACTTGGAGTGGAAGGAACTTGAATATCTCTTTTACTCTAAATTTTATCCTTCTGATGAACTATATTTAGATAGGAATTACATTTATAATTTTTTGCCTCATGATGGAGAAAGCATTCCCAAGCTTGGGGAAGACTGAAAATATTAATACTCAAATGACCTAACCATGAGATTCCTGAGGAAATAATTGTTACTAATTTTTATGCAAGGCTTTCAGGACATTCGAAGGATTATCTAGATGCCTGTTCAGAGGGTTCTTTTTGTAGTAAGAAGGTTGAAGCTAAGTGGGATCTTCTTGAGAGAATTTGAATCAATAGTGAAGATTGGAATAACAACAAAGGTAAAGAATCAGGTATAAACTATGAGTATGATTGCATTAAGACTTTTGCTGAAACTGCTGATTTTCATGAGCTTAATGCTAAATATGGTCTTGATCCTCAAATTGGTGTCGGTTGGTATAGATCCTTTGCTTCTTATATTAATCTTCCTAAAAATGGGGACATATATCATGAAACTTTTAAAGATACTTGCATGAAAATGAAATTGTTATTGATGATTGCAATAAACATGCTCAAACTTCTGAAAGTACTATTTCTTATAAGCATGTTAACTGCTGTGGAGCACTTAGACCTTGTGAAAAGAATCAAATCGAAGAAGAATAGTGTATCCATCATAGGAATGAAAAAACTAGAATGTGGGATAGGGCTCTAAATGATCTTGGTGAAAAAGTTTGTGCCCTCTATCCTTTTATTTGTGAACTTTGCTCTAAAGTGGGTCATTTTAATTTTCAATGCTCAAGCCATGATAGTAGCCTTTCGAATGCTATGAGTACCGCAAGTTTGTATTGTGATGACATGATCACCCCTAATGAGCATGATGAACTTACATTATTTTTGGGGTGTGAAGAGTTATTAAGAAAACTTCTTTGATTGATATGAGTGCTTTTGATATGAATAGTGTCTTGCATGAATGCCATCTTTATTGTGTTGAAAATTGCCATGCAAATACTTACATACAAAATATTCTAAAAGAGGATACTTTACCAAAATATGACAGGACTAATATGAGTTTTCTTCTTATTAATGAGGAGAAGGAATCCTCCGAAGTTCTCTATTGTTTCTAACAGTAAACCAGGGTATGTGGAGAAGCTTCCTTTTAAGCCTCTCCCTCATAAAGAGGGGAATAATAATAATAATAATAATAAGAAGAAGAAGAAGAGAAATATGAGTAAAAGGAGAGAGGTAACGGTATCTCTCCCTAAGCATGTTGCTCATATTACAGCTTTTGCTGATGAGTCGGAACTCGATGATTTTCCTATGCATGTTATTTATAAAAGTGATCATGATTGGGAGAAACACACTACTTTTGATATTGAAAATCTGTTTGGTACCAATTCTAAAAACGATGATATTAGTAATTGTTGTACTATTAGTACTATCCATGCTCCTTCCAATGACAATATAGAAATCTCTAAACTTGTGGATGATGTGTTTGAAAATCCCTTTGCTAGTAATGATTATATGGTTGATACATCTCCTCCTAGTAAAAATGATGATATGTTTACACATGAACGCCTTTTGGAAGAAAACTATTTTATTTCTTGTGATGATATTATGCCTCCAATATATGATGATTGCAATGATGAATATGACATTTTTAGTCCACCTACTATTGAGGAGAAAACTAATTATGATTTCAATATGCCTCGAGTCTTTGATAATTATTATAAAGAAAGTTAAAACATAGTCTATAATTAAAATCATCCTCATGAAACTTGCCATAATTATGGTGGGATTACCCAAAAATACCTCTTCAATATGCAACTTGTCTATCATATTCGAGTTCTTTATGATAATCCTACTCCCGTTGTTATTAATAAGAATGACTATGCTTATGTGGTGAGTATTAATTCTTTTATGCATGTGGCTCATGATAAGAATGTTTCATGTGATAGCTATAATGTTAATTTTATTCATGATGCTACTGAAGGTTATTATGAGAGAGTTAAACATGGTTTTATGCATCTCAACAATATTAAGTTTCCCCTCTTTATGTTGAAATTTTTGAAGTTGCACATATTTTTTCTTCCTATGCTAGTCACTTTGTGCTTCGTTGACTTGTTTTTCTACAAGATTCTTTTTCATAGGAAGTGGGTTAGACTTAAATGTGTTTTATATTTGCTTCTTTATTCTCTCTTACTGTGCTTAAACTCTTATTCTTATGTGAGCATATTTTAAAAATCACTTGTGCCTAGCTGAAAGGCATTAAAAGAAAATCGCTTCCGGGAGACAACCCGTTTTATTTCTCCGTTTTCAACCCGTTTTCCATCATTTATTTTTGTTTCTTTGCACCTGGGTGTTCTCTATTTCCTTAGAAACTCCTATGTATCTTTTCTTTTCTGTATTTGTTGAGCCAAGTAAAGCCTCTAGTGGAAAGTTGAGACTATATTTTGGATTTCTGCGCAGGAAACAGATTTCTGCTGTCCACTATTAAAATCGTATAAAATCACAGGAAATTCAAAATGACCTGAGTTTGTTTGTGCGTCACCATGGGATATATATGAAACATTTCTTAGTTGACCACTTTTTTATTTGAGAAACAGAGGATTTTCTAAAAAATTCATCTTTACCTGTTGTTCTGTTTTCACAGGTTTCTGCTAATAATTGCATTTGTCTATTAATCTCTTTCTTTTGGTGTTCTTTTGAGAAAAAGAGTTTTTAAAGAAGTTGTGACAGTAGATAATGTGTTTATGAGTGTTAGGGTTGTGTTGAAACTGAACCATGTGAATTTATTATTTCGATTTGCACTAACGTTGCTAATGAAGATTGTGAGAAGTTTGGTGTGAAGGAAGTTTTCAAGGGTCAAGAGAAGATGATGATATGATGTGATCAAGAAGAGTGAAAAGCCTAAGCTTGGGGATGCCCCAGTGGTGCATCCCAGCAAATTCCAAGAAGACTCAAGCATCTAATCTTGGGGATGCCCAAGGCATCCCCTACTTCATCAACAATTTATCAGGTCACTTTTAGTGAAACTATATTTTTATTCAGTCACATCTTATGTGCTTTACTTGGAGCGTCTTTTATTTTTGTTTTCAGTTTGTTTGGTTTTCTTTGCTGTAATAAATAGTTGGATCCTAGCATATTTGTTTGGGAGAGAGACACGCTCCGCTTTTTCATTAGAATACTCTTGTGCTTCACTTATATTTGTTGAGTATTCATGCTTAGATATTTTAGTGCTTCCAGCTCTTGTTTTCCATGCATCCTTTGTTCAGAGCTGTTAGATTTTGTAGTTAGGTGGTTCTCATATGTGTGTTAGCTTCTAAATAGGAATGCTATTGTTATAGTTGGTATAGTGGAAAAGATTGCATGGTCTTGTAGATCAATAAACTGCTTCACTTGAATTATTGCTGTTGTTTTGAGATATTAATTTGCTTAATGGATAAACGGGAAGGAGTAGTAAGTAGAAACTTTTAATGTTTGGTCTAAGAAACTTGAAGCTGTGCCACACTTAAATTACCAGCTTATATAAACAATGGTATATGATTTCTACGAGTGATACATTTCCGATCGGCCTTTTGTTACGCACTACGGTCGGGGTAGCTAACAGTGACATGTCACTGCCAAAGACCCTCTTGGAGTGATTTGCATTGTGCCTTGTAAGATGATTTGCTTGCTGTAATCTTTTAACTCGTGAGTCTATGTTGAGGTTCCTGGCACTTCCACCATCCATATTTGCTAGCCTCTTCGGTACTGTGCATTGCCCTTTCTCATATTGAGAGTTGGTGCAAACTTCTCCAGTGCATCCAAATCCCGTGGGAGGACTTTGTTCTCCTACGCATAAGCCCATATATTCTTCCTCAAAACAGCCACCATACCTACCTATCATGGCATTTCCATAGCCATTCCGAGATGTATTGCTACACAACATCCACCTCCATTATGTTACTTGATGATGAGCTTCATGGTTATTTATGTATACTACTCCACTGGCAGGAGCATGCAGTTAGAGACATCAGCGATATTTCTTTATGAGTTATGAGTACTAAAAGTGTGATGATTCATTGTAATATAGGATGTTGCCCCTACCGGTGAGGATATATAAAAAAAATGAAAAAGCCCCAAAAAAAAGGGCCAAAGAGAGAATAAAGAGAGAGGGGGCGCATCACTATCCTTTCTATACCACACATGTTCTTCATGTTTAGCACCAATACTTCAGTTTGGAGAAAGTTTTCATATTATTATTCATTCATAACTATGTGGGGAACTTTACATTATATAACTTGGCTTGTATATTCCAATGATGAGCCTCCTCAAATGAGCTCTAGGTCTTCGTGAGCAAGCAAGTTGGATGCACCCCCACTAGTTCCATTGGAGAGCTTTCATACACTTATAGCTCTATGTGCATCCGTTGTGTGGCAATCCCTACTCCTTGCATAGCTTCAGTTGTAAGACTTTCTCTTGTCTAATGACCACTTTCAGCTTTGTGAGCCTTTCTTCCATTGACCTTCCAAACCCCCCATAATATTCTATTTGCCATAACATCCCAGTGCCAGGGAACAACGAAGAACACTTTCTTGTTTTTAGTGCGCAAATAGTTTAAGATTCAAGCATTGAATCGTGTGGAAAGCTTGACTTGATCCTAACAAGGGTTGTGAAGATCGTTTTACGTGCATGATATTGTTGCTCTTGAAAGCTTAAATCATCTCTAATAAACTTTGCACGGTTGATAGTCTTTTCGTATTGATTCATTAAAAGTTTTGCTTCTTTCTTCTTATTTTTTTATGCATTACTTGTTGATATCAAATATGGATCACAGCTTTAGTTCATTTGATCCTAGTTTACATTCTCTACTTTACAAATTATGATTACGATTGTGTGGTAGCATGTCACCTCAGAAATTATTTTGTTTTATTGTTTACCCACTCGAGGACGAGTAGGAACTAAGCTTGGGGATGCTTGATAGGCCTCCAACGTATCTATAATTTCTGATGTTCCATGTTGATATTATGTCAATTGCTACATGCTTTCTCCCTTCTTTATAGCATTTTACACGTTTTACGGGACTAACCTATTAACAAGATGCCAAGTGCCAGTTCCCTGTTTTCTGCTGTTTTTTATTTCAGAAAAGTTATTCTGGAAGTATTCTCGGAATTTGACCCCATGAATCCTGAAGTTCCTGTTTTCCCGGAAGCATCCAGAAGTCCGAAGAGGAGTCGAAGACGGGCACCAGGGGGCCCTCACTATAGCCAGGAGCGGCCCCCTTGGCCACGCCTGGGGGTGGTGAGGCCACCCCTGGTGGCCCACCGGCGTTGCTCTTCCGCCTATTTAAGGCCTTCCTCCCGAAAACCCTAACCTAATCGGCGAAATCCCACAAAACCCTAGCCTATTTAAGGCCACCCTGGTCATCGTCAACCCAAGTTTCGGGGGGACAGATTTCTGTTCTGGCACCCTGCCGGGACGGGGAAGTGCCCCCGGAAGCCATCTCCATCGCCGTTGATGTCTCCTATGATGAGGAGGAAGTAGTTCTCCCCCGAGGCCGAGGGCTCTACCGGTAGCTATGTGGTTCATCTCTCTCTCCCATGGTGTGATCTATATGTGACTGTGAGCTTTGTAATATAGTTGAATAAGTAGATGTTACTCTTCATCTATTGTGCTACTCAAGTGTTTTATTAATATGAACTTTGGAGTCACCTTGTCCTGCGGTGTGAAGGTGACATTGTGCACATCGTGTGTGTCTCCTCTATGAATTGTGGTGTTTGTCTAGTACCTTCTAGAGCGCTCAAGTTGACAGTGTGGGGCTAACAGGACATGGGAATGCTTACTTTAACTTTTTGCAGCCCTACACAATGATTAGTGTTCGTTATCCAACCGGAGAGCGTCAAGAGTAGCATAGGGAAGAGAAGATATTTAGTTATTCAATTATTTGATCATTGTTGAGAGTTTCCACTAGTGAAAGTAGGATCCCTAGGCCTTGTTTCCAAGCATTGAAACACCGCTTTCCGCCTAATCTGCTACATGTTTGCTTGCTGCCATATTTATTTCAGATTGCTATTATTACTTATAACCATGCATATAACTCGCATTTCACTATATCTTCGCCAAACTAGTGCACCTATATACCTGACAAGTATATTGGGTGTGTTGGGGACACAAGAGACTTCTTATATCTTAATTGCAGGGTTGCTTGAGAGGGATATCTTTGACCTCTACCTCCCTGAGTTCGATAAACCTTTGGTGATCCACTTAAGGGAAACTTGCTTCTGTTCTACAAACCTCTACACTTGGAGGCCCAACACTGTCTACAAGAATAGAAGCGTGCGTAGACATCATCCCTCTCAAGAACTTTCTCAAGTGGTTCATCAGAATAATCACCCGGTCTACTAGATTTAGGAAGCATTTCAGAAGAAATTCTAGCAGTGATATTCATATCTTTCATAGGAAACATATTCTCAAAAATGTTGCATAATGGTATTCCATAATAGTATCAACATGCGTATTGGGTAGATCGGATTTAACTACCAAAAATCTATAACCAATGCTATGTTGAGCATAGCCTGGAAATAGACAATCCATTGTCTTTGGTCCGAGTTTACTTTTTTTGGTAATTAGAATATTAAACTTTGCTAATCATCCCCAAGTGCGCAAATAAGAAAGTGATTATTTTCACCCAACATATTCATCATAAGGGGTTTTCTCTTTGTTCTTGTTCGAAACTCTATTAAGAAAATGACATGAAGTCAACAAAGTCTTCCCCCCCGGTTCTTGGATAAACAAGCAGTGTCCGACATGGTATTCACCAATTCGGTCATCATGTGGTTTTTCTCTTAGCAAACCTATTTAATTGGGGAGAATAGTGAGGCATCCTCTTGTGAATAATACCATGTTCCTCACACAATTCACCAATTATTTTGGGAAAATACTCTCCACCATGATCTGACCTAAGAAACTTAATATTTTAGTCTAATTGATGTTTAACTTCAACCTTATGGATTTTAGAGTAGTCTAAAGCCTCATATTTAGTTTGTAAAAAAATAAACACAACACAATCTCGTAGCATCATTGCCATGAAATATCTCTGTTCACCTTTTGTCAACACACCATTCATCTCTCATAGATTAGAATGTATGAGTTCTAGAGGTATTGGTTTCTCTCCTCGGTCGACATGAGGATTCTGAGGTTTCTTAGATTGCACATAACTATGACACCTATAACCTTTGGCAATTGTGAAATTCAGAATTAAAATCAAACTGGATAGCCAGGACAGGAAACCAAAATCGAAGTGACATAAATGGGAGTGCCAAACACTATCATCTGAATCAACATTGCCACAAATATCATATACTGACTTATTGCAGAATTTTAAAAGTAAAAAAGCAGAACAAGCCTCCACACTCATACTGTTTACACAATAAATTGGACAAATCTGGAAATAAATATATTATTAGACTCACAAAAATACTTTAAACCATCTCTGCATATATAAAAGGGAGTCACTGATGGGATTCTTATTCATAGTTGGTACATGCTGCATGTTCCTCTGCTGGACAATCCTCCACGAATTAAACTTCACATCTACCATGCCAACACCACGAATAGTAGTATATGACCCATTCCCCATTAAAACAGATGTATCCACAACAACTTGATAATAAGTGAAAATAGAGATGTCAGCACACACATGAACATTAGCACCCATATAAATCCACAAACATGAATAATGAAATACTAAAAGTGTTGGATGTATGCTCAGGAGACAATAAAATAAATCAGTTTCATGATTAATGTATTGTGTTTTTATGCTATAACTGCTATGGTCATTGAATATGAGATTCAGATAAAAAACATATGCACGTGTAGAAACATAAACACACCGTTATGACCCTTTGTCATGTATCAGAGACAAAGTCATTAATATTAGATGATCACGTTTTCCTAGTCATGGACATTTGTTATGTCAATATTAGTGGGAGCACAATGTTGTTTTTCTAAATAGTATCATCACAGAATGATTGTTTTGTTTTCTTCCTTATACCATGATAATATTCAATGATGTTTACCGTAAGGATAATTTTGGTATAGTCAAGTATCACACTGTAAACTGGGTGATAAAATAGGCTAATACTGGGTGGTCACAAAATTATTCATTCATTGTGATAGTTCAATATTCGGAATTACTCCTCTAGTTAATAGAGAGATACATCCAGGATCCATTGGGTGAAATAGTATTGGTAAATAAGTCTGCACATAAAAGGACATGACACTAGTCATGGGAATACTATGTCACGGTAGAGAGTAAAGGAAATCTTACCAGATATAGGGAATAATGTGATAAGGTGATTAAAGAGTTTAATCATGGTCTTATCAAATATCTCGTCCCAAGGTATTGATTGGTACCGCAAAGTAATATGAACTTACTTAACAACCAACAGGTTTAGCATTTTTCTTCGCATAACTTGTAGGAATCAATAAGGACGTCCATGGTCCCGATGTTGATTATTGATTAGGATAATAGTTTTACAATCGTGTATACTAGTTATCAAACCTATAGGGGTCACACACTTAAGGCGTCAAAGTTTGTTGTTTGCATTGGATGGTCCGGAGGAGAGTATGGTATCATTTGGGTAATTACGACGTGATAGAATAAATATTTAAGAGAGATTACGGAGGAGATGAAATGTCTAGGTGTGTTGGAAATATGTTTCTAACATCCATAAGCAATGGTCGATGTCATCACTATATCATAGAAAAAAGTCCGGTGTCAATGAGAGTCGTTTCGAGAAAGTTACCATAAGAGAGATATAATGCCGGTGTAAGGAAGAATGGTATATGAGATATACCGGAGGATGTTGCAATGCGTAGAGATAAACAAAACTTTTCTACACGGTACTTCCAAGATCTAGCCGAGGTAGAAGGCCACGAGGATTACCACTAGACGCGCAGGTTCGGATTATCGATGAAGCACGTCGATGCAGTGTAGTCCCACGATCCGATCCAGCCGATCCAATCCCGCGATCGTCGAAGTGCTGAACGTACAGCACCTCTGCCGGTATCCACACGTACGAGGAGGAGCTCTGACGGCGGACTGCTAGGTCCGGTGCAGCGGCTGGACTAAGTGGGGCTAGGGTTCCCAACACATGGGAGTGGAAACCTATGCACGTTGGGCAACCTGCGCTCCTCTTTATATAGCTAGTGGGAGTGGGCTGCACAACGCTTTTGGCCCATTCCCTCTGTGAGTCCAACTCACTAATTTAGTCCATTTCCGATTCGGGTCCAATCCGACCAACATACTTGCTACCGCTCTTAAGTGTGCGACCCTGCAGGCTCATGGCGACTTGGACACGATTGGAGTCCGACTCCCAATCAATCAATCGGTAGCGACTCCTAGCAGAACGTGCCGACTCCCAAGTTCCATAGAGTCATGAAGACATACCTTACAATGCGACTTTCATCTGAGTCCCTTTTGCCTCACGATATACCTCGTCGAACTATAGGCGATTTATCGTCATCCCTTAAATAGCTCAACTCTCTTCTCGGTCCGTGATATGTGATTCATCTGACTAACTCTTAGTCAATAAACCCAGTTAGCACTTAACTGAGTCGCGCATGGCCATGCTTCCAGAATCACATCACTCGAGAGGGCCCAAAGAATATCTCTTTAGTCGGAGGGGCAAAATCCCATCTTGATTATCCACATCACGCAATTTGCTTCTCACTCGACCCAAACTTTGCCTTTATAACTGCCTTGTCACGGAACAACGTTTGACAGAATCTAAGTCGGTGATTCACAACTCTGATTGTGCGACAACCTCGGGTCTAAGGATTACATTGATTGACACATGCAAATGACGACTTGCTCGTTGCATCTCAATATGGGTCAGTCCGACTTGCTAAACTCTTTAGCCAATTTTGTGAACGTTGGAATGGCATCGCCATGTCCATGACAAGTGGAACCGTGTCATCAGCTAACACTCACATTAGTCTAGGGTGTGTGCCCAGCACAACCTTAATGACCAAGGAAAATTTAGCATGAACAACATGAGTACATAGTTCCACAATCGAATCACATATTCAATGACATATATCAGATGTTCAAAACAAGGACAACTTAATAACTTTATGAATACATTGGGAATTAGATCATACATGATTGCCTCTATGGCATATTCCCAACAGAGGATATGCAATGTCCCGGCGTGTCATAAATATGTTTATGACATTGTTACATAAGGTCGATGATTTTATCTATAGGGGTCAGGGGGTTCCGGAATAGTTCCAGGTGACTTTCCATATAAGGGTGTAGTGCCTATGGGAAAATCCTAATTTTAGGAGATGCCAGGTGGGACCCATGGTCTCAAAATATGGACTGGCTTTCCCTAATTTATTTGAGAAATAAATGAGGCGGAAAAGTGGGGGAAAAGGGATGCGAATTGGACTCCTTATGAGAGTCCAATCCGAAATATTCTAGGATGATTGGTGCGGCCAAGGGAGAGGAAGGGAAACCGACCTCCTCCCCATGGCAGGTGCTCTCCCTTGTCCCATCCCAAGCGAGACTTACTATATCCATCTAAATTATGTCTCCTATTTCTATGAAGGAATTATTCTACTATTGATCAATAATTATAGCTACATAATCCCAGCCCCTCCCTCGTTGTTGAGACACACAATTGTCCTTCGGGGATTTCTCTCTCTCTCTCTCTCTCTCTCTCTCTCTCTCTGGATTAGAAATCTAATTAGAGACCCTCTAATTAAATTAGAGCCTCTAATTAGAACATCTCTAATTGGATCAGAGGGTCTAATTAGAACATCTCTAATTAATTAGAGCTTATGATTAGAGACCCTCTAATTGGTTTAGGGCCTCTTCTAATTGAGAGATGATGACTATCTATCTCGATTAGACCTAGCCCTAATCTCTCTTCCTCTCTTTCCCATGTGTTGGGACTTCTCCACTTCAATTGCAAACCTGCGATGCCTAGTCCTGGATGGCGAAGTGATGCAGGATTTTGATGGAAGTACATGCGCGAGATCTGAGAGGGGTAACACGTGATACCCTCACTCTGCTAGATCCAAAAGGTGGGATGCGGGGAATCGACAACAATTCCACCGCTAGGCTTAGTGATGGCGTGTAAACACATATTTGTTGGGAGACCCCAAGTGGAAGGTATGAAGAGTACATCAACAAGTTTTCCCTCAGTAAGAAACAAAGGTTTAATCAGACCAGTAGGAGAAAGAAATCACTTCTAAAGGTTGATGACAACAGATGTTGGCAGGGCGCACTACCAGGTTCAGCAACAACGTGGAATCTGCACACAACACAACCAAGATACTTTGCCCCAACGAAACAGTGAGGTTGTCAATCTCACCGGTTTTGCTAACACAAAGGATTAGATGTATAATTTGGAAAATAATGTATGATTGAAGTGAATGAAAGGAGAACAGTGTTTGCAGTAGGTTGTATTATCACTGTAAAAGAATGGACCGGAGTCCACAGTTCACTAGTGGTGTCTCTCCCAAAACAATAGATCACATGCTAGGTAAACAAGTTACAGCTGGGCAATTGACAGAGATAAAGGCTCCACCGTAGTCCATATGCAAGACATGATGATTACTATGAGATTCATCCGGGCATTACAACATGATACATAGACCGTAATCCAACTACATCTGTGACTAATAATTTGCTGGTACGTGTAGAGATAAACAAAAACTATTCTATGCGGTACTCCCAAGATCTAGTAGAGGTAGAAGGCCATGAGGATTACCACTAGACACGCAGGTGCGGATTATCGAAGAAGCACGTCGATGCAGTGTAGTACCACGATCCGATCCATCCGATTCAATATGGGTCAGTACGACTTGCTAAACTCTTTAGCTGAGTCTATGAAAGTTGGAATGACACTGCCATGCGAATGACAAGTGGAACCGAGTCATCAGCCACCACTCACATTAGTCTAGGGTGTGTGTGTCCTGAACAACCTTAATGACCAAGGACAATTTAGCATGATAAACATGAATACATAATTCCACAATCGAATCACATATGCAATGATATATATCGGATATTCAAAACAAGGACGACTTAATAACTTTATGAATACATTGGGAATTACATCATACATGATTGCATCTAGGGCATATTCCCAACAGTCTCCTACTTGCACTAGAGTCAATCATCTGGACATCATATGCCTAGGCATCGAATGCCCATACCTCTGATGTGTGCCTCATGCTTTGGCTGTGGTACTGCCTTTGTCAACGGATCTGCAATGTTTGCATCCGTGTGTACTTTGCATAACTTGATATCACCCAGTTCGACAAAATGCCGAATGAGGTGGTAACGCATGAGTATATGTTTGTTCTTCTGGTGTTGTCTCCTTGGCTTCTGCGACAGCACAGTTGTCACAATATACGTCCAATGGATTGGACGCGCCCTGAACCACACCAAGATCCATCAGGAGGTTCCTGATCCAAACGGCTTCCTTTGCGGCCTCCGAGGCAGAAATATACTCAGCCTCTGTCGTAGATGCAGACACGGTATCTTCCTTGGAACTCTTCTAGCTCACAGCCCATCTGTTCATGACGGACACGTATCCATATTGCGAACTAGAATCACCTGAGTCGGTGAGATAGCTCGCATCCGTGTAACCCTTTACACTGAATTTCTCATCGCCTCCATAAACTAGGAACATGTCCTTAGTCCTTCTCAAGTACTTAAGGATGGTTTTAACCGCTGCCCAGTGGGCTTCGCCAGGGTCAGCATGGTATCTGCTCGTTACACTTAGAGCATAGGAAACATCCGACCTAGTACAAATCATGGCATACATGATGGATCCAACTGCCGAAGCATACGGGATCACACTCATCTGACTTCGCTCATTAGTCGTCGAAGGACACTGAGTCTTGCTAAGTTTTACACCATGCGAGATCGGTAAGAACCACTTCTTAGACTCTTCCATTTTGAATTTCTTTAATACTTTGTCCAGATATGTACTCTGAGTCAATCCAATGAGCCGCCTTGATCTATCTCTATACATGCTGATTCATAGTATGTAAGTCGTCTCACCCAAATCCTTCATTGAGAAACTCCTTTCCAATGTTTCTTTGGTTTCTTGCAACATCATGACATCATTTCCCATCAGTAATATGTTGTCCACATATAAGATTAGAAAATTTACTTCTCTCCCACTAAACTTCTTGTATAAACAAGAATCATGATCGCTCTTGATGAAGCCAAACGATTTGACTACCTCATCAAAGCGAATGTTCCAACTCCGAGATGCTTGCTTCAACCCATAAATGGATTTCTGAAGTTTGCATACCTTGTCAGCGTTAGCTGGATCGACAAAAACTTCGGGCTGTATCATATACACGTCCTCAGTTAAATTTACATTTAAGGAAAGTTGTCTTGACATCCATCTGCCATATCTAATAGTCGAAATAGGCTGCTATGGCTAACATGATCCGAACTGATATAAGCATCGCTACGGCGAGATGGTCTCGTTGTAGTAACCTCCTTGAAACTGTCAGAACCCCTTCACGACAAGTCGTGCTTTCTAGACGGAAACATTTCCATCTATAACAGTTTTCTTCTTAAAGACTCATTTGCACTCGACGGGTCTAGCACCGTCTACTAGATCAACCAAATTCCAAACTTGATTTTCATCCATGGACTTTAACTCGGATCTCATGGCTCCAAGCCATGACTCGGAATCAGATCACACCATCGCTTCCGAATAAGTTTCCGGCTCATTACTGTCTAACAGTAAAACATCACGAGCATTTTGTAATCTGGCAGATCTCTGTGGTTCAAGTGCTATTAACGACGTCGGTACCACGACCGTCTTAGCCTCCGAGGCACTTGTCGACTCGCCCCTAGCTGGTTCCTCTCGAATTTCTTCAAGTTGCAATGTGCTCCCACAGAGTCCCCGATTGAGAAACTCTTTTTTCAAGGAAGACACGGTTCCGAGCGACAAACACTTTGCCCTCTTCTCGGTTGTAGAAGTAGTACCCCAAGTTTTCCCTCGGATACCCCATGAAAATACACTTATTCGACTTGGGCGTGAGCTTGTCCAACTGAATTCGCTTGACAAATGCTTCACAACCCCAAATCTTAAGAAAAGACAAACCTGACCTTTTGCTAGTCCACATCTCATGCGGCGTCTTCTCTACTGATTTTGATGGTACTCTGTTTAGTGTGAACGCTGCAGTTTCTAGACAATAACCCCAAAATGATAAAAGTAGATCTGTCGGACTCATCATTGATTGTATCATGTCCAACAAGGTCCGATTTCTTCGTTCTGATACACCGTTCCTCTGTGGCGTACCCGGCGGAGTGAGTTGAGGAACTATTCCACAATTCTTTAGATGATCATCAAACTCATGGCTCATGTACTCGCCTCCACGGTCCGAGCGTAGAAACTTTATTTTCTTGCCAAGTTGATTTTGTACCTCACTCTAGAATTCCTTGAATTTCTCAAAGGCTTCCGACCTGTGTTTCATTAAATAGATATATCCATACCTAATCAAATCATCAGTGAAGGTAATGAAGTACTCATAACCACCTCTGGCTGTCGTGCTCATTGGACCACATACATCACTATGTATTAGTTCTAACAAGTCAGACGCCCTTTCACAACTTCTTGTAAAAGGTGTGTTGGTCATTTTGCCGAGTAGGCATGATTCGCATGTCTCGAACGACTCGAACGAAGTTAGAAGTCCATCATCATGGAGATTCTTCATGTGCTTCCAACTTATATGACCAAGCCAATAGTGCCAAAAGTAAGTCATATTTAGATCATTTGGTTTCAACTTTTTCACATTTATGTTATAGACCGATTCACTAAACAACGATCTTTGAGTTCGGTAGGAGCTCGTTTTGATTACGGTGGCCTGCTGGGTCACGTGGCGAGTCCGTGCAAGGAACAAATTAGTAAACGCCGACGTGGAAAACAAAACGGACCATAAAAATTACCGAGCGCGATGTACATGTACGACGTACGACGAACAGACGGACGAAAGATAAATCTAAACGCTATTAGGAGTAAAAAAAGTATATATATATATAAGAGAGGTACGTACGCATATAGGTATAGATTATAGATAGATTAGAATAGCGGTGGCAGGGTGGGTGATTTATGTCTAATTTTAGGGGCAGTTTCAATGACCTACCAAACCAAACCATTATTCTTAATATTCGACTCCTAACCTGGTCTCATCAAACATGAGGTAGAAATAATGTTTCAACTAAAAACTGGAACATAATAACAATTATTCAGCTCCATTAAGAATCCTAAAGGTAAATGAAGTTGCATCGTGCCGACTTTCAACGCAGCGACTCTCGCCTTGTGGCCGACCCGAATATCAACCTATCCTATTGTCACGCTCCTAGTTCTTACCAGTCCCTGCAACGAGTTGCATATGTGAATTACTAATCCGGTATCATATACCCAAGAAATGTTAGGTGCATCAGCAAGATAAATGTCTATAACATTGCATACAAGCGTACCTGAGTTGGAAGTCACACCTTCACTCTTGGATTTGTCGGCCAAATACTTGGAGCAGTTCCTCTTCTAGTGGCCCTCCTGCTTGCAATAGAAGCAATTGGATCCGGCTGTAGGATATGGCTTAGTCCTTGAGGAAGCGCTCTGGACAGGGCCATGGGTGTTGCCTCCTGTCTTATCCTTCTTCTTCTTGGTCCAAGAACTCTTCTTGAACTTAGCCTTATTATGCACTATCAACACTTGACTGGTGCCTTTCTTGAGATCAGCCTCTGCTGTCTTGAGCATCCCATGTAATTCAGTGTGCTTCTTATCCATACCATGCACGTGGTAGTTCGAAATGAACGGACCATACGCACTAGGAAGAGAGTTCGGAATTATATCAGTAGCGAACTCTTCATTAATTGTGAAGCCCAGCCTATCCAGAGACTACACGTAACCAGTCATCTTGATTACACGCAGACTCAGTGGATCACCGTCTTTGAGCTTACAGCCGAGCAAAGCTTGTGAGACTTGATACGTGTCAGTCTTTGCCTGAGCCTGGAACATACTTTTGAGGCTTTCGATCATATCGTAGG
The DNA here is from genome assembly GCA_028641055.1 of Alopecurus myosuroides. NCBI lineage: Eukaryota > Viridiplantae > Streptophyta > Magnoliopsida > Poales > Poaceae > Alopecurus > Alopecurus myosuroides. The sequence goes on from CM054058.1 coordinate 181,221,769, forward strand.
CCTCAACATTCTCGAACTGCTGCTGCAAGTCCTGTTCCATGTGTGCAAGCATAAGACAGCTAATTTCCGTAGACTCATCTCTAGTCTTATGGTAGTCATTCATGACAGTGACTGTTGCATCATCATCAGGCTCATCTGGAACTGGAGTGTCTAGAACATGGTCTTTCTTGTCATGCTTGAGGACTATCCTCAGATTACGGTACCAGTTGGTGAAATTAGTTCCATTAAGTTTATCTTTCTCTAGGATTGACCTCAACACAAAAGTGGACAACTGAGGAAGGTTGCTAAAACACATAAGACATGTATTCATAAAAGAGAAGGCATATTAAACGCTTTAATACTTATGCTCCCACTAGAACCAACACCCCTCTGATGGTTGCTAAGTGATTCAAGATTCTAAATAAGCAAGCCGACTAGTGAGTTTTAGCATCACCGCTAGCCGTCAAGTGATCTAGGTAGGCAACACCTTGCCAATCGTATCCAATGCGACTCCTGTTAGTCGGGTGGCATCACATGCCCCGGCTCCCAACCTACCTCGCCCGAGCCCCAAAACCGTTGTGATGGACTCGTCTAGCTTACCAAGTGCTTCCGCTGTAAGAGTCCGATTCAAACCCACCTAATCGGAAAGAATTGGTAGCACCTCAATTTTATGAGCCCACTACCAAGAATGTCCGACTTGTGATGGTGCAGCACTGGCGGGGCGACCGACTAGACCTTCTTTGAGGTATTAAAATATAACAACTATCTAAATAGAGGTATAAAGAGACATAAAAATAACACAAATAAAGCAATTATAATGTGAAATGGGATGACTCTCTTCATGGTGATCTCCATCTCCAGAAAGCTTGTAAGTCGACTTGTGCCAACTCTTGTCACGTGCCATCTTACTCCATGTAGCCGACTTGTACATCAACTTGCATGCCATCCGGGTTCTCCAAATAGCTACACTAGCTAGTAAATGAAAAATCACATAGAGAATCCGACACGCAGGTCGTTATACAATAAAATGACGACACCTAGGCTCCAGCCGAATGACAAAAAACATGATACGCAGTTCATGTATGGATTACACACATCACATGCACGTAAGCCATACCATTCACAACATCCTGCAAAAAGAAGTTATGAATAGAAACGATATCTACCGGCATTGTGAAACTCGTAACGACATATAAGGCGCTACGACATTTATGTGTCACGGTATACCCCGATGGCGGAAACCGACCGGTAGGCGTAAGTTTTTCCACGACCTTAGCAGTATGATCACGGAAACGAGATCATCCATTAGCATCTAATCAACCTTGTACAGAACCGATCTATCTCATAGAACGACCACCAAAATATTAATTAGATCCAATCTAACGCCAACTACATATCACATATGTGCAGATCACGAGCCTAAAACCATAGGATACCGCTCTGATATCACTGTTGGTACGCGTAGAGATAAACAAAAACTATTCTACGTGGTACTCCCAAGATCTAGCCGAGGTACAAGGCCACGAGGATTACCACTAGACGCGCTGGTGCGGATTATCAAAGAAGCACGTCGATGTAGTGTAGTCCCACGATCCGATCCAGCCGATTCAGTCCCGCGAACGTCGAAGTGCTGAACATAAAGCACCTCTACCGATATCCACACGTGTGAGGAGGAGCCCCGACGGCGGACTGCTAGGTCCGGTGCGGCAGCCGGACTGAGTGGGGCTAGGGTTCCCAACGCATGGGAGTGGAAAAACTTGTGCCCGTTGGGAAACCTGTGCCCCTCTTTATATAGCGAGTGGGAGTGGGCTCCACCATGCTTGTGGCCTATTCCCTCCATGAGTCGAACTCACTAATTCAGTCCATTTCTAGTTCGGCTCGAACCCGACCAATACACTTGCTCCCGTTCTTAAGTGTGCGACTCTGCAGTCTCATGGCGACTTGGACACAATTGGAGTTCGACTCCCAATAGATCAACCGGTAGGGGCTCCTAGCAGAATGTGCCGACTCCCAAGTGCCATAGAGTCATGACGACATACCTTCCAATGTGACTTTCATCTGAGTCCCTTTTGCCTCACGATATACCTTGTCGGACTATAGGTGAATTATCGTCATCCCTTAAATAGCTCAACTCTCTTCTCGGTCCGTGATATATGATTCATCTGACTAACTCTTAGTCAACAGACCCGATAACACTTAACATAGTCGCGCATGGCCATGCTTCCGGAAACATATCACTCGAGAGGGCCCAGAGAATATCTCTCCAGTCGGAGGGGCAAAATCCCATATTGATTATCCACACCACCCAGCTTGGTTCTCATTCTACCCGAACTCTGCCTTTATAACTACCTTGTCACGGAACAACGTTTTACAGAACCTAAGTCGGTGATCCACAACTCGGATTGTGCGATAACCTCAGATCTAAGGATTACATTGATTGAGACATGCAAATAACGACTTACTCGTTGCATCTCAATATGGGTCAGTCCGACTTGCTAATCTCTTTAGCCGAGTCTATCAAAGTTGGAATGGCATCGCCATTCCCATGACAAGTGGAACCGAGTCATCACCCAACACTCACATTAGTCTAGAGTGTGTGTCCAACACAACCTTAATGAACAAGGAAAATTTAGCATGAACAACATGAATACATGGTTCCACAATCGAATCACATATTCAATGATATATATCAGATGTTCAAAACAAGGACGACATAATAACTTTATGAATACACTACTAGGGAAAAGCTTACCCGTGACGCACCGTTTTTCTTATCCGTGACGCACCAGGGCTCGTCACGGCTATCACGCCGCGCCTATGGGTTTAGCCGTGACGCACCTAGCAGGTGCGCCGCGCCTATTTATACCCGTGACGCACGGGCACAGTGCGCCGCGGCTATTGCGTGGCGCGTCACGCCTAAACTCCGAAGGTGCGCCCACGGCTAGTAATTTAGGTGCGTCACGGCTATTCTATGCTGTATTTTTTTAAAAAAGGCAGTATCCGTATTATACAGGTATATACAGCTCAAATACAGAAGAATGTCAGTACACAAAAATACAGAAGAATATCAATAGCTCAAACACAGGTATGCAATTGATAGAATAAATTTTCATAGCAGAAATATTACATAGTCTAGAAAACAAACATATATACTACTAATAAATCCAGGAGTTAGTCCTCGAATACAACCATATTACATATTTTCGATCATCACCACATAATCTATCTAGCGGGCGCGGATGTAGTCGATGACCATCATCATGACCAAGTTGGCGATGTCACTATCCCTCATGGTGATCAGAATAGCTCGGCCAACCTCCATACCACCTCTTGCGGAATGGAACTGCCTCCATGCTTGAGAGTTGAGGATGACCCGACCATCAGCGTTATCCTGGTGATCGGAACTACGGTGACAGGTCCTGATTCTCCACGGCGTACTCCAATGGTACCCATATGCTCCATGCCTGCACTGTCCGCTACCACCAAAGGTATTTTCTACAACACACAATTCCAAGAAAGAATAAAAGCACAAGGTCAAATACCGGGATAAGAAAGTGTTAAGAACATAAGCAACTATACGAATAAGAAAGTGTTAAGAAACATACCATGACATGTCCATTGGAGATGTTAGTGTTGGTGATGCGATGCACGAAAGGGGACCCGATGTAGCTATCTATCTGGGCAAGTTTCTGAAGGACTCCGGTCCTTCTCAAACTCGCTAAGATTCGCTCTTTGAGCAACCACCACATGTTTCCATGGGTCCTCCTCGTCCATATCATCCTCAGTGTCCATATCCTCGGTGTTCTCAGTTTCCTCCTCACTCCCGCCATCCTCGCTCGCAATCCCGCCCATATACACAATTTTGATGCGAGGTTGCGGTCCTTCCATAGAGAGTGAATGTAATCACCTCCGCTTAAATTGTACGTGGCGATGAGAACCTGCATGCTTGCCCGCAGAAGTAGGTCTTCGTTCTTTCTTTTTTCACTCGAAGAATGTAGGTGGTCCCGTGAACATTGAAATCCACGTTACTGCCAACTAACTCGTTGAATTCTTCGCGAATATTGCATGGTAGAATCTAAAAAAGAAATATAAAGAATATTTTGTTAATAAACACAAGTCTCAAGCTAGATAGTAAAACAGAAAGAACAAGTTAACATAAAAAGAATTGTTAATTACCAACGAATCAACGTCACCGTCGTGGAGTTTGAAGCATAAAAGAAGCCCCAGTGAATCGTCCTTCGGCACATCGGGACCGACATACTTCGCAAGCCATGTTCTATTAAATTAAGAAATGACACATAGAGGTTAGAGGAGCATAGCTATCACAAAACAAAGACAAATGGCAGAACCTACCTATCACAAAACAAATGCAGAAAGGCTATCTACTTTAATGGAATATCCAAAAACAAAGCAACACTTGGGGACATAGACCATTGATTTGTCATGGAAATACGCATTATTGAAAATTAAATGTGACAGATAACATCCGACATCGCTCCTATCACGGGAAAATGGCTAAGTCCTAAATTCACGGGAAAACTTCGGCATGACCTTTGCTAATTCTCTAACACTAGAGTGCCCGATTCTCGCCGAAACAGAAATTAATCAATATTTCGGCGAAAATGGGCAACTCATTTGAATTCCCTGCAAAGTTTTAAACGTCTCGATGGTCGGATAGATTTCCAAAACAAGATTCACCAGCACCATCACCAACACAAGAAATGTTTACAAAGTCCATTTCTTCTCCTGCACCACACAGCTCGAGCTACACAGCTCAAGCACACACAACAAAAACCTGGGCACTTCCTATCAGATAATAATTCCAGGGGCAGCAAGATTCTTCGGTGATTCTGGAATGAGATTCAAATCCATCCCCAGCTAATTTTGCAACCACGTGATAATTTGTCACCTGATGAAACAAAGTAAACAATCAAATAGAAATTTCAACAATAGATTACATGATTCCAGATGAATCTATGTCCTTGCAATGTGTTCTGTAGTCAAACACCGCATAAAGTGCCAAGGCAAACAGTCACTGGAAAACCTTGCGGCATAACAGGAAGTTCCATTGAAGTTTTGAGAATTGATACAAATTTTTGCAGTATATCTGGTTGCACACATAAAAGTAAATAGTACATGACTTAACATTATGGACACAAATGGGGCGGAATCACACTTAGTCCAAGTGGATGTTTTGGTGTAGGTACTCGCAAGGTTAGCTAATGAAACACCAGACATTCGCAAAATAAAAAAAAAGCTAATGAAACACCAGACATTCGCAAAATCAAAAAAAAAAGCTAATGAAACACCAGACAGATACAACCAATGATCCAATCTAGTCAAAGAGCAGCAACAGCCCAGTGAAGTGTAATACAGACACAAACTGAAACGAAATGCTCTTGAAAGGACTCTCACTTCTCACAATGTGAACTGACAGACTGTATCTGTCAACTGCTAACTTACTCGAGGGGGATTGAAGGTTCTTACATTGTGAGTTGGTGAATCAACTCTCACAAGTTTGCATCAAACGATGCAACTCTGAATCTGTACAGGAGCACAAATTCCTAGAAATTGCACTAACCCCGTCTTTGATATGGATCACCGTGCAATACTGTGGTCAAAATTTTACCAACTATAAACTTATCATATGTAATAGTATATATACAGGGCAGGACAATTACTACCAGATTAGGAACTGAAGAGAAAAGGAAAAACTACAGAAAGGGGAAATGTCATTGGCTTTGCCCAGGACTAGGAGTATGTTACTACGCGCACCTAGGGGGCGGGATCGAGGAGAAGGGGAGGGAGAGGACTAGGGGGCGGCGCACCTTTGTTCGTCGGGCTTCGAGGTCAATGGAGACGGGACGACGACGGCGCAGTGGTCGACGGCTCCCTGGACCTGGTCCTGCGCCTGCTCCTCCTCCTCCTAGGTCGATGCAGAGGCGAGGTGGTGGCGGCGACTAGAGGGAGGGCAGAGGCTAGGCTAGGGCTTGGGGTGGTGGTGGGCGGCGGCGAGAGGGAGGGGAGGGCAGAGGCTAGGGCTTGGGGTGGTACGGTGGGCGACGGGCGCGCGCGTGGATGCGGATCGAAGAGGAAGAAGGAGAGGACGGGCCAGTCCTAGTATAGGCGAAAGGATAGCCGTGACGCGCCAATGGAAGGTGCGCCGCGGGTATCTAACATAGCCGTGACGCACCACTGCCAAGGTGCGTCGCGGGTATGCCTCGGAGGCTCGCCACCCCGGCCCCACACGTAGGCGCGACGCGCCGTATGTTTGGTGCGCCGCGGGTATGCCTTTAGGCGCGACGCACGAAACGGGAGTGCGCCGCGGGTAATAGGCGTGACGTGCCAAAGTTCCAGTGCGTCACGGGTATCATCACTCCTATAGCCATTTTCCTAGTAGTGATACCTTGGGAGTTACATCATACATGATTGCCTCTAGGGCATATTCCCAACATAATCCACCCTTAGAACATAATACAAGTAAACTTCGGGTATTAAGTTGCAAGCAACAGATTGTTGCATTAAGTAAAGTGCGTAATGTAAAAAAATAAAATTATCCTTAGACAAAGCTTTGTTGTTTTCTCCCTAATGGCAACATCACATCCCCCATCCGTCACGTTTCTGTCACTCGATCACAGATGAAAAGGAGGCATGAACCCACTATCGAGCAAAAATACTCCCTGTTGGAGTTACAAGGATCAACTTGTCCAGAGCATCTACTAGTAACAGAGAGCATGCAAGATCATAAATAAGCATTAAGTAAAGTGTGTAATGTAATCAATGAAATTATCCTTAGACAAAGCATTGTTGTTTTCTCCCTAATGGAAAAAGCACATCCCCATCCGTCATGTTTCTGTCACTCGAGCACGAATGAAAAGGAGGCATGAACCCACTATCGAGCATAAATACTCCCTCTTGGAGTTACATGCATCAACTTGTCCAGAGCATGTACTAGTAACGGAGATCATGCAAGATCATAAATAACATAAACATGATAGATTGATAATCAACTTTACATAGCATTCAATATTCATCGGATCCCAGCAAACACAACATGTAGCATTACATATAGATGATCTTGATCATGTTAGGCAGCTCACAAGATCTAAACATGGTGGCGTAAAGAGGATAAGATAACCATCTAGCTACTGCTATGGACCCGTAGTCCAAGGATGAACTACTCACGCATCACTCCGGAGGCAGGCATGGTGATCCCCGCGATGATGATTTCCCCTCCCGGTAGGGTGCCTGGGAGAGCTTCAGAACCCTCCCGAACTAGGGTTGACGATGATGGCGGCTACGAAACTTTTCGTGTATGGAGGATTGCGTATTTAGGGTTTTCACGAGGAGGAGTATAAATAGGCGAAAGGGCGATGTCGGTGGGTGGCCAGGGGGCCCACACCACCTGGTGGTGCGACCAATGGGGGGCCGCGCCACACTATGTTGTGGATTCCTCAGGGCGCCCCTCCGGGTCTCCTCCGGACTCCGTGTACATGATAGAAAATAAGACCTTGGGATTTTGTTTCGTCCAATTCCGAGAATATTTCCAGAACAACTTTTCTGAAACCAAAAACAACAGAAAACATGAATTGGCGTTGTGGCATCTTGTTAATAGTTTAGTCCCTGGAAATCCATAAAAATGATGTAAAGTGTATAGAAAACATGTAGCAAATGTCATGAAAACAACATGGAATATTAGAAATTATAGGTACGTTTGGGACGTATTAAGCATCCCCAAGCTTAGTTCTACTCGTCCTCGAGTAGGTAAAATGATAAAAACAAAATAATTTCTAAGGTGACATGCTACCAACATAATCTTGATCATCATATTTGTAAAAGCATTTGTAAGCTGATATCATGGTACTCTAAACATAGGCATGCTAGATATAATTCTAACAATGAAACTTAGCCCATGTTGCAACATGAAAAGTAACACAATCAAAAGATCATGAATAATAATGCACTTGAAAGTAATATGTTTGTTTCGAGCATAAATACAACATAGAAAAGTGGTATTCCGCTTGTCCTTAAAGTGAGAGCAAAACATAAATGCCAGGACACCTTGAAAGTTCAAGTGGTGACTAGACACAAAATATTTGGGAACATGTAATAACATATCATGAATCAATCAATAATAATCTTTGGGACTGATGCACATTATACTCAGAATGACAACTATGCTCTCTTAATTGTGCATAAAGTTAGAAGATGAAGACTCTTCGCAGAGGGAAGCAGGGATTAACACCTATGCTAGAGCTTTTTATTTTATTAAAACAGAGGTATTGAAAATAATTTTTTAGAGAGGTGTATGTTTTTTATGTCAACGAATAGAAAACAAACAAAACAGTATGTCACAAGTTAACTAGACTTTACAAGAGCGGCTCCCATTGAAGGACGTTCTTTCTACTGGGGTCAGTAGATCATCCCTATTATCTTCTGTTTACACAATTATGGTTTAACTGATAAATCACGGGGAAAAGAGTGAAGAGAATTTATAGTAACCAAGTTTGGGGCTGGGCACCCCGTTGCCCGCTCTTCTATTAATTTGGATAAACGGATGTGCCACTAGTCCAGATGTGTAAATTCCAATCAACAAGTGAGATAAAGACCGTCTACCTGCGTCCCCATGAGATAAACAGGGCACAAATCAGGTATAATTTTGAAAGTTTTAAAGGTAGCACATGAGAAATTTACTTTGGAGTGGCGGTTAAATACCAGATATAGGTATGTATGGTGGACACATTTGGCAAACTTTGGTTTTGGGGAGTTGGATACACGAGTAGACCTCATACTCAGTACAGCTGGAGGCTAGCAAAAGACCGGGAGCGACAAATTAAGATAACAATAATGGCCATAATCATGCATACGACAAAAAATTATTAATCAAAGCATAAATGTCGGATATATTCCGATTAGGGGTATGTCCGGCATTGGCCTAAAAGCCGGATTACCAGGGTGGCCCATAGGTAATGGATCATAGTCCATTGGGCGGCCCAGTAAGATGATGCGCAGGAAGCCGGATTCTAGAAGAACCCGGACCACGACCCAAAGTGGTGCGGCTTGGAGGAGAAGACGGATTTATTACTTTCCAAGTTGATCCTCGTCGAGTTAGCGAAACCATAATCACATTGTACTTTTTATACTTCAGGCGTCGGCCCTGGTTTAGTGAGATTGCAGGAGTAGAACGCCGTCTGGTTGTGTTGTACCGAACCTGGGTAAAACTCGGTGTTCTCGTTTGTCGTACTATCACGTCCCCCCGTGGTTCTACCAGTAGGCTCACGGCATCCCCGTCTATCAACTCTACTACGTTGTCTCGACAGTTGGCGCCCACCGTGGGGCCAGCGGCGTTAGGAGTTAAGTTTCGACCGGTTACACTCGGCGGAATCAGCAGTATAATAACTGTTGGAAGCTTGAAATTCGACAGCGACGTTGGGCGCTTCCTCGACAACAGATCGTACATGCCAGCACGGAATCACCTGGTAAGTGCCTGTGTTTTACCGATTGGATCTACACATATTTTTATCAGATTAACATCGAAAGTTATGGGATTCCGCGGTGGAAGTAAATTTATCCCACCTTCCCTACACCCAATTGAGGACAAATATGATACCGGATTCTGCTCGACTCGCCAAAACAGTGCCGAATTTGCCGCCTCTTTGGAGATGCCCGCAATCAGGTCTCACTTCATTGGCATGGTGCAGTCCGAGATCACGGACAACACAGAAGAATTCAACCCCGTGGAAGAAGAAGAGACACATCATCCCACAGAACAAGTGGAAGATCTGATACCCGTCAGCGAGGCGACGAACTCAGAAGCCGACTCTGTATTAGCTGCTATAGAAGCAAGATTGGAGTCGGAACGCGGATTTGAAGACATAGATTCCAAAGATGAATATGAAGACGATTTCGAAAGAAAGGTCAAATCTATGCAAGGGATCTTCCATGAAGTACTTATGGAAAAACCGACTGAAAACTCGGATGTCGAAGACGATGAAGATGCCAAAACACCTCCGCCAGATGAGGAAAAGGAGGATGCTGAAGCTAGTCCAACTTACCCTGATGTCAGAGAACTGACGGAGGAAGAACCTGGCAAGAAACCTCCTTCCTCCAAAAATAAAAAGAAGACTGCCAAGAAACTCCAATATAAACTCCAGAAGAAAAGATGGAAAAATTGGCAGATATTGCCAACAAAAACCTAGAAGTAGGGGGAGACTGCAGAGTCAAACCTACGGAGAAGAAAAAGAATGAAATCCCCATTCCTCAAATGTCGGAACAGGATGAAATTGATCTAATTGAAACCCCAGTGGCTCGAGACGATTCCCCGAAAGTGCTGGAAGCCAGGAGACAAACTCTACAGCGGCAACATCAACATCTATTCGGTGCTCGAGAAAACCTCGCCAAAACCCAGGCTGACATTAAATTACAGCAGGAAGAAATAGAGGAATACGAAAGAAAGAATAGATCTGGAATTAAACCTACGCGGTTACCCAGAATTTCAAAGTCGGATGAGATGCCAGCAAGAAATAGGTTTGAAAACCCTTCTTGGCAAAGGCAGGTTAACGACGTCAATGCCATGGGCGAGCGCATATACAAAATCCGCAGCTTAAAATGCGGATGCCACGTTCGCCATCCTTAATGAAGATATGTACTCCAATGACGAAAAACTTCAGGGAGTGTATGCTTTCCTAGGAAAAGCATTACAACAGTAACAGCGAGGATATGAACGATCAGGGAAGTTACATGATGACTCAGCCCTATGCAAAACTGTCACATGCGCCGCTGGAGCACCTGAACATGGGGAGCCTAGAGATTCATGCAATTCTAAGGAAAAGAAAGGAGATCCTAGGAAGGATAAGAAAATCCCGGACAACGAGGATGCAGCGTCTAGAATAGGATCCCATCTGCCTAAAGGCGGAAATAATCCCCGTGATTACAAGGAACGGGAGGAACAAATCCGGAAAGACGGAAAAGTAATGCCGCCTCAGAGACGCCCAGTTGATAAAGCCGGAAGATATGATAATCCTCACAGGCGTGAGAGATCCCGTACTCCTCCTAGGAACAAAGAAAGGCCAAGGAGTAGAACTCCACCTTATTCCAAAGGACATGACAACAGAAGAAGTAGGAATAATCCCGAAAGAGCGCACTCGCGCAACAATGGGCCACAAAGGAGAATATCCCCTTCTGTCCATTCAGCCGGAAGGTATTCCGCTCACGTCGATAAGGCATAAAGAAACGATTTATACTTTGGACCTAAGTGCTTCACTGACAAGATCCGTAGAATCAGTCTACATTCGGGTTTCGCCAAAGTTGGTCCAACTTATCAAAATTATACCGGAAGCACTAACCCGGATACATGGCTTTCAGATTACTATACTGCCGTCCAGATTAACAAAGGGACGGATTTGGAGGCTGTAAAGTTTCTTCCCTTAATGTTATTGGATGGAGCCAAAGATTGGATCAATGGTTTACCGTAAAGGATAGTGGACAGCTGGGAAGGTATGGCAAAACTATTTGCTCAGCACTTTCGGGACACGTACAAACGCCCTAAGAGTATCAACCAGCTGAACCGTTTCGTCTAATATGAGGATGAGCCGTATGTCGACTTTATCTCAAGATGGACTGCAATGAAGAATAATTGCTCTGGAGTAAGTGATGTAGAAGAAATGCATGCTTTCAACAACGGCCTAAAACCCGGCCTCGTACCGTTCATGGTTGGATCGAAAGAGCAGAAAGATCTCAGATCTATGCTTACCACCGCCAATGAACACGTTGCGGGCAAAGATGATATTAGAGCGAGAGGTGGAAATATTGATGCTTTGGCTCAGGCCAAAAAGACGCCTCGTTCTGAAAAGAAGGCTACTCCATAAGAACAGCCAAAAACCAAGGAAGTAAGCTTAACCTTTGGAAAGGACAATTTCAGCAAATGGAAAGGAAGAAACGCAGAGTCAATCTCCTCTTCTAAAGAAGAATGGGAAAAGATCAAGTCGGAAAACTGTGTCCACCATTCGCAATTTAGGAAGCCTAACCACACTAATGTGCAGTGCCCCCTCAACAAGCACATGAAAGGCACTGCAGGATCCGGGAGCAAAGGAAAGAACTCCAAAAGGAAGTTCAACAAGCAAAAGCCGGAAGCTGAAAAAGAAGAAAGTGAATTGGACACTGATGTATCTAGGAACAAAAGCGGAAAGGCGAGCCAAAATTCCCGAGAGTTGAAGGAGAATGTAACCTAACTTTCCTGGCAACTCCCTCAGCAAAACAGGCGAAAAGAACACTTCGAGAAATCAACGCGGTTGTTCCTCCAACTCCAAAGTACTTGAAGTATTCAAAATCCGAGAATCCGAGACGCATGCTTTGGTTGTAAGCCCTATTTTTCAAAACACTAGATTCAAAAGAGTGCTGATGGATGGAGGATCTAGTATCAATATCATGTACTTAAGTACATTGAAGCAGCTACATATCTCTGAGACCCAGCTCAATCACAGTAACATACGTTTTCATGGTATTGTTCCTGGCAGACAAGCACAATCCGTAGGAGAAATTTACCTAGACGTAACCTTTGGAAATAGGGACCACTTCCACCAGGAAAGGATCTCGTTCGAGGTTGTGCCGTTCGAAAGTGTTTATCACGCCATACTCAGATACCGGCTTTTGCCAAATTTATGGAAAGATCATGTTATATTTATAACATGCTGAAGATGCCAGTTGAAAAGGAGGAGTAATCACCATAACGGGAGATTTCAAATTGGCGAACGAGCTGGAGAAAGGAAACGCCCTTTAGGCCGAATAGGTGATTCGGAAGGAAGAACTGAAGGAGCTAGCTAAAGAAGTATCGCCGACAGAAATGCCGGCAGGAAAAGAAAGTCGGAAGCTAGCAGATAGTTTCAAAGCCTTGGAGAATACAATACATGTCATCTTAGATCCCAAAGATCTGACCAAATTTGTCGTAGTGGGAACATGGATGACTGACAAATAGGAAAGCGCGCTCATCAAGTTCCTACACGAGAACTGGGACATTTTTACCTAGTGTCATGCTGATATGCCAGGTGTGCCTAGGGAACTTGCTGAGCACCAACTCAAAGTAATCCCAGGATCTAAACCCGTCAAACAAGGTCTTCGTGATTTTGATGGAAGAAGACGAAAGGCTATAGGCAAGGAAATTATCCGACTTTTAGCAGCTGATTTTATCCGGGAAGTCATACATACTGATTGGTCTATGAACCCAGTATTAGTCCCGAAGAAGAATAGTATTGTTCTTAGGATGTGTATAGACTACACCGGCTTGAACAAATTGTGTCCAAAAGATAGGTTCGCGTTACCGCGAATCGATCAAATAATAGATGCCACTGCTGGCTCTAAGCTTTTATGCTTTTTGGATGCTTATTCTGGGTACCATCAAATACGTATGAATGAGGAAGATCAAATAAAAACTTCCTTCATAACTCCATATGGAACATACTATTACATAACCATGCCTTTTGGCTTGAAGAACGCCGGTGCAACATACCAGCGCTGCATGCAAAGATGCTTGCATAGTCAAATCGGCAAAAACGTCCATGTTTATGTGGATGACATTGCTGTAGTTTCCAAGGAAAAGGATACACTCCTTGAAGATCTACGAGAAACCTTCGAAAATTTGCGCACTTATAAAATGAAGCTGAATCCATTAAAGTGCTTATTCGGGGTTCCCTCAGAAAAACTTCTGGGTTTTATCGTTTCTCACAGAGGAATAGAAGTAAACCCGGAAAAGATCAAGGCAATCTTGAACATCACAAGGCCTACATGCCTAAAACATGTCCAAAGACCGACGGGTTCTGCAGCCGCCGTTAGCAGGTTTATAAGCCGCCTAGGTGACAAAGCTCTGCCATTATACATTTTGTTGAAGAAATCCGACAAATTTGAATGGACAGAAGAGGCGGACAAAGCATTAACCCAGCTAAAAGAAACCTTGATGAAAGCTCCGATTTTGGCATCCCCAAAAGAAGAAGAACCCATGTTACTATATCTTACAGCAACTATCAGGGTTATTAGTGCAGTGATAATTGTGCAAATACGAAAAGACGAACAAATTATCCCAGACCAACATCCGGTGTATTACGTCAGTGAGGTACTCTCCGAATCAAGGCAAAGGTATCCATATTATGAAAAACTAGCATATGGCGTGTTTTTCGCATCTCGAAAACTCCGTCATTATGTCTAAGGACATTCCATAACAGTGGTAAGCAAAGAACCACTAGGGGATATCATCAACAATGCAGACGCAACAGGCTGAGTCGCCAAATTGGGCATTGAGCTAGCTATGTTTGCCATTAAGTACCAACTCTGGACGGCAATTAAATCACAGGTGTTGGCAGATTTTGTGGTTGATTGGACGGAAGCAATGGAAAACACACCAATGCGGGAGTCGGAATATTGGATCATGCATTTTGACGGATCCAAAATGAAAGAAGACGCTGGAGCTGGTGTAGTGCTTAAATCTTCAAAAGGCGACATGATGGAATATGTATTGCAAATACACTTCAACGCTAGCAACAATGTGGCAGAATACGAAGCATTGCTTCATGGCTTGCACATTTCAAAGGAGATTGGCGTTAAGCGTACACTTTGTTATGGTGACTCGGGTTTGGTGAAACATCAGCTAAACCAAACATGGATGCCAAAAGCCCCATTATGGCCGAATATCGGAGAACAGTGGACGAGTTCGCCATTTGCTTCCTAGGATTTGAAGTACTTCACATCAAAAGGGAAGAAAATTGGAACATGGATGCTTTAGCCCGCATGGGCTCGGAAAGAGTGAAAACCCTACCACCTGGTGTATTCGTCCAACATTTGCATGAACCATCAATAAAAGGCCGAGATGTTGATTATCCTCTTGTTTTCGAGTCAATAGAAGTTCTGTTTATAAACCCGGATTGGACAATTCCATACCTAAACTTCTTAGTTGATCAGAAGTTTCCGGATGGAGCAGACTAAGTCTTGCAAAGGCAGATACAGCGCCGATGCAAAGGATACACGGGAATCAATGGTTGCTTGTATAAGCGCAGTACTATCAGAATTTTTCAGCGATGCATTTCGCCAGAAGAAGGACGAGAAATTCTGCAGGAAATCCATGCAGGGGATTGCGGACATCATGCTCAATCAAAAATCATAGCTAAAAAAGTATTCCATGCAGGGTTTTTCTGGCTTACAGCCAAGGCAGACGCGAAGCACATTGTGAATACATGTGTCGGATGTCAGTATTACGCCATGCAGACGAATATGCCAGCTCAAGCACTCAAAACTATCCCCATAACATGGGAATTTGCGGTCTGGGGGCTAGATATGATGGGACCATCCAAAACTGCAAGAGGCGTACTTACACATCTACTCGTTGCAGTAGATAAGTATACCAAGTGGGTGGAAGCAAAACCCATAAAAAACATGAGGGTGTGATGGCCAGAAATTTCGTCATTGACGTAGTCATGCGATACGGCGTTCCACACAGCATAATCACGGATAACGGGACAAATTTCTCTATTGGTGAGCTATCAAAATATTGCCGAAAAACGGGAATTCGCGTAGATCCTACATCTGTGGCACACCCACTGTCCAATGGACAGGTTGAACGAATTAATAGTTCAATCCTGCAAGGAATACGCCCAAGACTCGGATCTCCTCTTCATAGAGCAGCTGGAGCATGGGTAGAAGAATTACCTTATGTGCTTTGGAGTATTCGAACGACGCCAAATAGATCAACAGGGCAAACGCCATTTTTCTTGGTTTATGGTGCAGAAGCAGTGCTTCCCACGGACATGATCCACGATAGCCCAAGAGTGCAGGCGTACGATGACTCGGATGCCGAAAACGCACGACAGGATGCCGTTGATCTCTTAGAAGAAGAATGAGAGTATGTGCTACAAAGATTCGCCATTTACCAGTAAGGACTGAGACGTTACCATAGTCGGAAAATCAAACACCGTTCTTTCAAAGAAGGTGATTATGTGCTAAGATTGGTACAGGAAAGGTAGCACAAATTAGCCTCGGGGTCGGAGGGACCATTTATCATAAGTAAAGCTATGAAAAATGGGTCGTACTACCTTGTCGATGTTCGAGATACGAAGGATGATCCTAAAAATCCGAATCGCAAGAGAAAGAGAAAGATAGATGTAGAACTAGGAGAGACAAATAGGCCCTCGAGCATCCACCAGCCACGTCCCTTCTACACTTATTTCAAATCATATGTAAACATCTTTGATATCATGAAATAAAGTTTTCGAAATTCATGCATTTTTTGTTTGTCTTGTTATTATTGTTCAAAGCATAAGTCCGTCTTATCTATTTCCCAATGATCTTTCAATTTATCTTCAATGTCAACCCGAATTGTGCATGCATGCTTGGAGTTTTAAAACTGAATGCTTTTTGGCCTAAGGAGGCTTAAGAATCCCAGATTGTGGCTGTGTGCCTGAGGTTCATAATTTTCAAAATTCCTTACTTTTTCCTAAGTATTATCTGATTGTTTGTGTGTTGGGTCACTGGAATTAGTAAGTAAAAGTGCCTAAGTATAATCCATGACTCCGTTTTTTTTTGCTGATAGGTTGAACCCAGTCACTTGGCATGAAGATTACATACTTTTGAGCCACTTCAACACTAAGGTAATGAAGGGGAACGTAGCATAGAAAACAAAAAATTTCCTACGCGAGAGATACCCGAAAGGCCAAGATCTAATCTAGGAGACGAAGTGCAACGGGCAACAAGAGGGTTAAGGAGAACACATACCCTCGAAGACTCAAAGTGGTACGAGATCAAATCTCGTTGTTGGCGTAGTCGTACTCACACCGATCCCGATAGCGAGAAGATGGCACCGCAATCCGGCGGTGCATCCGTGATCGGTCACACGTACGGTTGATGACGACCTCCGTTCCCTCGTTCCAGCGGGGCGTGGAAGTAGAGGATCCCTTGGAACTCCAGCAGCACGACGACGTGGTGGTGGTGAAGAATCCCACGGTCAGGGCTTCGCCAAGTCGGAGACCATGAAATGGAGCAGCGGGTGGAGGGAAAGGGAAGTGGCCAAGTGTGTGGAGGAGGGAGAGCTCTCACTCTCCTTTTATAGGAGAGGGGGGAGGCAGCCCAAGGGGGGTGCGGCCAGCCCATGGGGGTGCCCCCACCTCTTCCCTCATCATGTGAGTGGAAGCTCCACTCACACCCACTCATGCTCCCATAATTTCCCACTTGGAAAATCCAAAGGTTTTCTTTTAATAAATAAATAAAACCTTTTTTATTTCTTTATTTCAGCATTTGTTAATTCTATTAACAAACTTTTGCATATAGCACCTCGAATCATTTGTTAATTCTATTAACAACCATTCGACGAAAAACCCCTTGAACTATTTCAATTTTCCCCGAAACAATTTCGGTGCTGCCCAAAATATTCTTCGATATTCCGTATCCTCTCAAACGCGTCATCGAACCTTAAGTGTGTCACCCTACGGTTCGCGAATAAGATAGACATGATCGAGACTCCTCTCCGATCAATAATCAACAGCGGGATCTGGAGATCCGTGATGACTCCTATATATTCAACGATGACTCTCGTGATCGTGTGAACCAACAACGTCGTGAACTATTCCCTTTGTCTCGCGATATTTTACTTGTCCGAGATTCGATCATTGGTATCAACCATACCTTGTTCAATCTCGTTACCTACAAGTACTCTTTTCTCGTTCCCGTGATATAACATCCTTGTGATCATATCACGTGCTTGCAAGCGGTTTCGATGTGATATCACCGAGAGGGCCCAGAGTATATCTCTCCGTCATTTGGATGGACAAATCCCACTCTTGATCCATGATCCTCAACTAATACTTTCCGAATACTTAACGACACCTTTATAGTCGCCCTGTTACGGTGTGACGTTTGATGCCATCAAAGCACTCTTCCGGTATCAGTGATTGACATGATCTCAAGGTCTAAGGAATAAGTTACTTCGTATGTTTGATATAACAATGTAAACTAAATGACTTGATCGCATTGCTATATTCTCTTTGGGTATATGTTCATCACATCATTCTTCTAATGACATGGCCCCGTTATTAATAACATCCAATGTTCATGATCAGGAAACCTTGATCATCTATTAATCAACGAGCTAGTTAAAAGAGAGACTTTACTAGGAACCATTGTTTGTTTATTAAGCACACATGTATCAACGTTTCCGGTTAATACAATTCTAGCATGAGAAATAAACATTCATCATAAACAAGGAATAAGATAATAACCATTTTATTATTGCCTCTCGGGCATATTCCCTTCAGTCTCCCACTTGCACTAGAGTCAATAATCTAGTCTGTAAGCACTTTAACACATATGGCGTACCAGTGTTATTACCATGCTTCGCATGCGGTAAACATCATCAAAAAAAACCTGAACTGTTCAGGTCCTATTGTATTTGCATGTTCTTTGCGTCTACACGCATCACTCATTCTCTAATGAGATGGCTTTGTATATATATATGGTCAATTGATGAAAACTTAATTCCTCAGCTTAAACTGATGTCACTAACATTGTGAAAATGTAGCTTCATAGTGTTAGCATTCTTGGAAACTCACCAAGTTCCGGTGATACCTTAATTCCTCAGCTTAAACTGATGTTACTAACATTGTGAAAATGTAGCTTCATAGTTTCAGCATTCTTGGAAATTCACCAAGTTCAATAAAGAACTCCTTGACACAAAATACGCTTATAATCAGTTGTCAACACAACGATATACTTTAGCCTTTGTTGTAGTATCTGTCACAATATTTTAATTTTGAAACTCTTTCAAATCCAGCATGAAACTTTCTTCCATCCTATTGTGCTACCGTTCATCACATATTTTAATTGAGATAAAATTACTTGATTAAATGACAAGATTATTAGTGTAACATATTACAACTAATATTTTGTCATTACTATATAGGAAAACATATCCTTAGCATTTCTAAAATGACATGAGGATCTCTCCCACTGTTGTCTAATCATCATATGAATTATCCTGCTATAACATTTTATAGCATAGGACTCATCTGGTCGTGTACATAGCATGGAAACATGACTTAGAAATCTCAATTTCAATGATGCTCATCATGTGTCAAAACACATGAATCTTGCTCAATTATTTTCCATGTGACAAGAACTCCTTCTTGTCATTTTCATATTGACTTACTTCAATATTTCATCTATGTAATTTGGCTTCAATCATATCAGGTGCGTCAATCCATCTTTTATAGATATCGATGCCCAATATCTTCTAAGTCTTTCATCAATATGAAAATCTTAACCGTGTTAATTTAAAATACATATTTTCCAATCAACCATATGTCATCTACATAAAGTATTGGAAATATGTCATAGCGCTCCCACTTAATTTCTTGTAACTTTACAAGCATCTTTATTGTTCATGATGGAATCAAACTCTTTTGATAACTTCATTAAGGTAAAGATTTCAACTTCGTTATGCTCACTTCAACCATTGAAGTGTGCATACCTTTCTAGCAACCTTTTTGAATTTTACAAAACTCTCAGACTGTGTCAAGTACACATCCTTGATAAAACTTCCTTGAGAGGAGAGTTGGTTTTGTTATTCAACTGCCATATCATAATATGTAACTTTGCTAGAACTATCTGCAAAGACTAAGCATCACTACGGAAGATCAAAATCTTGTAGTAGTGAACTCTTTGAACTTCGTCGAAAACAACTTTTCGATAAGTACAACTTTCAAAGGATGTAAAATCCATGTCTTTGTCGCTATATAGACCCTTTTGCTATCGTTAGGCATCATGCCTATCGAAAGGACTACCAAGTCACATACTTGATATTCATACAAGGATATTATGGCGGATATAATGACTCATAGTCAATTTTACGAAGCCAGGGCCCATCATTTGCTTCCTCTATAAGGTCCAGGTCCTTTGTTGTCAAAACAACACTTTACACTTAAACCACAAGTTGTTCTAAGTACAAAGTTTTTGGACTTTTCTGGTACAGTTCGCAAACTCATTTGAAGTATCTACAACATTTGTAGTGTCTTCTACTTAGTCAAAATAGTAAACCCCGGAACAACTTCCAGTGCTGCGCTACTCTTGACATGATAACGAAGATTCTCTAATCTCGTTGAGTTTGTACTGTGCTCCCACTCACTTGTTTCGCAAGAACTACTTTGTCGAGAAATCAACCCTTTCTGACAAACAACATTTGTCTTTTGGTTCGGTGATAGGAGAAATACCCAATGTTTTATTTAGGATAACCTTATAAACATATATTTATCCTATTTTGGTTGTAAACATTTTACACATGCTATGCATACCAAAACTTAAGAAAGTGACAATTCGGGTCACTACCCAAACCATATCTTATATGTTGTCAATTTCAGCGGATCATGATGGTGCTCTTTTCAGTGGAAAAACGGTTGTCACTAATGTATAAACTACAAAATTATAATGGCAATTTTATTAATCTTACCATGTCAAACAAGGTTTGATTTTTGTCTCTCGAACACTCCAAACTAATGTGGGGTAATTCGAGTAATATAAGTTGTAGAACAATTCTGCAACTTCTCAGATGTTTTTGCTAAACTTGTAACTCAAAATTTATTCTTTATGATCCAATCATAAATACTTGATTATCTTGTTACATTGATTTTAACTTCATATTAACAACCTTTTGAACCAATTCAAAATGTCAAACTCCGTTCCCTTTAAATAGATATACTCACATATCTACTCAAGTCGTCGAGAGAATTTTATGAAGGAAAAATTAATCCACCATACATGACTACACATAATGGACTATATACATCAATGTGTTTAATCTCCACTAAATTAGTCGTCCATTCTACTTTGGCCTATGAACGGAATTCTAGTCATCTTTTGGAAGAGGTCTCACAAGCGTCAATAAAATGACTCCGGAAGTCCATCAATATGGAGTTCCTTCATGTTTTCCTTTCCGATATGAACTAAAATGGTGGTGTCACAATTTAAGTGAAATTCTTTTACGTCTTGCAACGTTTAGCATTCAGTCTTATAGATGTTTACTTTACCAACATGATTTATATTAACATATCCATCAATTATGGAATATGGTCATCGTTTGAACAATCTCATTTGTTCTCACAAAAGACTAGAACAAAATAACAACTTATTAAGTTCTTAAAATAAATCTTGAATGTTTGGTTCGATACTACAATGAACACAATAACACTTTATTTATGTTCTTGTCATAATCGATTCCACATCTATTACTAGTTCTTTTTAGGCCCTTGTATTTCTTGCATTGTGTTGCTTTGTATGACAACTCATACCAACCAATGTGGTATCAAAATACCCAAAAATACTTTGTTAACTAGTAATACATCTATAACTTGTATATCAAGTATATACTCCTGAGCTGGACTTTTCCAGTTATCTTCTTTTCTGCCATATATCTATTTGTAATTCTATTTTCAATATTCCCTTTCCTTTATAGAAGAATCATTCAACATCAAACAATGGTAGTCTTACTAGCTCATTTTCTTTGGCGTGTTAGTCATATACTATCACCCATTGAGTCATACTTTGAGTTTGATTGTTCTAGTAATATCACCATATTAATAGCATTCTTCTAGATTCCACTCTTAACAATTTCTAAGTAAGGTAAAATACTTTACCCATACTTCTAATCCATCCCATCATAACAATTTTATGATTAAGTTACTATAGCTCGAAGGAAGGGATTTAGAGGATAATTTTGAGCGCCCAACTTCTTGGAATATTCAAACGCCTAGCGTCTTCAATCATTGCATATATTCAGATAATATAAGCAAACATTGTCACGCTAAATTTGCATATATTCAGATAATATAAGCAAACATTGTCACGCTAAATTATACTCAGTCATGTTGCCACAAATAAGTTTCTAGATATCAATATATCTTTCACTTGATTGTTTCTGAAAACAACTCTTTTCAGTTCCTAAATCACCTTGATCAACAAAACATTCTTTTGAAGATAAAGTAATACGGAAGCAACCATGACTCTGGATTCTAAGTAGGAATTATTTGCTCTCTAGATTAATCAATCATTAACCACATGGAGCTAGGTAGGAAATACCAAAAATCTACAATAGGACTCAATTTTAAATTTCACTAATACGGTACCAATCTTAAATGGTATTTACCAGATCATAACAGTTATATCTCAATTAACAATCTAAGTGTAAGGTAGTTATGTGGATGCCAATGAATACTACAATTTGTGCAAATTCACTTTGATTTGTTGTTCATGATAAATAAGTTCAAGTTAATTCAAAAATTAAACCATGAACTCCCACTCAAAAACAACATCCCTCTTAGTCGTCTTTAGTGATTACACGAACCAAATTCACTACACCAAAACCGATCATCACGTGAGATGATGTAGCTTCAAAGGCGAACATCGACATGTTCATCATATCAGCCATATGACTCATGCTTTACCTTTCGGTTACGTGTTCCGAGGCCATGTCTGTACATGCTAGGCTCGCGAAGTAGAACCGTAGTATTGCGTGTGTTTCAAGGCCATGTCTGTACATGCTAGGCTTGAAAACACCCGTTGTATGCGAACGTTGAGTCTGTCACACCCGATCATCACGTGGTGTCTCGAAACGACGAACTTTCTTAACGGTGCATACTTTAAGGAAGAACACATTATTATCTTGATATTAAGTGAGAGGGATCATCTTATAATGCTACCATCGTTATCTAAGCAAAACAAGATGCATAAAAAAGGATTAACATCACAGACATCACATGAAAGGATAACGTGATATGATATGGTTCTTCTTGCACTTGATCTCCATCATGTGCATTATGGTATGATCTCAATCATTCCACCGGCGTGGTACCAAGTACCACGGTACCCCAAACTTGATTGTCCATCAATAAGAAGACAACCATATGGATACCTTCCGGTATATCAATAATTTACAAAATAGATCATCTCATAATCAAATTTGTAATATTGACCATATCACATCACATGCCCAGCAAAAACTAGTTAGACGCCTCTAAATTATTTTTGCATATTTTACGTGGCTTAGGGCTTTCGATGATAGAACCGTTCAAACCTACGAACATCAACCACAACGTTGATAAACACATTTTTAACAACCCTTCAAAGATTAGATCTTAACTATAGTAGGAGAAACAGACACCCGCAAGCCACTTATGCAATACAAGTTGCATGTCAGTTGTGGAACAAGTCTCATGTACGTGGACATGTAAGGTTAGTCCGGGCCGCTTCATCCCACTATGCCACTAAGATCATAAAATAATCAAGGAGGTAATAACATGATCATCAACGCCCACATACACCTATGTGTTCTACCCGTACAAAACATCTACGCATAGATCCGGCTCTGATACCACTGAAGGGGAACGTAGCATAGAAAACAAAAATTTTCCTACGCGAGAGATACCCGAAAGGCCAAGATCTAATCTAGGAGACGAAGTGCAACGGGCAACAAGAGGGTTAAGGAGAACACATACCCTCGAAGACTCAAAGTGGTACGAGATCAAATCTCGTTGTTGGCGTAGTCGTACTCACACCGATCCCGATAGCGAGAAGATGGCACCGCAATCCGGCGGTGCATCCGTGATCGGTCACACGTACGGTTGATGACGACCTCCGTTCCCTCGTTCCAGCGGGGCGTGGAAGTAGAGGATCCCTTGGAACTCCAGCAGCACGACGACGTGGTGGTGGTGAAGAATCCCACGGTCAGGGCTTCGCCAAGTCGGAGACCATGAAATGGAGCAGCGGGTGGAGGGAAAGGGAAGTGGCCAAGTGTGTGGAGGAGGGAGAGCTCTCACTCTCCTTTTATAGGAGAGGGGGGAGGCAGCCCAAGGGGGGTGCGGCCAGCCCATGGGGGTGCCCCCACCTCTTCCCTCATCATGTGAGTGGAAGCTCCACTCACACCCACTCATGCTCCCATAATTTCCCACTTGGAAAATCCAAAGGTTTTCTTTTAATAAATAAATAAAACCTTTTTATTTCTTTATTTCAGCATTTGTTAATTCTATTAACAAACTTTTGCATATAGAACCTCGAATCATTTGTTAATTCTATTAACAACCATTCGACGAAAAACCCCTTGAACTATTTCAATTTTCCCCGAAACAATTTCGGTGCTGCCCAAAATATTCTTCGATATTCCGTATCCTCTCAAACGCGTCATCGAACCTTAAGTGTGTCACCCTACGGTTCGCGAATAAGATAGACATGATCGAGACTCCTCTCCGATCAATAATCAACAGCGGGATCTAGAGATCCGTGATGACTCCTATATATTCAACGATGACTCTCGTGATCGTGTGAACCAACAACGTCGTGAACTATTCCCTTTGTCTCGCGATATTTTACTTGTCCGAGATTCGATCATTGGTATCAACCATACCTTGTTCAATCTCGTTACCGACAAGTACTCTTTTCTCGTTCCCGTGATATAACATCCTTGTGATCATATCACGTGCTTGCAAGCGGTTTCGATGTGATATCACCGAGAGGGCCCAGAGTATATCTCTCCGTCATTTGGATGGACAAATCCCACTCTTGATCCATGATCCTCAACTAATACTTTCCGAATACTTAACGACACCTTTATAGTCGCCCTGTTACGGTGTGACGTTTGATGCCATCAAAGCACTCTTCCGGTATCAGTGATTGACATGATCTCAAGGTCTAAGGAATAAGTTACTTCGTATGTTTGATATAACAATGTAAACTAAATGACTTGATCGCATTGCTATATTCTCTTTGGGTATATGTTCATCACATCATTCTTCTAATGACATGGCCCCGTTATTAATAACATCCAATGTTCATGATCAGGAAACCTTGATCATCTATTAATCAACGAGCTAGTTAAAAGAGAGGCTTTACTAGGAACCATTGTTTGTTTATTAAGCACACATGTATCAACGTTTCCGGTTAATACAATTCTAGCATGAGAAATAAACATTCATCATAAACAAGGAATAAGATAATAACCATTTTATTATTGCCTCTCGGGCATATTCCCTTCAGGTAAAACATACAAACCAGATAACTTAGAAGGAGAGGAATTAAAACTCTCAAAAACTTTGCAAAGACTTAGAAATTTTACTGCAAAATGATAAGTACTTGTTCATACAAAAGATAGAATGCATTACAATTGATATTACATTGTAAGAATAGTAATGATTCTATTTTCTCGGCTAGTTACGTAGGAATTAGGCGGCGTCTTGGTCCTCCTCATCGTCCTCCTCGTCGCCGTCGCTGGGGTTCTCCGGAGTCTTGGGAATCTCTTCCTCTAGGTAGAACATGGAGGTAGAAACTATCCGAGAAATTTTGGAGGCGTGCCCCTTCACTGACTCGAAGATTTCAGCCCTCTGTGCTTCCGTGTATCCTTGAGGGATACCGGTAGCCACGTGTCAGGACTTCGAGGTGGTATAGTGCATACGCAATTGTCCAAGGACCATGCGAGCACCACCTCGAGCGGAAGATTGGAGCCAAGATTCCCTCTGGTTTTCCACCTCTTCAATGGCTTCCGGGAGTTTGCTGACTTCCGTGTAATCTCCAGCTTTGTCGGGAATGCACTTGTTCACAAGTAGCATCCCTGCAGTCTTGAGCTCGGTGAAGATTTTCCCGAAAGCCAGGATTCTGTCAATCCGGGTGGGCAAAGGATTCCCTTCTGTTCAAAGCAACCAAGAAAATTTAGAAAATCACAGATGGTGGAAAAGTAAGGCGTGCTGTAAAAGTACAAGAAAAACCTTGGTAAAAGAGCAGAAAACTTACCCAGGATTTTATCCATCTCAACGCCTTCTTCAAGACGTTGGTTGAGGGAATTTTCCAAATCCTGGATGGTTGGCTTATCCTTCTCAGCTTGGGAGGAAGCTCGGGACACGACAATACCAATGGCAAGTTGGCTAACCCCACGTCTTTCTGACGCTTTACCGTCATCTTGTAAAGCTCCGGATTTTCCTTGTGAAGGTTTTCAGCGTTGCCAGCGTGTTCGGCAATTTGTTTGGCTTTGGCCAATGAAGCTGAAAAGAGTGAAAATTTGAAGAGTTTAAAACTTGGAAAAAGACTTAGATTTTTTTTAGAAAACAACAGTACAGATGAATAAGGCATTTACCTGCTAAATCCTTCAGCTGTTGCTGAACCGAGGCCAACTCCGAGTCCTTGTCACTAAGAATACCAAGGAGAGATATAACCTCCTTGTTCTTAATGGTGAGCTTGTTGAAAACTTTCATATTTATGGTCTCAACAGTTTGCTGAGACATAGATAAAGGAAAAGTTGCTTAGTCCAAAAACTAAGCAGGCAAAAGATAAAAACATTAAGGAAAAAAAAACAGAAAGAATACTTTTGTCTTAACGCTTGGGGGTTAGAGGTATTACCTGGCTCGTCCTTTGCAAGCTCCCGATATTCTCGGAGAATTCCTTAGCATATTCTGCAAAGGTAATTCCCATATGGTGGTGGACGTCTTGCATGACGTGGCGAGGCGAGAATACGTAATTATTCCTAACAATAAGTACGCCTTGTGGCCAAGGACGGATTAAGGGAGCACGCGCAAAGTGTTTTTTTGCCCACGGATGAATATACCCGTGTTCGTCAAAACAATCTTCTTGCTTTACCTTGAACTTGTCGTCAAAAGTGGGGATCGGCTCTTCCTTGGGAAGATTCGAAGGCCCAGCCTCTTCCGGCACCGCCCTTTCCCTCGCATCTGTGTCAGGTGCAACGGGCTGGCTGGACTGTAGGGGATATTCTTCCTCCCGTCCAGCCGAGTTTTCTTCCCCAGCCGCCATTGGGGTGTCCGGTGCAGCGGCGGGGGGGGGGGGGGCGGCTTGGGTCCCCTTTGGGCAGCAGCTTTATGTTTCTTCCGTCTTTTTCCCTTCAAGGTAGTAGGGGCAAGGCTAGAACAGAAAGAAGGTGAGGAAATCCGAGATGTGAGATTCCGAGAAACAAGAACATGCAACAAAAAGCATACAAATGAAAAACCCGGGTCTTTACCTGGAAGTGGCGACGGCCACGCCGTCAAGATCGATAACCTCCTGAGTGGCGGACGGTTTCTTGCGCTTCCGCCCTCCAGACTGGAATTTGGCACGTAGTGCAGCCCACTCATCATCGGTAGCGAGTTCTACCTCAGGAAGATCAAGAATCTGTAAAAAGAAACAAAGTCCGGATTAGAATAAAAAACATCCGAGAAAAAGAAGACAAAGATACAAGAAATTTCCCAAAGGACAAAAGTATACCTTTGGAGCAGGGTTTCTGGCGTGATACATTTGCTGGCTCTCCTCGTATTGATCGCGAGTAGAGACCAGTTGGTTCATGCGCTTCTTGAACTCCTTCTTTGTCAAAGCACTCTTCGTTGACCTCATGGCATCGTTGGGGCCCGTGTATTCACACATGAGCCGCTTTCCAAAATAGGCAAGGGGCTGGATCCGCCTTCATAACCAGCAAAGGTTGTATCTATGCCGGTTAGCGGAGGGGTGGAAGAGACGAGTTTTGCAATTCGCCTCTTGATCCTCATCAGGTATGGAGGCAGAACCTGGACCGCGTCCAACGCCCAATTATCTTGGGGCGTGGCCGCAGATTTGATGAAAGGTGGAATGTCCGTATCCTTTCCAGGAAACGGAACATCCGCGTGATAAAAGAACGAGCCCATCCAAAAATTTGACGGACTCGGATGTTTTGATCTTGGGGAACCAATCCTCCCAAAACCCACGGAGGGTGAAAGAGATTGTCCCGCAAGTCGGAAGTGCGCCCTCTGAGGGGTTTCGTTTAACACTAAAGCAGTATTGGAAGAAATCCAAGCGGGGTTCTATCCATAGATAACCCTCGAAAAGGGCCTGGAATCCGGCTAAGTACAAGATGGAGTTAGGTGGAAGATTGTGTGGATGGATCTTGTAATGGTCTAGGACCTGGCAGAAAAACGCGTAAGGTGGAAATCCCATACCTCTGTTGATATGGGAAGCCAGGAGAACGCGTTCGCAGGTTGCTGGGACGGCTCGGAGTCGTCTTCGTTCACCTGCCATTTGTCCTTGATCACGAAGCCGTCCTTCTCCAATGCGAGGAGGAGAGATGGAACCACGTTGCAGTGGCTCCAATTGCCAGCGTTTTCTTCTCCTTCGTCCTCGCCTCCGGCAGTTGCGGAAGCGACGACGTCCTCGCCGCCACGAGAAGTATTTTCCTCCTCCGTAGGCTCGGAGAAGGGAGGAGGAGGAGGACTAGTAGCCGACGACGGTGGCGTGTTTTCGCCCACGGGAGGTAGATCTCCGCTCGCCGGCTCGCTGGAGGCCCCGTCTAGCGCGCTCGCAACAGTGTGAGGCGGAGAGTCGAGGAGGGGGTCCAGGTCGTTGATAATATCTTCAATCTCCACGGCGACGCTAATCGGGTCAGAAACACGGGGGGAATCTCCGGTGGCCATTTTCTAGCGGCGCAGTCGTGAATTAGATCCTCTGATGGTTTCTCCGGAGAAGAGCTCGGGGGCTTGGTCTCTGCATTCTCTCGAGTTCGGGCACTGGCTGCTAAGGACTGGTGCGCTGCGCGCTCGAGGAGGAAGAAGAAACATAAGAGAAATACAGAGTCCCCGAGACGGCTATTTATAGCCAAGAACGCATGGAGATTAGCTCCAACAGATATTTTAGCCGTTGGATGCGCGACGCGTGTAACGCACGAAATTTCCGGGAAATGAGGGGACGGGGTGATTATTGCTATCTCCTTGTTTCCCGCGTTAGAATCTGTCAGAGGATATGGTTCAGGTTTTGACTGAACTCAAACGTCCGTGACATCAGCAGGATTTCTTCGCTGATGTCACGAAGTTCCTTCTCCGCGTAGGCTCATGGAAGAAAAGCCGAACTTTGGTAAAATTCGAGTTTGGGTGAAGAGATTTTTTGGTGAAAGAAGAATCAAGACATAATGCCGACATTTCTGAAAAAGAATGCCAATGAGCGAGAGCTGCAGAATAAAGTCTTAATCCTTGTTGTGGGCTACTGTCCGATATATGCCGATTCGGGGTATGTCCGGCATTGGCCTAAAAGCCAGATTACCAGGGTTGCCCATAGGTAATGGATCATAGTCAATTGGGCGGCCCAGTAAGATGATGCGCAGGAAGCCGGATTCTAGAAGAACCCGGACCACGACCCAAAGTGGTGCGGCTTGGAGGAGAAGATGGATTCCTTACTTTCCAAGTTAGATACTTTCCATAGTCTTCTAGGTTTCCTTTCTGTAAGCCCTAATCTGGTTATCTATATAAAGCCAGACAGGAGCAAAAATAGACAAAAGACAATTAGCTAGAAGCCAACTCGCCGAGAAGTTGATCCTCCTCGAGTTAGCGAAACCATACTCACATTGTAGTTTGTATACTTCACGGTTCAGCCCTGGTTTAGTGATATTTGCAGGAGTAGGAACGCCGCCTAGTTGCGTCGTACCGAACCTGGGTAAAACTCGGTGCTCTCGTTTGTCGTACTATCACGCCCCCCATGGTTCTACCAGTAAGCTCATGGCACCCCCGTCTATGAACTCAACTACGATGTCTCGACAATAAAGGTATTACAAGCTGAAAACTAAATGATCATAGAGGCTAGAGGTGACTGGTTTGTAGTCATAACATGGTGTAAGAATGCGCCAAGATTCAACAAAATAAAGCATTTGAAGGAGAATACCACAATATTATGCTTCGATATGATAAAAACAACCCATGCTTCTTTCAATGGCACATTAAGCACTCTCAGATATTCGAGACAAGTCATGCTACATCAATAACTGCTAAGCATAGAATTAAAATAATATCTAAGATGACATAATAAAATCTAGCCACAGTCTAAACAAGCTTCTTTTTGCACCGTTATAAGCATGAAATATTTTATTGCTTTCCAACACCAATCACTTTATGTAAACAAAAACTCTCCAAATGATTTGTCAATGAAACAAGAGAGTACTACTACTCTACAAGAACTAACATATCTGAATAAGAGATGCATGAAAAACAGGAGCTAAAAAGGATTTGCAGCAGCTAGAAGAAAAACGAAGAATACGAGTATGATAAATGAGGAATACGAGTATTCATATGAAAAAGCGGAGCGTGTCTCTCTCCCACACAAGAATGCTGGGTTCCAACTAAGTTTATTTCAGCAAGGAAAATAAAAAAAAAGAAAATAGATGCTACAAGTAAAGTGCATATGATGTGATCGAATAAAAATAAAGTTTCACTAGAAGTGACTTGATAAGTTGCTGATGAAGACGGAAATGCCTTGGGCATCCCCAAGCTTAGACACTTGAGTCTTCTTAGAATTTGCTAGGATGAACCACGGGGGTATCCCCAAGCTTAGGCTTGTCAATCTTCTTGATCACATTATGTCATCCTCTTCTCTTGACCCTTGAAAACTTCCTTCACACCAAACTCAAAGTAATTCTCATTAGAGGGTTAGTGCATAATTAAAAGCTCATATTTTCTCCCTTGAAACAAGCATTAATAATAATTTTTAAACATTAGCTACAGCCACTGATGTTTTTTGGCGCAAAGAAATCCACTCAACATAGTAAAAGAGAGAATGCAAAGTAAAAAAGGCAGAATCTGTCAAAATCAGAACAGTCTGTAAAGACGAATTTTTTTGAGGCACTTACATTGCTCAGATATGAAAACTCAGAACTATAACAAGTTTTGTAAATAGCTGAGGATCATGCACAAAATTTTCAGGTAGTTTTGATTTTTCTGTGAATTTATACGAATTAACAGTGGACATAAAAATTTTGTTCCTGCACGGTAATCCAAATCTAGCACCAACTTTTCACTAGAGACTTTACTTGGCTCAACAATACGAAAAAACTAAAGATACAAAGGAGTTGCTACAGAAGTAAACAACACCTTTACTCGAAGAAAACAGAAGAAAACATTGCAAAAATAAAAACATGGGTTATCTCTTAGGAAGTGATTTTCTTTAACGCCTTTCAGCTAGGCCCAGAAAACAAGAATCAAGTATTTTCAAGTCAAGAAGCATCAAAAACATAATTTGTTCTAATAATAGAATCAAAAGTTAACTTCATTCTCTTCCTAGGAATGCGTTCCATACCTTTCTTGAGTTGGAATTTATATTTAATATTCTCCTCTTTCATATCAATAATAACACCAACAGTTCTAAGAAAAGGTCTTCCAAATAAAATAGGACAAGAAGCATTGCATTCAATATTCGTAACAATAAAATCAACGGGGACAAGGTTATTTTTAACCATAATAAAAACATCATCAACTCTCCCCAAAGGTTTCTTTCTAGCATTATCAGCAAGACAAACATCCAAATAACAGTGTTCCAAAGGTGGTAAATCAAGCATATCATAGAGTTTCTTAGGCATAACAGAGATACTAGCACCAAGATCACATAAAGCGTTACAATCAAAATCATTCACCTTCATTTTAATGATGGGCTCCCAACCATCTTCTAAATTCCTAGGGATAGAAGCTTCAGATTTTAGCCTTTCTTCTCTAACTTTTATTAGAGCATTAGTAATATGTTTTATAAAAGCCATATTCATAGCACTAGCATTAGGACTTCTAGCTAGCTTTTGTAGGAACATGATTATTTCATAAATATTGGAACTATCAAAATCAAAATCATTATTATAAAAAATAATAGGACCATTGCCTCCCATATCTAGAAAAATTTCAAAACTTTTATCAGGAATAGTTTTACTGGTTTCAGGCAATTTTAAATGTTTAGCAGAAGAAGTAGAGACATTTCCAACACCATTTACTTTACCATTGATAGTAGGAGGTTTACTAGCATTAGAAACTTCAGCATTACTAGTGGTGCTAATAGTACAAATTCTAGCTATATTATTGTTTCTAGCAATTTCATCTTCTTTTTCCCACCTAGCATGCAATTCAGCTAACATCCTAACATTTGTTATCAATTCTAAGTTTAATAACATTCAGAGTTTTGCTTTGTTTAACATCATGAGGCATAACTTTTATTTTCAGAAGATCAACATCGATAGCAAGGCTATCAATGTTAGAAGCAAGAACATCAATTTTACCAAACTTTTCCTCAACATATTTATTAAAAGCAGTCTGTGTACTAATAAAGCCCTTAAGCATGTTTTCAAGATTCGATGGTACAGTTCTATTGTTGTTGTAGGAATTACCATAGCAATTAACATAACCATTACCATTATTAGAAGGATATGGCCTATACTTGTTGCTACCAAAATTATTCCTATAAGCATTGTTGTTGAAATTATTGTTTTTAATGAAGTTCACATAAACATGCTCTTCTTGAGCAACCTAAGAGGCTAAAGGAACATTATTTGGATCAACATAAGTTTTCCATTCACAAGCATAGACATAATAGCATCAATCCTATCCGTCAAGGAAGAGATTTCTTCAACAGAATTTACCCTTTTCCTCGTGGAGCTCTCTTAGTGTGGCATTCAGAATAATTTATCATCATATCATTAAGAAGCTTTGTTGCATCACTCAAAGTGACGGACATAAAGGTACCTCCAGCATCTGAATCCAGAATGTTTCTTGAAGAAAAATTCATACCTGCATAAAAGGTTTGGATGATCATCCAAGTAGTCAGTCCATGAGTGGTAAAATTCTTTACCAAAGATTTCATTCTTTCCCGGGCTTTAGCAACATGTTCATTATCAAGTTGCTTAAAATTCATAATGCTACTTATTAAAGATATAATCTTAGCAGGAGGATAATATTTTCTAGTGAAAGCATCTTTACATTTTGTCCAAGAATCAATAGTATTTTTAGGCAAAGATAGCAACCATTCTTTAGCTCTTCCTCTCAAAGAGAAAGGAAACAATTTTAGTTTAATAATATCTCCATCTACATCCTTATATTTTTGCATCTCACAAAGTTCAAAAAAAATTATTTAGGTGAGAAGCAGCATCATCAGAACTAGCACGAGAAAACTGCTCTCTCATAACAAGATTTAACAGTGCATGCTTAATTTCATAAAAATCAGTAGTAGGAGCAGGTGGAGCAATAGGTTGTGACTCCCCGAGATCGGGCACTATGCAGATTTCAGCATTTCCGCCAAATCCGCATAATAACCGATTCCAGGTTGCCAATTATGATAACATTACAATAGTTCACGAATATTCCACAATTACAACAGAAACCGATAGATACAAGATGACTCAAACGAGTCAAGGATACAACTGATACAACACAAAGATCCAAATAACAGCGGAAGAAACAAACGTCCGGCTACGGACAAGATACAAATTGGACTAAGAGTCCTGAAGATAACCGAGAGCGTCCAATCCCTGCCCAGGCCAAGCCGGAGGGATTCCCAAGCTAACGTCGTCAGACTTCAAACCTGTTGACTGCAATGTTGAATATGCAGCCACGAAAAAGATTCGTGGGTCAATACGGTTAAGTACTGGCAAGTGGATAAACCATACTCACAAGATACCGGCGTAGCCAGTCATCACAAGATACAAATACTTTGGGATCAACGGAAAAGAAGGGGTTATTGCAAATAAGCGACAGCGGGCTGCACTAACCAACTACAGAGGGATACTACAACTTCCGGCTAACAGAAAGAAGATAAGATCGAGTATTGTAACCAACTGAAAGTAACTCCAAACAAACCCATCCTGGATCTCGCCCCTTTATCCAAAGAAGCAATCCGAGGATAACTCACACAGTTGGATTAATGATGGTTCAGATTATTGTGTCAATAAGCCTATTACTAGTCAAGTTGTTAATCATTGGGTGTAAGGTTGTTAATCATTAGGTTTAAGTTGTCCTGAGTACTTGTTAGCCAGTACTTTCACCAAGTAATCCATAACCGCGAAAAACACGGCTTCTCGAGAAGATTATCCCTGCAGGGTTGCACCAATTTAGCCGTACACGCAAGAATAACCCGCCAGATGGGAGATCACCCCACCAAGCGAGGTACTCTACACAACTCAACTCTTCTTCGCATCAAGCCCAAAGCACCTTGGGCGCACGGCTAATCGAGCGCAGAAGAAAATGGACCCTCATAGCACTCTAAGAACGTGTCCCCCTATATGCCGACTACGAAAGTTCCACCCGGGTACCAAGGGCTCGCAAGATCAAGCATGCAGCAAATGGAAAACCCGAACTAAATGAGGCAATTTGGACGAGATGCGAATCGAGGCAAATTGAGGGGGGCGCCCATACTCGCTTCCCACATGCGGGTAGCGCGCTCATCATGGATCAGTAGACAAGACCCTTTTCCTATTAGGGTCGACACTAGCAGGCCTCAAAACCACTTAGGGCCTCCTACCGGTGCCTTATCATCAAATTATTATTACCATTAGCATTAACAGGATTGATTGATTAACATCGAGCCCCCAGAACGATAATAAAGATAGTAAAAGAAGTAAACGACAACAGACTCGAGCAGAAGCAACCCTAAGCATGCAGCTACGACACGAAGGCCAACGAGGTAAACAATCAACAGTTAATAGGAAGTGGAAGGAAAGGCTATATCATGGCTGCAAGGTAAACATACGATAGGATCGAGACACAAGCATCGAAGCAAAGGCTAGAATAAGAACAACGGAAAGAATCGGTAACAAGTGATGAAAGGCAGCCATTTGGCAGCAAGTGAGTATACTTGCCTGAGATCCCGCAAGGTAGCAGAACTTGTCGTTGCTCACATCATCTCAACGTCCTATCCGGGAAGAAGCAATGAACCTCGAACAAACACCGATGCAACAATTACTTCTACGGCAAAAATCCAGCATGATCCTATTTTATATGCATGACATGGCAAGATGCAACAGTGAAAACAACTTAAGCAATTTAATCGGAACCGGAGTCCGGAGAAATAGGAATTGGTTCAAGTTGTTTAGCTAACCATCAATTTAATTGTTAGTTAGCATGGCACCAATGGAATAGATGAGTTAGGCAATTTAAATGGAAGGGGCAACAGCTGGAAATAATTAGCCCACACATTCCATATGTTGTCATATAGGTGAACATGCATAACAAGATCTAAAATGCACAAGATAAGATGCAAAAAGAGATATGGATGGCATGAACATATTCCTTGCAATTTTCTGATTGAAAAACATATTTTATTTGTTTGATTTGGAATTAAAATGAATTAGTTATGAGTTATGCAATTTTAAATGGAACCGGAACAATATTTAATTATTCCAACTCATTCCATATTTATTTATTAGGTGACATTATTATTACCCGCACCGACAAGATGCAATGCAACACATGAATGAGATGACATTTTAATTGTAGTTGATATGTTATAGAAAATAGGGCATAGGTATAGGGGTTTTAGGGTTTGGGTTCGCACGTGTGGAGAGGATCGTTGTGTTCGACGCCGGAAAGAGGAGATCTTCGGGGCAACGCCGGTGCCTTCGGGGTGTGGAGGAAGTAGACGAAGAATGGAAGTAGACAAAGTCGTCGATGTCGTGGAAGTAGTCGACGTAGTCGTTCTCGTTCCGTAGCCGAGGTAGTCGTTCACGTCATCGGTGGTCGTTGTCGATCTTTTCATCGAGGTCCGAAGAGGAAGTAGACGTTCGTTCTCAAACCACACGATCATCGTAGTCGAAGTAGTCGAAGCCGGGATCTTTGAACCATAGAGGAAGTAGTCGTTCACGTCCGGGGTCGATGTAGTCGTGGGCGAACCGCGGCAACATCATCTTCGGGGTTGATGGCGATCTTGGTGGTCTCGGTCTTCGGGCGCGCACGAAGGCGGCCAACGCAAAACGGACAGGGTGGGGATAGTGGTCGTTCACAGTTCGATGTAGCTCGTTGTAGCGGTACTTGTCGTAGAAGATTTGTCGATGAGGTACGGGTCGGCGAAGAACTCGGCGTTCAACCCATCTTGGGTGGTGACTCGTCGTCGGGAATCTTGGCGAGGTCACAGACACGGCACACGCGGGCACGAAGGCCTCGGCCAGAACAAACAGAGCACGAGCATCGGGGTCCCCCTGCTCCTCTTCTGCGTCGGCGTCCACGTGCACAGCATGCTCCAGCTCGGGGAGGCCGGCAGCAGCATCGACTGCAAGCAGGAACTGCACGGATGGCCCCCGGGAAATCAGCATGTCTCTCTTCCCGTGTGCGTCGCTGTCCATGTCCACGTCCAGCTCCACGCACCGGCGAAGCCTAGCTCCATCTTTTCCACGCCCATCTGCGCCGGTGCCGGGGAGGTCCAGTACTCGGAGACCGTCGGAGCAGCGGAAGGTCGCCGCATGGGGGAGGGAGCGCGGACAGGTAGTCTCCGGCGGGTGCGGCTGGAGGCGGAGGACGAGGGGAGAGGGCGCGGCAGCGGCGTCCCTGCGAGTTGGGAGGCGGCGCCGGTGGCGGGGCGAGCTCGGAGGAGGGCGGCCGGCAGCGACGGGGCGGCTCGGCCGGAGTTGCGGCCGCGGGAGGAGGGGCGCAGGAGGCGGGGGGCGCGGCGGCCGGAGGGGCAGAGGACGGGCCGGAGGCGGGGGACTTGGTAGAGGAGGAGGCGCAGGTCGAGGGAGGCCGGAGGTGAGGGAACCGGGGGCGGAGGCGGCGCCCGCGCGTGGAGGCAGGGAGGAGGCGCCGGTGGCGGGGCGGGGGAGCAGCGGCGCCGGCTGCCGGCGGGAGAGGAGGCGAGGGCGTCGGGCGGAGGGAATCGAGAGAGAGAGGGGCGACGGCGCTCGGGAGGTGGTGGTGCAACGGAGGAAGGAGGAGGCGTACGGGAGGAAGGAGGGCGACCGAGGGGATCGAGCGATCCCCTCCTCCCGTGCGTGCGTGCGTGAGTTCCCTGGCAGGGAGGTGGGAGGACCTGAACGAAAAAAAAGGGAAACGGCGGGGGGGTAAATGAGAGGGAGAGAAATAATTTTAGGGTTTTGGGGAGAGGGAGGTGCGGTTGGGCCTTGCTGGGCCAATTCGGCCCAGTCCGGCCGGCTGCTCTCTCTCCAAACGTTTGTTTTTTCCTTTTTTTTCTGCGTGTTGTTATTCCTTTCAAGTGTGTTTTTGGGCACTTAAAAATTAGTTTTTGATGCAATTTAATTCCAGAAAACAAGGTTGTTGAATTGCACACTTTTAGCAAGTTTTTTTTTAAAAAAATTCACGAGGATGCATGATGCGATGTTATGCAAAGAAAACAACAGGGTTGCTATAGGGGAAACCCCGGGCGTTACAGACGACACCACTAACAAGGGATTGCGCCCTCGCAATCCACCTGCTAACCCGGGAGGGGAAAGAAGTTCGACTATCGATTCTTCATGCGTCCAGTTGATCTCCTCGACACCACTAACAAGGGATTTTTGCTCGGAGTGACGACGATGTTCTTCCACCAGGAATCCTCCGATGATCGAACCTATTAGGTTAAAGGCTCAGAAAACGTCCACCCACGTAGGATCCTAACACTTTGAAAGGTAGACAAGGGGAAGACTCCAAAACAAATAAGATGGGAGGGGAAATAGAATAGGGGTAAGGAGAAAACAAGAATCCTATTGAGATGTTTTTCCAAAATAGTTTAGCAGAAATAGTTTTTGACACTCTAGAAACAACGACCGTTAGCTAGGTTATCCTACAGGCTTTGCGGACCCGTTGCTTCGATAACCATTCGTATCGAAACAATCTCGGGAATCGGAACCAAGGCTCTGATACCATTTGTGACGCCCCGAGATCGGGCACTATGCAGATTTCAGCATTTCCGCCAAATCCGCATAATAACCGATTCCAGGTTGCCAATTATGATAACATTACAATAGTTCACGAATATTCCACAATTACAACAGAAACCGATAGATACAAGATGACTCAAACGAGTCAAGGATACAACTGATACAACACAAAGATCCAAATAACAGCGGAAGAAACAAACGTCCGGCTACGGACAAGATACAAATTGGACTAAGAGTCCTGAAGATAACCGAGAGCGTCCAATCCCTGCCCAGGCCAAGCCGGAGGGATTCCCAAGCTAACGTCGTCAGACTTCAAACCTGTTGACTGCAATGTTGAATATGCAGCCACGAAAAAGATTCGTGGGTCAGTACGGTTAAGTACTGGCAAGTGGATAAACCATACTCACAAGATACCGGCGTAGCCAGTCATCACAAGATACAAATACTTTGGGATCAACGGAAAAGAAGGGGTTATTGCAAATAAGCGACAGCGGGCTGCACTAACGAACTACAGAGGGATACTACAACTTCCGGCTAACAGAAAGAAGATAAGATCGAGTATTGTAACCAACTGAAAGTAACTCCAAACAAACCCATCCTGGATCTCGCCCCTTTATCCAAAGAAGCAATCCGAGGATAACTCACACAGTTGGATTAATGATGGTTCAGATTATTGTGTCAATAAGCCTATTACTAGTCAAGTTGTTAATCATTGGGTGTAAGGTTGTTAATCATTAGGTTTAAGTTGTCCTGAGTACTTGTTAGCCAGTACTTTCACCAAGTAATCCATAACCGCGGAAAACACGGCTTCTCGAGAAGATTATCCCTGCAGGGTTGCACCAATTTAGCCGTACACGCAAGAATAACCCGCCAGATGGGAGATCACCCCACCAAGCGAGGTACTCTACACAACTCAACTCTTCTTCGCATCAAGCCCAAAGCACCTTGGGCGCACGGCTAATCGAGCCCAGAAGAAAATGGACCCTCATAGCACTCTAAGAACGTGTCCCCCTATATGCCGACTACGAAA
This sequence comes from Alopecurus myosuroides, assembly GCA_028641055.1. Taxonomy (NCBI): domain Eukaryota; kingdom Viridiplantae; phylum Streptophyta; class Magnoliopsida; order Poales; family Poaceae; genus Alopecurus; species Alopecurus myosuroides. The sequence goes on from CM054058.1 coordinate 181,260,390, forward strand.
GTTCCACCCGGGTACCAAGGGCTCGCAAGATCATGCATGCAGCAAATGGAAAACCCGAACCAAATGAGGCGATTTGGACGAGATGCGAATCGAGTCAAATTGAGGTGGGCGCCCATACTCGCTTCCCACATGCGGGTAGTGCGCTCATCATGGATCAGTAGACAAGACCCTTTTCCTATTAGGGTCGACACTAGCAGGCCTCAAAACCACTTAGGGCCTCCTGCCGGTGCCTTATCATCAAATTATTATTACCATTAGCATTAACAGGATTGATTGATTAACATCGAGCCCCCAGAACGATAATAAAGATAGTAAAAGAAGTAACCGACAACAGACTCGAGCAGAAGCAACCCTAAGCATGCAGCTACGACACGAAGGCCAACGAGGTAAACAATCAACAGTTAATAGGAAGTGGAAGGAAAGGCTATATCATGGCTGCAAGGTAAACATACGATAGGATCGAGACACAAGCATCGAAGCAAAGGCTAGAATAAGAACAACGGAAAGAATCGGTAACAAGTGATGAAAGACAGCCATTTGGCAGCAAGTGAGTATACTTGCCTGAGATCCCGCAAGGTAGCAGAACTTGTCGTTGCTCACATCATCTCAACGTCCTATCCGGGAAGAAGCAATGAACCTCGAACAAACACCGGATGCAACAATTACTTCTACGGCAAAAATCCAGCATGATCCTATTTTATATGCATGACATGGCAAGATGCAACAGTGAAAACAACTTAAGCAATTTAATCGGAACCGGAGTCCGGAGAAATAGGAATTGGTTCAAGTTGTTTAGCTAACCATCAATTTAATTGTTAGTTAGCATGGCAACAATGGAATAGATGAGTTAGGCAATTTAAATGGAAGGGGCAACAGCTGGAAATAATTAGCCCACACATTCCATATGTTGTCATATAGGTGAACATGCATAACAAGATCTAAAATGCACAAGATAAGATGCAAAAAGAGATATGGATGGCATGAACATATTCCTTGCAATTTTCTGATTGAAAAACATATTTTATATGTTTGATTTGGAATTAAAATGAATTAGTTATGAGTTATGCAATTTTAAATGGAACCGGAACAATATTTAATTATTCCAACTCATTCCATATTTAATTATTAGGTGACATTATTATTACCCGCACCGACAAGATGCAATGCAACACATGAATGAGATGACATTTTAATTGTAGTTGATATGTTATAGAAAATAGGGCATAGGTATAGGGGTTTTAGGGTTTGGGTTCGCACGTGTGGAGAGGATCGTTGTGTTCGACGCCGGAAAGAGGAGATCTTCGGGGCAACGCCGGTGCCTTCGGGGTGTGGAGGAAGTAGACGAAGAATGGAAGTAGACAAAGTCGTCGATGTCGTGGAAGTAGTCGACGTAGTCGTTCTCGTTCCGTAGCCGAGGTAGTCGTTCACGTCATCGCTGGTCGTTGTCGATCTTTTCATCGAGGTCCGAAGAGGAAGTAGACGTTCGTTCTCAAACCACACGATCATCGTCGTCGAAGTAGTCGAAGCCGGGATCTTTGAACCATAGAGGAAGTAGTCGTTCACGTCCGGGGTCGATGTAGTCGTGGGCGAACCGCGTCAACATCATCTTCGGGGTTGATGGCGATCTTGGTGGTCTCGGTCTTCGGGCGCGCACGAAGGCGGCCAACGCAAAACGGACACGGTGGGGATAGTGGTCGTTCACAGTTCGATGTAGCTCGTTGTAGCGGTACTTGTCGTAGAAGATCTTGTCGATGAGGTACGGGTCGGCGAAGAACTCGGCGTTCAACCCATCTTGGGTGGTGACTCGTCGTCGGGAATCTTGGCGAGGTCACAGACACGGAACACGCGGGCACGAAGGCCTCGGCCAGAACAAACAGAGCACAGGCATCGGGGTCCCCCTGCTCCTCTTCTGCGTCGGCATCCACGTGCACAGCATGCTCCAGCTCGGGGAGGCCGGCAGCAGCATCGACTGCAAGCAGGAACTGCACGGATGGCCCCCGGGAAATCAGCATGTCTCTCTTCCCGTGTGCGTCGCCGTCCACGTCCACGTCCAGCTCCACGCACCGGCGAAGCCTAGCTCCATCTTTTCCACGCCCATCTGCGCCGGTGCCGGGGAGGTCCAGTACTCGGAGACCGTCGGAGCAGCGGAAGGTCGTCGCGTCGGAGAGGGAGCGCGGGCAGGTAGTCTCCGGCGGGTACGGCTGGAGGCGGAGGACGAGGGGAGAGGGCGCGGCAGCGGCGTCCCTGCGAGTTGGGAGGCGGCGCCGGTGGCGGGGCGAGCTCGGAGGAGGGCGGCCGGCAGCGACGGGGCGGCTCGGCCGGAGTTGCGGCCGCGGGAGGAGGGGCGCAGGAGGCGGGGGGGCGCGGCGGCCGGAGGGGCAGAGGACGGGCCGGAGGCGGGGACTTGGTAGAGGAGGAGGCGCAGGTCGAGGGAGGCCGGAGGTGAGGGAACCGGGGGCGGAGGCGGCGCCCGCGCGTGGAGGCAGGGAGGAGGCGCCGGTGGCGGGGCGGGGGAGCAGCGGCGCCGGCTGCCGGCGGGAGAGGAGGCGAGGGCGTCGGGCGGAGGGAATCGAGAGAGAGAGGGGCGACGGCGCTCGGGAGGTGGTGGTGCAACGGAGGAAGGAGGAGGCGTACGGGAGGAAGGAGGGCGAGCGAGGGGATCGAGCGATTCCCTCCTCCCGTGCGTGCGTGCGTGAGTTCCCTGGCAGGGAGGTGGGAGGACCTGAATGAAAAAAAGGGAAACGGCGGGGGGGTAAATGAGAGGGAGAGAAATAATTTTAGGGTTTTGGGGAGAGGGAGGTGCGGTTGGGCCTTGCTGGGCCAATTCGGCCCAGTCCGGCCGGCTGCTCTCTCTCCAAACGTTTTTTTTTCCTTTTTTTTTTCTGTGTGTTGTTATTCCTTTCAAGTGTGTTTTTGGGCACTTAAAAATTAGTTTTTGATGCAATTTAATTCCAGAAAACAAGGTTGTTGAATTGCACACTTTTAGCAAGTTTTTTTTAAAAAAATTCACGAGGATGCATGATGCGATGTTATGCAAAGAAAACAACAGGGTTGCTATAGGGGAAACCCCGGGCGTTACATAGGTGTACTAATAAAATCATTGTTGTTTGTGTTAGTAAAATCACACAACAATAGGATAAACTACTCACGCATCACTCTGGAGGCAGACATGGTGATGTAGAGCCCTCTGGTGATGATTTCCTCTCCCGGCAGGGTGCCGGCGAGAGCTTCATGGATGGAGGCTCTTGTATTTAGGGTTTTCCCGAGAAGGAGTATAAATAGGCGAAAGGGCGATGTCGGTGGATGGCCAGGGGTCCCACACCACCTGGTGGCATAGCCAAGGGAGGTCGCGCCACCCTATGGTGTGGCTGCCTCAGGGCACTGATGACCCACAAGTATAGGGGATCGCAACAGTCTTTGAGGGAAGTAAAACCCAAATTTATTGATTCGGCACAAGGGGAGCCAAAGAATATTTATAAGGCTTAACAGATGAGCTGTCAATTCAGCTGCAACTGAAAGTATATTTCTCGCAATAGTTTATGAGTGGTAACAATTTTATAGCAGTAGAAGTATTAAAATAATAGCAGGGGTAAAATAGTAACATCGATAGCAATTGTGGGAAACACCAGGATTAAAACAATGTAGGCATAGGGATGGATGAACATGCGTTGCATGGATAAGATAGTTCATATAATAATAAAAACATGGGCATTTGCAGATAGATAATAATAAAGCATCCAATTTCTAGGCAAACCATAGGCATGTGTTCCAATTTAGTCGTCCGTGCTCGCAATGAGAAACTTGCAAAACATCTTTTGTCCTGCCAGCCCATTGCAGCGGGGCCTCAAGGAAAACTACTAGTAATTAAGGTGCTCCTTTTAATAAAGCACCAGAGAAAAGAATTAACACACCGTGAACACATGTGATCCTCACATCACATCCATCCCCTCCGACTGTCCCAATTATTGTCACCTTGGGGCCTCGGGTTCCGGACAATGACATGTGTAAACAACCTGCAGGTATGATAAAAAACAATGAATATCCTCACGAATCAATAACATGTTCAGATATGAAATCATGGCACTCGGGCCCTAGTGACAAGCATTAAGCATAAGAAGTTGCAACAAAGATATATAGCACTAACAACGGATACTAGGCACCATGCCCTAACAATCTTGCATTATACATGAACGATCTTATCCAATCCCTTCCATCCTTCTCAGCCTACAGCGGGCATTTCTCCCACATGGATGGGGCAATCATGGATGGTTGATGGAGAAGTGATGGCGATGATGATGGCGATGATCTCCTTCAAATCCCCGTCCCGGCAGGGTGACAGAACAGGAACTTCTGATCCCCGAATTGAGTTTTGAAGTGGCGGCGACACTGTGGTGTTTTTCTATGGAATATGATGGAACTCCCCAACCCCCCGCTGTTTTTAGGTCACGGGGGTTATGTAGTCGAAAGGGGAGCCCGAGGGGGTGGCTGAGGTGGCCACACCAACTAGTGGCGCGTCCAGGGGCGCCACCCTATGGTGTGGGCCCCTCCTTGCCCCCTCTGGCTCTTCTTCTGGCTCCGTGGGTCTTCAGGTAAAGTAAGGACTTCGAGATCTTTTCTGGGCAATTTCCTGAAAGTTGATTTTCTACACAAAAACGAGACACCAAGGCAATTCTGCTAAAAAACAGTGCTAGTCCGTGTTAGTTGTATCCAAAACTAACAAGTTTAGAAGGAAACAACAGCAAAAGTGTTCGGAAAAGTAGATACGTTTTGGACGTATCAACTCCCCCAAGCCTAGCTTATTGCTTGACCTCAAGCAATTCAGTTAACAACTGAGTGCGGTAAAAGAACTTCTACGAACACATTTGTTTCATATGATGTAAATATTCTCCCTATATGATCAAGTGCTTAGGCAATTCATAATAAGAAGTATGCAAACAAAGTCACCTAATAGTTATGCAAACCATAAAGAGATACCAACACGCTAATAATAAGCAGCATGAAATATTTCATTCTGCAGGATTGCAATGTTCATAATAAGATATGATAAAGTGGTATATCGATTTCCCTTAATAATGGAGCAAAACATAAATGCTAGGGCACCTCTGAGGTTCAAGTGAAGACTAGAAGTAAATATATCAAAGATAAAAGCATCAAAGTTATACCACAATCAACCGTGTTCTGGGACAAGCACATTATACTAAGAATGACAACTATGCTCTCAAGAAGGTGCATAAAGTGAGAAGGTGAAGACTTAGCGTAAAAGTAAAAGAAAAGCCCTTCTGAGAGGGAGGCAGAGATTAACATGTGCTAGAGCTTTTTATTTTATTAAAAATAGAAGTAAAATGATTTTTGAGAGGTGATTGTTCATGTCAACAAATGGTAATAGAGTTCTTGTTATCTTCCATACTAAACAAGTTGAGAGCGGTTCCGAATTATTTATATTAAGAATTTATAGCATGCTCTTTATATAGTATGATACTCCTCCCCACCTTTCTTTCACAAACCATGGCTAATCGAATCCTTGGGTTCCTGCCAACAATCTCATACCATGGAGGAGTGCCTATTTATTTGTTTAGCTTTATGATGTTATAATGGTCTAACCAACTCTTTGCAAAATTACTGACGAGTAGATGAAGCATGCAAGTCAGAGTACTTAATTAGTATGGAAGATAACAAACCCAATTACTACTTCCTCATAAGCTAAAATAGTGTCACAGAGTAAGAAGTATTTTGAAGGTTTTAAAGGTAGCACATGAGAATTTACTTGGAGTAGCGATGAAATACCACATGTAGGTAGGTATGGTGGATACATTTGGAAAAATTTGGTTTTGGGGAGTTGGATGCACGAGTAGAGCTCATACTCAGTACATGTGAAGGCTAGCAATAGACTGGGAGCGACAATCAAGAGAGAGCAACTGTCATAATCATACTTGCGATAAAACAAAATTAACTTGGGCATAAAAGTGATACAAATACTCTGAGGCAAAACAAATCATCAAGGCTTAAGTGACCTTTTGTTTTCAGTCTTATGCATGCGTGAGCATGTGCGAAGTCAGTTCAAGTGAAACATTCAGAGGGAGATACCACAATGTCATACCCTTCTATGAATAAAACAATGCAAGTAAACATTTATACGACATGCTATCTACTATTAGTACATTGGAACTGATCATGAGAGAGCACGGACTACTAAGCATCCATTAAATAGCATACACCTTACACGAACAAACTAAGCATGTCCGCATGGATGAGTATATGTACAAAAATGTAAAAAAATAGAGTCCATACCAGCCTCTCACCACAACTTGAATTGTCATAAATCGTCATTATTACTCTTCACTCTTGTGGATTGAATGATATAAAATGATAACCTAGATCCAATGGAGTCACGGAAGACTGTTGAACTCTGCAGCAACTTTACAAAACCAAAGAAGAACAACAAATATTTTTGGGTTTTCGAATTTAAAACAAGAACAGAAGGAAAGAATCAAACAAAGCAAAATTGTTTTGGATTTTTGAATATTAAACTGAAACTAGAAAGTAAAGCAAGCTAATAAAATAAACTAAAGAAACAAATAAAGAGAAACAACAGAAATATTTTTGTTCTTTTGTTTTTTGGAAAGCAAAAACAAAACAATAGAAACAAAAGGAAGCAAAAGAAACAAAAACGTGGACATACAAAGAACTGACAGAAACTTTGTAATATCCCAGTGTTTGGGAAGTTATAAGGATCTAAATTTAATATGTGCCTTTGCATAGCATGCATCTAAAAGTACGGGAAATTTTGGCGCGAAAGTTTAAAAGAATCAAAGTGACCAATGTTTCACTTGACATGATGAAATAGGTCTAGTTCATCTAGTCAGGAGTACTTTTGGAGTGATCTTTATAACATAGCATCTTTACAAAACCCAAATCTTCTGGTTACACAAACCATAATTGGTTGTGACCAACACAAATTCTCCACCACCTAAACCTCAAGTCTATAAGTGACTTGGGATAATTCACTAGGTATCTAGAACTCAAAGAGGGGTGAGAATCCAAATCTCATAAATGATGATCACACTTTCACTAATGAGTAATGCATAACTGAACCATCTCATCAACAGAGGTGTTGTGTCCCCTCAAACAATAACTTTTAAGTTATCAACCATTCACACAACATCCTTCCAATTTATTTAGTACCTATTAAGTAAACCTTCATAAGTAAATAACAAAGTTTCAATAGAACACAAGTGATACAAACAAGTCCTAATTTAAAACCCACAAGTGGGAAATGATCTAATAATTGTATTAACATATTTATCGAATATGTACATATCTCCTCAACCATAAAAGAAGTATCTAAAAGAAGAAATAAATCTTCTTCAACTAATATTAAACCTTGATCATTACATATGATATTCCCAAATCTCTATATCTGCATTAAGAATAACAAAGTTAATAAAGTGATGAATATAAAGTAGATCATGACACATGGGAGAATAAATAACAACTTTGACATAAGTTCTTAAACCTCAATAACTATCACATTCTCATTGTTTCAATCATCTTATACAAGTGAGCATATGAAATCTCAACACCTCAATAAACCATTTGATAAGCTTACTATTAAGTCATCATTCCATAAGCATTCCAAACTTCTATTCAAATCAATCTTCAACAAATAAAGTATCTTTGGATACAAGTATTGAGTAACAACAAATTATAACCTCTAATAGAGTGGTAGTAAATTGAAAATTAAGTAAACCAATCATGTATGATATAAGAACATATCTTATGGGAAATAAAATAAGAAGTTTATGGAAGGATAACAAAAGCTTGAGCTAACTCTTAATCTAGATCTTGATATGTTGTCTAGACCATTCTATCTTGTTTTCCAATCTTCTCTAAGTTATTCTGCAAGAGAAGCACCCACAAGAGAAGAGGAACTATCACAGGAAGATCTTCAAGAAGATTATTTAGAGTGTTCTAGAAGTGCTACTCTAACCTACTATAAGGGAATTTGGAAACTCTTATACCTTGATCTGATCTTATTAAACCTCTTGAAATAGTATGAGATTCCAATGTTAGTGCTATATAGAAGTAGTTTGATAACAAGCCTTGCAACCTTGTTAACAGATCACTTTTGTATACTCAAACAATTGAGTGTCATACACCAACAAACAGAATATTGAATAACCTAGTACATCTCAGTCTCTTGTATATGAAAAGTAATTTGGGGACAAGCCTTGCAAACTTGTCAACAGATTCTTCTTATATGCTTAAGGCTAACTGATGACATAAACTACACCTACACTTCTTTTATCATTAACCAATAGAAAGAATAACACTAAGGAAACAAGAAACCACAATCTAATCATCTAAGTAAAATCTTTGCTTGGAATAACTGTTTGTTCTCACCACAAGGGTGAGATAGTGGAAGATTGAATCCAAGAGATGATATTACTTGCAATTGATACAAGGTGAAAACAGAAGACTAGTGGCAACTAGAGAGAAGAACATCAAGCAACAGAAGAGCACAGGAATCAACACTGCCTCAGTAAGGGAGCATAAGTATTTATCCAGTAAATCATTAGGATATAATAGAGAATCAATAACCTCTGTCAAGCTCAACAGAGATAAGGAACAAATAGTAACTCTCTTAGATGGAAACAAGTATCCATTAAGAAATAACAACAAGGTTTTGCATCCACATGTTTTGATATGTGGAGGTAAATGAAAACAAGCTTAATACCTTGTTTTCCAAATCCTTTTCATAGATGAGATTAACAGGTGATAATAAAAATTCATCTACATATAACCCTGTAAATGATTACATGTTCCAAAACAACATGAGATAGTATCCACATTTGGAAGTTGGAGAAAAACAAACTAATGAGGTCTCAAAGCCACACATGTTTCCATTTAATCAAGTACTATGAAAACAACAAAGATACATGAAGGAAAACAAGTCTATCCATCTACTAAAATCATTTGGCATGCTCTAGAATAAATCTCCCTACATGGTGATTTTGTGAACAATGCATAAAAGAAAAACACTACTAAGTAATTTACCAAACTCTTTCCTAAGAGAATTTCAATTAAAATTATGAAGAGTTTCAGTTATGAAAATTACAAAGTTTACAAAAGAAAACAAGTGTGTTTACTAATCAAAGTATTTGGTAGTATTTGGGAGAATACTCCATATTGGGTGAATTTTCCATAACACATAAAAACAATACTATGTAGTGTTATGAAATTATTTTCCAAAAGAGATTGTATCCCAATTTGTCCAATTATGATTACACCACTTTATTAATCACATGATTATGGTGTTTCATCATAATGATCGTGCCTAAATTAATTTTAAAGCCATTTAATCAAATAAATGGTGAGAAATAACAAACACCACTTAATCTAGCACCCTAAGTATAAAATTCAAATCTTGCTCAAAATTGATAAATAAAAATATGGTGAGCTTGGAAATTCAATAAGGATTCCAAAACTGATTTTTATTAATTTTTATCTTCATGAAAAGGTCCTGAAAACAATGTTTTCTTCTCAGTTTTTAAGACAGAGGGACCAATTTGTAATATTTAGAACCTATAGGGGGGTATCGAAATTGGGCAATTCTTTTCCTTTCTTCTTCCTCTGCAAGAAGGCAGAGGAGAAGCAACGCCGTGGCAGCACCGCCGCTGCCACGTATGGTTTGGCCGTCCTCGTCGAGGATAAGAAGGAGAAGGTCTCCGTGACCATCTTCCCTTCTCCCTCCCTCACTCGCTCATTCTCTCTCTCTCTGTAAAGACCTCACAAAACTGAAACCCTAACCCACGGTCACCGCACCGCGCCGTCGTCTCCGGTCACCTCCTCTCGAATTGAGACGCCCACGAGGTTCATCGTCCTTCTCTTCACCTCCTCAACGACTCACGGAAGCCGGGATGGCCTAGACGCGCAGATCGGCCACCTCTTCTTCACCGTCGGCCGCGGGCCAATCATGGACAACGCCGCCGATACCGACCTCATCGAGCTACTCCGTCCACTCCACTGCTACGGAGGTGAGTCTGGGAGCACTCCGGCGCCTCCCGTTCGTTTCGTGGTCACTGAAATCGTCGGGCCGACGAGTGCCGTGTTGCGCCGCCGCGCCGGTGGTCGCCGGAGTTACTCCGGTGACCATTTGGTGGAAGCGACACCCTCTACGGGTTCCTGGGGATCTCCCCGAGTCGATGAACCCCGCGGATTGCACCAATTTCTGGTGAAACGTGCAATTGCTAAGCATCTGTGAAGATTTGGGGCCGGTGACATCACCTGTGACGTCACCATGACGTCACAGCCCTTTTTCTTTTCTTTTTCTTTTAAATTTTAGTTTAAACTAAATATGACAGGTGGGACCCAGCTGTCAATTTAAAAACAGAAAATCAACTTAAGTTAATAAATCAATAGCTTTTAATCTATTAATCAGAAAAATAGAAATTATATACCAAAATGATTAGAAAAATATAATCTAGATGATTATCAACTTTTTTAAAAAGTATGTGATAAAGTTTAAAAATTAATATTTTCTTTAATTAAATTAAATCATTTAAAATTGTGAAAAATAGGAAATAATTCATAAAATCAGAAAAATACAAGTTATATACCAAAATGCTCCAAATGACATATACAACTCATCTATGATGTTTACAAAGTCATTTGACCAAGTTTTAATGTGTGCAATGTTTTGCCTAGTCATTTAATTCATTTAAAATTAATAAATTAATAGTTTATTCAAATATTTTCAGAAAGCATTGAATAATATACCAAATTAAAGATAAAATCATTTCCAATTCAAATATATCAAACATAAAACATTTTGTTGAACTTATAAACTTGTTACACAAGGTATAATGGAACCTGATAATAGTCTATTAGAACCATAAACAACTATCACAAACATTATTTTCTTTATTAATAAAACCCCATGTTTTCACACGTACTAAAACCTATCATCACAAGTCATTAGCAAGTATTGTGATGATAGAGTTAGCTGTACTAGTTCATCATTTTCAACTAAACTCATTGTCATTAGCTTTACCCTTTTGGAGTATAAAATCAAACATGTTTATTACCTTTCCAATAATTGTTTACCATGTGCTAAGGTCTTGTTGCTTAACCATGTTATAACATTTCCACCTAAACATAATAACAAGTGTTTGTTCAATAAAAGTGAAACACACTTAAGCCTAAAATAAATAACAACATCACCACAAGTAATGAAACAACTCTAAGTCACCTAACAATTGTGTGATTACGTTATCGTTTCAAACGTGGCTTACACTTGTAAGCCGGGGTAGTTTCCAGGGTAATTCGCGATGCATCTCATTACTATGCATGTATCATCCTTGCCAGTGTTTTCTGTAGTCCTTACCGGGACTACTTTGCTATCTTTCAGATGTTTGGATTTCTCTACGCAACCCTCGAACCAGAAGACCAGGATTATTATTGTTATTTCAACATCAGGCAAGTTCATCACTTGCTCATATCCTTTGCAGTACTTCATAACAAACTAATTGCAAAAACCCTATCGTATTATCACCTACTCTCAAAAGAATGCATGATCCTATTTTATAATAATATGACTAATTGAATGACTACCCGAGTGGTAGTGTTCTGTTTGGTGGGCGGATGAAACCATGGTAAGATGAATAGGTCAAAGGAAGGTTCCATCTGCATGGGAACGTATTACCTAGGAATTAACAACAACTGCCGTCAGGATTCTTGCGCCGTAAATTCGCGTTGACCATGGATCTTTTGTGGGGGGAGTAAGTCAGCCGTGATACTTCTCTCGTTCGCATGTCAACGGACTAACAGAGACGTACGCTGTAGGTCTTGCGAGACTACATGCACATGGGTGGGAGCCCTTACGTCCCACAGGCTCTGGGGTCTATGAGTGTCTGCCAGGGGCGCGTAGATCTCCATCGTGAGGGGTGGAATCAGGCGTTCAACCTGCTGGCAGAAATGGGTGGGCATGCGTTGTGCGGAGAAGCACGGTTTGGCTTGGACCAACTACCGGGCCCCACACCTGAGTGGGAGTGGACAGGATCTCGAGCCTGGTTGTGCAACATGGTCTTGGTCGTCCATGGGTAAAGTAACGCACCTCTGCAGAGTGTAAAAGGATGTGACATGTTACCCCTTGTTCCGGGAAGGAGCTGCGAACGCCGCAGGAAAGGCAACTCCATGAAAGTTCTAATCCTGTGAAGATCTGGCGGGCATAGTTTTCAGAATTAAAAGCAACCTCTTGAAGAAAGTTTTACAAAACCTTGCATTAGCTTATGACTCTTTCGAGTCTAAAGCTGTAGTTAGTGCATCAACCACTCACTATATATCATAAACTTGCTGAGTAACGCTCGTTACTCATTCTATCCCGTTTGACCCCTGCTTAGAGATGAAGCCCTATTGAAGTCGTCATCGAGAAGCCATCGCTGTCTAATGGATCTAAGTGGAGTGATCTACTACTCAGACGGTAAAGTATCATCATCAACAACGCTGGTGGAGGGCAAGCTATCAAGGTGTAGTTAGAGTCCCTTCTTGGACTTAGTAGTTCTAAGCCATGGATTAGGGCTGACATCAGCCGTAGTGGATTAGTTCTGAGCTAGAGTTCTTCTCCGGCTTGGAGCTTCGAATTGTTTCTTCTGATGTTTCTTTTGCAGGAGATCTTCTTGATGCATTAAGGAGATTCTCAAGATTTTGTAATGAGGTTTGTATCCTATACTTTTGCCTGGTCCCGCTGTGTTTCTGTTGTACCACTCTGAGAGATGTAATATTCACAGATAAGTCCTTCTGTGAGTATTATGTCACTGACTTGCACACTACACATGCAGTGGTGTGCTGGGTCACCACAGGTGGTATCAGAGCGAAGCGATCTTAGGTCTAAAATCTTTTAGGAGATCTGTAGGTTGGTAAAGATTATAGGAAGCCATCTTATCTAAACCACACTTCCTATCACTATGATGATCATTCACTTGAGAATGATATAATCATACTTGGATAGAATGTTCTTACTCAACTTGAGTAAATATACTTATCTATTTTCTTAATACCTAGGTATGAATAGTTAGAAGCTTAGTAAGTACTAGTACCATTTATAAAAAGAATTCTGACATAGTCAGAGATGATCAAGTCACACAAATGATTACCCATTTTATGAATGTATAGGATTGAGTAGAACATGGTATAGGTTAAGTATGGGGTTATCAAGAATGGATGCTGAGAATCATTAAGAGTTATTAAAGCCATGGTAACTATGGGGTACATACCATATCCTTAGTTATCAAGTACAGAGGTGAATCACAATAGTATAGAATAGAATTAGGAGAAGGCATAAGCATTGATGGAAGCTACATTACTACTCCTACGATGTGATCAACACCATGAAGGATCAACCGATACCATGAGAAGCTTATCATAATCCAGATGAAGTAATTGAAATACATAATACTTAGTTCGGTATGGAACCAAGTTAGACAACAACTACTATAGGATCATTTTGTCTTGGTTTATTCCATTGCACTAAGGCATGCAATTGGAGTAATTACCGGGGCAAAGAGTGGTGGTGTAGACTAGGATTACAAGGTACTATATACCTGCTTGTAGTGTATAGCAGTTAAGAGCCTTGGTACTTGAGATGTTTTACTCTAAGTACTTTTATTTCACAGGCTTTTGATGCATGAGTGATAAATGCATTTGGGATTTACTGGATCTTATTTGGATCTTTGATTGACTAGATCTGTGCATGAAGATTGAACTTGATGTGCAAATGCATGTGCAAACATTGAGTTCTATCTTGATGTTACTGGTCTAGAGGGTATAGGATTAGTATGAGAGCGGTCTGAAATATCAGCTGATGAAAGTAACCACCAAAGCTCTAGAAGACCAGAAAGTCAAGAAGGAAGATGACAATGAAGACACTGATGGGAATGGACCACATTCCACATCTTGTTTGGAGTTGGTGATCTACTACATCAACACATGGTGAGCTACCACAAGTGATGCCAAGAAAATATTATGAGTAGTTATATCATAAAAGGAAACATGTACAAGTTTGATAAATCAACTTATAGAGTTGTCCAGTAGAAGTCAAAACCCAAAGGTGTAGAAGGACCATAGGAAGTAACCAGTGGAATAGGTTATAGTCACCTATTGGAAAGAGTTAAAACTCGAGGAAACTCGAAGATATCTTCACTAATAATTGAGTTTAAGTCAATGTACACTACATCGTACAAGTTTCTTTGAGCAGTATTCCTCTTGAGACTATTAGATTGAACCAAATGGAGTCCTAAACACAGACAATACCCATTGTACTGGAAGAATCATATTGGTTATTCATCACCTGGTGAATGTACCAAATGTTCTTCAGAAAGTTGTGAGGGATAGGAAACCATACCTATTCATCGGAGAATGAAACTTGGTATCCACTATGTGGTGGAAATACCACGTGTTCTTCGTGAGACTACTAGGAAGGCCTAGTAACAAGACAGAGTTGTCCTAACAACTGGCATACCATTAGATTATTATGCAAGACAGTGGAAGGTGAACAATCAAGACAAGAGGCTACACATGCCAAGGTCAACACCAGAAAAAGATGTGAAGATTCAACGGTCTATAGAATTTCTCTCTACCTATCTTTACGTGAGAAAGGTTGAACTTCGGGACGAAGTTCTTGTTAAGGGGGAGATACTGTAATATCCCAGTGTTTGGGAAGTTATAAGGATCTAAATTTAATATGTGCCTTTGCATAGCATGCATCTAAAAGTACGGGAAATTTTGGCGCGAAAGTTTAAAAGAATCAAAGTGACCAATGTTTCACTTGACATGATGAAATAGGTCTAGTTCATCTAGTCAGGAGTACTTTTGGAGTGATCTTTATAACATAGCATCTTTACAAAACCCAAATCTTCTGGTTACACAAACCATAATTGGTTGTGACCAACACAAATTCTCCACCACCTAAACCTCAAGTCTATAAGTGACTTGGGATAATTCACTAGGTATCTAGAACTCAAAGAGGGGTGAGAATCCAAATCTCATAAATGATGATCACACTTTCACTAATGAGTAATGCATAACTGAAGCATCTCATCAACAGAGGTGTTGTGTCCCCTCAAACAATAACTTTTAAGTTATCAACCATTCACACAACATCCTTCCAATTTATTTAGTACCTATTAAGTAAACCTTCATAAGTAAATAACAAAGTTTCAATAGAACACAAGTGATACAAACAAGTCCTAATTTAAAACCCACAAGTGGGAAATGATCTAATAATTGTATTAACATATTTATCGAATATGTACATATCTCCTCAACCATAAAAGAAGTATCTAAAAGAAGAAATAAATCTTCTTCAACTAATATTAAACCTTGATCATTACATATGATATTCCCAAATCTATATATCTGCATTAAGAATAACAAAGTTAATAAAGTGATGAATATAAAGTAGATCATGACACATGGGAGAATAAATAACAACTTTGACATAAGTTCTTAAACCTCAATAACTATCACATTCTCATTGTTTCAATCATCTTATACAAGTGAGCATATGAAATCTCAACACCTCAATAAACCATTTGATAAGCTTACTATTAAGTCATCATTCCATAAGCATTCCAAACTTCTATTCAAATCAATCTTCAACAAATAAAGTATCTTTGGATACAAGTATTGAGTAACAACAAATTATAACCTCTAATAGAGTGGTAGTAAATTGAAAATTAAGTAAACCAATCATGTATGATATAAGAACATATCTTATGGGAAATAAAATAAGAAGTTTATGGAAGGATAACAAAAGCTTGAGCTAACTCTTAATCTAGATCTTGATATGTTGTCTAGACCATTCTATCTTGTTTTCCAATCTTCTCTAAGTTATTCTGCAAGAGAAGCACCCACAAGAGAAGAGGAACTATCACAGGAAGATCTTCAAGAAGATTATTTAGAGTGTTCTAGAAGTGCTACTCTAACCTACTATAAGGGAATTTGGAAACTCTTATACCTTGATCTGATCTTATTAAACCTCTTGAAATAGTATGAGATTCCAATGTTAGTGCTATATAGAAGTAGTTTGATAACAAGCCTTGCAACCTTGTTAACAGATCACTTTTGTATACTCAAACAATTGAGTGTCATACACCAACAAACAGAATATTGAATAACCTAGTACATCTCAGTCTCTTGTATATGAAAAGTAATTTGGGGACAAGCCTTGCAAACTTGTCAACAGATTCTTCTTATATGCTTAAGGCTAACTGATGACATAAACTACACCTACACTTCTTTTATCATTAACCAATAGAAAGAATAACACTAAGGAAACAAGAAACCACAATCTAATCATCTAAGTAAAATCTTTGCTTGGAATAACTGTTTGTTCTCACCACAAGGGTGAGATAGTGGAAGATTGAATCCAAGAGATGATATTACTTGCAATTGATACAAGGTGAAAACAGAAGACTAGTGGCAACTAGAGAGAAGAACATCAAGCAACAGAAGAGCACAGGAATCAACACTGCCTCAGTAAGGGAGCATAAGTATTTATCCAGTAAATCATTAGGATATAATAGAGAATCAATAACCTATGTCAAGCTCAACAGAGATAAGGAACAAATAGTAACTCTCTTAGATGGAAACAAGTATCCATTAAGAAATAACAACAAGGTTTTGCATCCACATGTTTTGATATGTGGAGGTAAATGAAAACAAGCTTAATACCTTGTTTTCCAAATCCTTTTCATAGATGAGATTAACAGGTGATAATAAAAATTCATCTACATATAACCCTGTAAATGATTACATGTTCCAAAACAACATGAGATAGTATCCACATTTGGAAGTTGGAGAAAAACAAACAAATGAGGTCTCAAAGCCACACATGTTTCCATTTAATCAAGTACTATGAAAACAACAAAGATACATGAAGGAAAACAAGTCTATCCATCTACTAAAATCATTTGGCATGCTCTAGAATAAATCTCCCTACATGGTGATTTTGTGAACAATGCATAAAAGAAAAACACTACTAAGTAATTTACCAAACTCTTTCCTAAGAGAATTTCAATTAAAATTATGAAGAGTTTCAGTTATGAAAATTACAAAGTTTACAAAAGAAAACAAGTGTGTTTACTAATCAAAGTATTTGGTAGTATTTGGGAGAATACTCCATATTGGGTGAATTTTCCATAACACATAAAAACAATACTATGTAGTGTTATGAAACTATTTTCCAAAAGAGATTGTATCCCAATTTGTCCAATTATGATTACACCACTTTATTAATCACATGATTATGGTGTTTCATCATAATGATCGTGCCTAAATTAATTTTAAAGCCATTTAATCAAATAAATGGTGAGAAATAACAAACACCACTTAATCTAGCACCCTAAGTATAAAATTCAAATCTTGCTCAAAATTGATAAATAAAAATATGGTGAGCTTGGAAATTTAATAAGGATTCCAAAACTGATTTTTATTAATTTTTATCTTCATGAAAAGGTCCTGAAAACAATGTTTTCTTCTCAGTTTTTAAGACAGAGGGACCAATTTGTAATATTTAGAGCCTATAGGGGGTATCGAAATTGGGCAATTCTTTTCCTTTCTTCTTCCTCTGCCAGAAGGCAGAGGAGAAGCAACGCCGTGGCAGCACCGTCGCTGCCACGTATGGTTTATCCGTCCTCGTCGAGGATAAGAAGGAGAAGGTCTCCGTGACCATCTTCCCTTCTCCCTCCCTCACTCGCTCATTCTCTCTCTCTGTAAAGACCTCACAAAACTGAAACCCTAACCCACGGTCACCGCGCCGCGCCGTCGTCTCCGGTCACCTCCTCTCGAATTGAGACGCCCACGAGGTTCATCGTCCTTCTCTTCACCTCCTCAACGACTCACAGAAGCCGGGATGGCCTAGACGCGCAGATCGGCCACCTCTTCTTCACCGTCGGCCGTGGGCCAATCATGGACAACGCCGCCGATACCGACCTCATCGAGCTACTCCGTCCACTCCACTGCTACGGAGGTGAGTCTGGGAGCACTCCGGCGCCTCCCGTTCGTTTCGTGGTCACTGAAATCGTCGGGCCGACGAGTGCCGTGTTGCGCCGCCGCGCCGGTGGTCGCCGGAGTTACTCCGGTGACCATTTGGTGGAAGCGACACCCTCTACGGGTTCCTGGGGATCTCCCCGAGTCGATGAACCCCGCGGATTGCACCAATTTCTGGTGAAACGTGCAATTGCTAAGCATCTGTGAAGATTTGGGGCCGGTGACATCACCTGTGACGTCACCATGACGTCACAGCCCTTTTTCTTTTCTTTTTCTTTTAAATTTTAGTTTAAACTAAATATGACAGGTGGGACCCACCTGTCAATTTAAAAACAGAAAATCAACTTAAGTTAATAAATCAATAGCTTTTAATCTATTAATCAGAAAAATAGAACTTATATACCAAAATGATTAGAAAAATATAATCTAAATGATTATCAACTTTTTTAAAAAGTATGTGATAAAGTTTAAAAATTAATATTTTCTTTAATTAAATTAAATCATTTAAAATTGTGAAAAATAGGAAATAATTCATAAAATCAGAAAAATACAAGTTATATACCAAAATGCTCCAAATGACATATACAACTCATCTATGATGTTTACTAAGTCATTTGACCAAGTTTTAATGTGTGCAATGTTTTGCCTAGTCATTTAATTCATTTAAAATTAATAAATTAATAGTTTATTCAAATATTTTCAGAAAGCATTGAATAATATACCAAATTAAAGATAAAATCATTTCCAATTCAAATATATCAAACATAAAACATTTTGTTGAACTTATAAACTTGTTACACAAGGTATAATGGAACCTGATAATAGTCTATTAGAACCATAAACAACTATCACAAACATTATTTTCTTTATTAATAAAACCCCATGTTTTCACACCTACTAAAACCTATCATCACAAGTCATTAGCAAGTATTGTGATGATAGAGTTAGCTGTACTAGTTCATCATTTTCAACTAAACTCATTGTCATTAGCTTTACCCTTTTGGAGTATAAAATCAAACATGTTTATTACCTTTCCAATAATTGTTTACCATGTGCTAAGGTCTTGTTGCTTAACCATGTTATAACATTTCCACCTAAACATAATAACAAGTGTTTGTTCAATAAAAGTGAAACACACTTAAGCCTAAAAGAAATAACAACATCACCACAAGTAATGAAACAACTCTAAGTCACCTAACAATTGTGTGATTACGTTATCGTTTCAAACGTGGCTTACACTTGTAAGCCGGGGTAGTTTCCAGGGTAATTCGCGATGCATCTCATTACTATGCATGTATCATCCTTGCCAGTGTTTTCTGTAGTCCTTACCGGGACTACTTTGCTATCTTTCAGATGTTTGGATTTCTCTACGCAACCCTCGAACCAGAAGACCAGGATTATTATTGTTATTTCAACATCAGGCAAGTTCATCACTTGCTCATATCCTTTGCAGTACTTCATAACAAACTAATTGCAAAAACCCTATCGTATTATCACCTACTCTCAAAAGAATGCATGATCCTATTTTTATAATAATATGACTAATTGAATGACTACCCGAGTGGTAGTGTTCTGTTTGGTGGGCGGATGAAACCATGGTAAGATGAATAGGTCAAAGGAAGGTTCCATCTGCATGGGAACGTATTACCTAGGAATTAACAACAACTGCCGTCAGGATTCTTGCGCCGTAAATTCGCGTTGACCATGATGTTTTGTGGGGGGAGTAAGTCAGCCGTGATACTTCTCTCGTTCGCATGTCAACGGACTAACAGAGACGTACGCTGTAGGTCTTGCGAGACTACATGCACATGGGTGGGAGCCCTTACGTCCCACGGGCTCTGGGGTCTATGAGTGTCTGCCAGGGGCGCGTAGATCTCCATCGTGAGGGGTGGAATCAGGCGTTCAACCTGCTGGCAGAAATGGGTGGGCATGCGTTGTGCGGAGAAGCACGGTTTGGCTTGGACCAACTACCGGGCCCCACACCTGAGTGGGAGTGGACAGGATCTCGAGCCTGGTTGTGCAACATGGTCTTGGTCGTCCATGGGTAAAGTAACGCACCTCTGCAGAGTGTAAAAGGATGTGACATGTTACCCCTTGTTCCGGGAAGGAGCTGCGAACGCCGCAGGAAAGGCAACTCCATGAAAGTTCTAATCCTGTGAAGATCTGGCGGGCATAGTTTTCAGAATTAAAAGCAACCTCTTGAAGAAAGTTTTACAAAACCTTGCATTAGCTTATGACTCTTTCGAGTCTAAAGCTGTAGTTAGTGCATCAACCACTCACTATATATCATGAACTTGCTGAGTAACGCTCGTTACTCATTCTATCCCGTTTGACCCCTGCTTAGAGATGAAGCCCTATTGAAGTCGTCATCGAGAAGCCATCGCTGTCTAATGGATCTAAGTGGAGTGATCTACTACTCAGACGGTAAAGCATCATCATCAACAACGCTGGTGGAGGGCAAGCTATCAAGGTGTAGTTAGAGTCCCTTCTTGGACTTAGTAGTTCTAAGCCATGGATTAGGGCTGACATCAGCCGTAGTGGATTAGTTCTGAGCTAGAGTTCTTCTCCGGCTTGGAGCTTCGAATTGTTTCTTCTGATGTTTCTTTTGCAGGAGATCTTCTTGATGCATTAAGGAGATTCTCAAGATTTTGTAATGAGGTTTGTATCCTATAGTTTTGCCTGGTCCCGCTGTGTTTCTGTTGTACCACTCTGAGAGATGTAATATTCACAGATAAGTCCTTCTGTGAGTATTATGTCACTGACTTGCACACTACACATGCAGTGGTGTGCTGGGTCACCACAAACTTGATATGTAAATGAGTGTGATGTCGGCAAACCTCCCCCAAGCTTAGGCTTTTGGCCTAAGCGGAGATCAATCCCAAGAGAGCCAAGAAGTGGTGCCCCCATAGTGCGACGACGATGAGCCATCCTCCTGGTATGAATTCAAGAACGCCCTGGTGTAATACACGGTGTATTCCTCGGAGGGTGCATCATGCCCTGCCTGATACTCGGGGTCGTGTTGCATATGGAAACCACGCAAGCGTAGCTGCTTGCCCAGCTCCTCCTTTGGGCGTGACCACACCCCCTGTGAATACCAAACAAACCAGGATGCAGCAAAGGGACTTCCCTTTCATCTCCATCAGTAAATAAACTCTATATACTAGATTTCCAGCCTAGAGTTAGCAGTGACAAAATAATGAGTTTTCATGGTAGCAAGATCAAGTCTCTATGGAGCTAATAACACATCATTGGGAGCAAGAGAAAGGTTTAGAGCAGTTAACATACCTGTAGCAATAATACCCCCATAAATTGGTCGTCTAGCAGCTAAGCAGCAAGCAATGAGAGAACTAAGGTTGTACTTATGATTATAATTAAGTGCAGCTGCCAGAAAAGCTAAATGGTAGTTTGAAATATTACTAGTGTTCTCCCTACCAAGAACACTAGTAGCAAGATAGTCAGTAAAGTATCTAATGACGGGGCACTGAATGTTTCTTATCTTTCCACGCTGGGCTGCACGGTCATCATCATTTGTAACCCCTCGGTAGAGCTCCAGCAAATCAGCGGGTCGTGCCTGAATCTTCCTTGATGTCCCAATCATGTTGATACCTATGATGCTACAAAATCTTGCCAATGACATAGTGAAAGGCCTATCATATATTTTGAATGCAATAGATGGGTTATAATGAGAGTTGTCCAAAGTAAATCTCTCAACAAAAGTTTTCTTTAATATAGCATATTGAGGGCTTTCATCATTCATGTAATTAGTTGGACCAACCCTACCAACCAACTGCAAGAAATCCTCAAGGAATCCTGCATCATTTAAAAAGTTATAACAAGGGAAAGTAGATGGATGTGCATCTCCATCATCTCCAGCATCGTCAATTCTCGGTGCAATGAGATTTTCAATGTAAGATGGTCTTAGCAGAGTAGCTGATTGTGAAGGCCTTGACCTCCTAGGTGCATGACTCTCAAAGATTTCTCCAAAGGTGTGGTTATGCATCCTCTTTTTCTGAAATTGTTAGCAAGCATCACAAAAATTGATTTCAAGCAACCATGTGATAGAAACTACTATAGAGACTTGTAAGAGGGCTATACATGCATCAAAACTAATTTATTTTCACACAAATCAAGCATGCTAGCTCACACAACCTGTCACCTATAGTACCAATATACTCCACTAAACAATATTCTATTTGGATAATCGGAGGAGTCACATACCAGAGAGAAAATGCCCCAAATTTCAGCAACAAAGATGGGCTGGGCAAAGAGATCAAAAATTCGCGAAGAAGCACAGCAAGAGATCGGATTCCAGGAATGTTTTCGAGTTTGGGTGAGAGAGTGCAGTGTTTGGTAGGGAGGAGAGCAAGCGGAGGGCTAAGGGGCCCCACACCATTGGATGACGCTCCCAGGGGCCTACCCGCGCCACCGGTGGTGTGCATGCATGGTGGGTCCCCCTGGGGTGCCCCAGGTGCATCTATGCCTCATTTTAACGTAGAAATTTAATATATTTTTTTTGGAATTTTTAGAGAAACTTTATTTTTGAGCAATTTCCAGAATTTAATAAATGATTATAAACCAGGAAAACAATTTTGGAATGATGGAAAACAAAACCAAAACGAGAGCTAATGAGGTTCGAAGACTCTCCAACAAGCAAATAACCCGTGGAAACATTGGAAAACATAGTGAAAACATAATTGGGGATGGTAAAAACATGATTAACAACAGTAAACAATGTGAAAACATGGTGAAAACATGATTCAGGAAGGTGAAAACATAATTATACTAAAGTAACATGGTGAAAATATGGTGAAAACATAGTGAAAACATTGGTTTCTTCCTTCAAAATCACTTTGCTAACAAGGTTGATCAAGTCTTGTTACCAAAACAATTTTTTTCATGAAGAAAAACTTTGCTTTCACTAAATGATTATGTTACCTCAACCTTGATAGACATAGTCCCAATCATGACAATCTCATATTCTTTTTGTGGCATTAGAATGGCACAATAAAATTCTCCAATGTTTTCAATTGAGTATAGACCATATTTCCTATCAATCTTCTTGGGAAAATAAACTGTGTGCTCTTTATCATTAACATTAAAAGTTACTTTTCCTTGATTGCAATCAATAACAGCCCCTGCAGTGTTAAGAAAAGGTCTCACAAGAATTATAGACATATTATCATCTTCAGGCATTTCGAACACAATAAAGTCAGTTAATATCAAGCAACTAGTAGCCACTTGAACAGGAACATTTTCACATATACCCACAGAAATAGCAGTAAATTTATCAGCCATTTGCAAAGATATATCAGTTGGTATCAAATTTTCCATAGAGAGTCTCTTATAGAGAGAAAAAGTCATAACACTAACTCCAGCTCCTAAGTCACATAAAGTAGTTCTAACATAATTATTTTTAATAGAACAAGGAATATTGGGTATACCTGGATCTCCAAGCTTCTCTGGGACCTTACCATTAAAAGAGTAATTAGCAAGCATAGTGTAAATTTCCTCATTAGGAATTTTCCTTTTGTTAGAGACAATATCTTTCAGATATTTAGAATAAGGAGGCGACTTAATAGCATCAGTTAAAGGAATTTGAAAAAACAAAGGTTATATCAAATCACAGAAGTTGTTATAATGTTCTTCTTCCTTTGATTTGTGTTTATTATTAGGTAAAGGAATTGATTTTTATACCCAAGGTTCTCTCTCATTACCATGTTTATTAGCAATGAAATCCTCCTTAGTGTACTTTGCATTTTTATTTTGCTTTTCAGGTTCAACTTTGATGGCTGACGTTGGTAAACACCAAGAGAAAGGTTGTGAAGAGTGCAGCGGAAAGTTTTCCCTCAGAAAAGAAACCAAGGTTGAATTGACCAGTAGGAGGGCAAGCAATCTCTGAAGGTTGATGCGGCTAAGATGGAAAGGCGCACTCTCGGATCAGAAGCAACGAGGAACCTACACAACACAATCAAATCACTTTGCCCCAACGAAGCAGTGAGGTTGTCAATCTCACCGGTTTTGCTAAACACAAAGAGGTTAAACGTATGGTGTGGAAAACAATATGAGAACAATATGAAAGCAGTAGCAACAGTGTGAAAACAGTGGAAGCAGTGTGAAAGCAGTGGAAACAGTGTGTGTATTATCAATATGAGAAAATGGACTGGGGTCCACAGTTCACTAGAGGTGTCTCTCCATAAAATATAGCTAACATGCATGGTGAACAAATTACAGCTGGGCAATTGGCAGATAAAGAACATGCATGACATAAAGATTACTATGAGATTCATCCAGACATTACAACAAAATACATAGATCATCATCCAACTACATCTATGACTAATAATCCACCCTTTGAATATCATCTGAACAAACATTGGGTATTAAGTTGCAAGCAACGGATAATCGCAGTAGGCAAAGTGTGTAATGCAAACTAAGTAAACATCGTTGTTTTCTCCCTAATGGAAACAACACATCCTCCATCCGTCACATTTCTGTCACTCGAGCACAGATGCAAAGGAGGCATGACCCACTATCGACCATAAATACTCCCTCTTGGATTCACTAGAATCTACTTGGCTAGAGCATCTACTAACAATGGAGATCATGCAAGATCATAAATAACATACACATGAAGATAACATGATAGATTGATAATCAACAAACATAGCATTCAATAATCATCGGATCCCAGCAAACACAACATGTAGCATTACAAATAGATGATCTCGATCATGTGAGGCAGCTCACGAGTTCTAAACATGAGGCATAAGGTGGAGAGTACAACCATCTAGCTACTGCTATGGACCCGTAGTCCAGGGATGAACTACTCACGCATCACTCCAGAGGCGGGAATGGTGGTGTAGACCCCTCCGGTGATGAATTCCCCTCTCGACAGGGTGCCGGGGAGAGCTCTAGAACCCTCCCAATCTCGGGTTGATGATGACGGTGGCCTTGGGTGTTTCTCGGGAAGAAGTGATATATTTTTAGGGTTGTCGTATCAGGTTGAATAAATAGGCGAAAGGGCAGAGGCGGTGGAGGCTGAGGGGCCCCACACCACCCCCTGGCGCGGCCAAGGGGGGCCGCGCCACCCTATGGTGTGGGCCCCCCGATCCCCCCCCCCCCTCTCCGGGTCTCTTCGGGACTTTGTGGAACCTCCGGGATTTCTAAGACTTCCGGGCTTCAAATTTTCCAATTCCAAGAATATTTCCAGAACAATTTTTCTGAAACTAAAAAATAGAAGAAAACAGGAAACTGGCTCTCTGGCATCTTGTCAATAGGATAGTCCAGAAAATCGATAAAAATGACATAAAGTGTAGAGAAAACATGTGGGAAACAATAAGAAAACAACATGGAACATCAGAAATTAAGGATACGTTTATGACGTATCAACATCCCAAGCTTAGTTCCTACTCGTCCTCGAGTAGGTAAACGACAAAACAAATAATTTCTGAGGTGACATGCTACCGACATAAACTTGATCATAAAAATGTAAAAGCATAAGTAAACTGAGATCATAGAACTTCAACACAAGCATGATAAATTAAAATTTAATAATAAAGCATAGAAATCACTTTGCATCATGAGAAGTAACTCAAATAAAAGATCATGAATAACAATGCAAAGAAAGATATATGTTTGTTTCAAGTATAGATAGAACATGTCAAAGTGATATTTCGCTAGTCCTTAAGAGTGGGGCAAAACATAAATGCCAGGACACCTTCAAAGTTCATTAGGAAGACTAGAACAAATAATTCGAGAACAAACAATACCACATCATGAATCAATTAATAATGTTTTTGGGACAAATGCACATAAAACTTAGAATGGCAAAAATGCTCTCTCAACTGTGCATGAAGTTAGAAGATGGAGACTCAACATAAAAGTAAAAGAAAGGTCCTTCGCAGAGGGAAGCATAGATCACTCATGTGCTATAGCTTTTATTTTATTAAAAAGGGGTATAAAAACTTGACACTCCTCCCAACCATCTTTCACAAACCACGGCTAACCGAATCCTCGGGTGCCTGCCAACAATCACATACCGTGGAGGAGTGTCTATATTTTAAGAGAGGTGCATGCTTATGTCAACGAATGGTAAACAGAAAATACAGTACGTCACAAGCCAACTAAACTTCACAAGAGCGTCTCCCATAGAAGTACGCATCTGGTTAGAAGGTCATTCCCCTTTCTCTTTTGTTTACACAATTATGCTTTGACTGGTAAATCAGGGGCAAAATAGTGAAGAGAATTTGTGTTATTAATTTGGGGCTGGGCACCCCGCTGCCAGCTCTTCTATCATTGGATAAGCGGATGAAGCCACTAGTCCAGGGTGTGAACGTCCAATCAAAAAGTGAGATAAAGATTCTCTATTTAAGTCCTCATGAGCTAAAACAGGAGCACAAAAAAGGAGTAATTTTGAAAGTTTTGAAGGTAACAAATGAGCAATTTACTTTGGAGTGGTGGTTAATTACCACATGTTGGTAAGTATGGTGGACACAATGGGAAAACTTGGTTTTAGGGAGTTGTATGCACGAGTAGAGCTCATACTCAGTACATGTGGAGGCTAGAAAAAGACTGGGAGCGACAAATCAACAGAGCATAAGAGCCATAATCATGCATAGCGACATAAACATCATTAATAAAAGCATAAGTGGTACCACAAGTTCAAAAAATAAATGATCATAGAGTCTATTTGTGACTGGTTCATAGTCATAAACATGGTGTGAGAATGCGCCAAGTCAACAAAATAAAACATCCAAAGGAGAACACCATAAATTTATGCTTCAATATGACGAGAACAACTCATGATTCTTTCAATGGAACATTAAACACTCTCGGATATTTTAGGCTAATCATGCTACTCAATAACCACAAGGCTTTAAAACTAAAATAACATCTAGCATGATATGATAAATTTCTAGCCACAGTCTATACAAGCTTCTACTTGCACCGTCAAAAATTCTACCTCAAGCAGCAGTTTCTTCTCCCAACAAGCACCATACAAATCATGCTTTAACGAAAACTCTCTACATGCTACAGCAAGCAAACATTAGTGGAATCACATAACACTACTAAAACAAACAACTCTGAATAAGATATGCAATGAAAACGAGACCTAAACAGGAATTTTTGCAGTAACTAGAAGAAAACTAAGAATACTAGGATCATGAAAACGAGACCTAAACAGGAATTTTTGCAGTAACTAAGAATACTAGCAAGTATTCAAACGAAAAAGCGGAGCATGTCTCTCTCCCAAAAAAGGAATTCTAGGATCCAACTATATTATTGCGGCAAGGAAAACAAAAGAAAAAAAAGAAAAAAAATAGACGCTCCAAGTAAACTTCATATGATGTGACCGAATAATAATATATTTTCACGAGAAGTGAACTGGTAGATAGTTGATGAAGAAGGGGATGCCTTGGGCATCCCCAAGCTTAGATGCTTGAGTCTTCTAACAATATGCTTGGATGAACCACGGGGGCATCCCCAAGCTTTTACCTTGCACTCTTCTTGATCACATATATCACCTCTTCTCTTGACACTTGAAAACTTCCTTCACACCACACTCAAACAGTAATTCGCATTAGAGGGTTAGTGCAAGAAATAAAAATCCATTGGTTCTGTATGGCACAAGTGCTATTGATACTTTTAAACATTAGCTACATCCACTGATGTTTCGTGAAGCAAAGAAATCCACTTGACATCGCAAAAGAGCAAATGCAAGAAAAAGGCAGAATCTGTCAAAACAAGAACTATCTGTAAAGTCAAAAAAATTCGAGGCACTTAGATTGCTCAGATCAAAAAAATTAAAGAACGAAAAAATTGTGGAATTAGCTGAGTAATAAGAACAAAAAATTTCAGATCATTTTGAGCTTCCAGGATTTTATATGATTTTTTACGGTGTACAGCAGAAATCTGTTTCCCGCGCAGAAATCCGAAAACCAACTCCAACTCTCGTCAGAAACCTCACTTGGCACTACTAAAACATGAAAAGAAAGATACAAAGGATTTGCTACAGAAGTATACAACCCCTTGACACAAATAAAATAGAAAAAATAAAGCAAAAATAAAACCATGGGTTATCTCCAAAGAAGTGGTTTTCTTTAACGCATTTTAGCTAGGCCCAGAAAAATGGAATCAAGTATTTTCAGGTGAAGAAGCATCCAAATTGTTACGAAGCTTACGTTTACCTTTCTTACCCTTATTATTTTTAGGGAAGTGATGGTTCAAGCATGATTTTGAGGTGAAACTCATGGTACCTTTCCCCATATCAGTAGTTGCTCCTAAGAGGTTCAGCAGAGATCTTCCAAGGGTAATTTGTCCCCCTCCTGCACATTCAATAACAAGATAATCAGTGGGGACCGTTTTTCCTAGGAGTTTTGTAAACACTCCCTCAACTATCCCAATGAGAAATATAGTGGTGTTATTAATGAGAGGAATTTCTTCTCCTCCTACCACAGTATCCAAAGCATATCTATAACAAAGAAAAAGACCGAAGTAAAAGCTACAAAGAAACATACTTAGACCGAAGTAAAACTCTAGATCAAGCTTCCTTAAAACTCTCATCACTCCCTTGTTTGAAAGTGAAGATAATTTCCTCATGTGACATGGTAACAGGAACAGAAGTACTCATTTTAACAAGACTAAAAAACAGGAATAAAACTAAAGCTAGAATAAGAACTATTTTTTGTGTGTTTTGATAAAGAGAAGAAAACAAGAAAAAATAAAATAAAAAAAGCAAAACAAAAAACAAAGTAAAGAGATTGGAAGTGAGAGACTCTCCTTGCAGAAATTCTCTTCCTCCCCAGCAACGGCGCCAGAAAAGCTTGATGGAGTGTAGACACACGCTCGTTGGGAGACCCCAAGCGCAAGGTGTGAACAGTGCAGCAGCAAGTTTTCCCTCAGAAAATAAACCAAGGTTGAATCGACCATTAGGAGAAAGGAGTAACTTTAGAAGGTGAATCAGCTGAGATGGCAGGGCGCAATACCGGTGCAGCAGCAACGTGGAACCTACACAACACAATTAATTCACTTTGCCCCAACA
This sequence comes from Alopecurus myosuroides, assembly GCA_028641055.1. Taxonomy (NCBI): domain Eukaryota; kingdom Viridiplantae; phylum Streptophyta; class Magnoliopsida; order Poales; family Poaceae; genus Alopecurus; species Alopecurus myosuroides. Next base: position 181,289,476 of record CM054058.1, read on the forward strand.
AAGCAGTGAGTTTGTCAATATCACTGGTTTTGCTGAATACAAAGAGGTTAAACGTATGGTGTGGAAAACAGTAGGAAACTGTAGGAACAGTATGAGAGCTATAGGTGTTTTATCAATATGGGGAAAAAGGACCGGGGTCCATAGTTCACTAGTGGTGTCTCTCTGTGAAAGATCAATAACATATGTGGTGAACAAATTACAGCTGGGCAATTGACAGAAATAAAGGCTGCACCGTAGTGCATATGCAAGACATAAAGAATACGATGTGATTCATGCGGGCATTACAACAAGATACATAGACCGTTATCCAACTGCATCTATGACTAAAAATCGACCCTACGAATATCATCCGAACAAACGTTGGGTATTAAGTTGCAAGCAACAGATAATCGAAGTAAGCAAAGTGTGTAATGTAAACAATAACATCATCTTTAGACAAAGCATTTTTGTTTTCTCCCTAATGGCAACAACACATCCTCCATCCGTCACGTTTTTGTCACTCGAGCATAGATGAAATGGAAGCATGAACCCACTATCGAGCATAAATACTCCCTCTTGGAGTTACTAAGCATCTACTTGGCCAGAGCATCTACTAACAACGGAGAGCATGCAAGATCATAAATAACATGTGCATGAAGATAACATGATAGATTGATAATCAGAAGACATAGCATTCAACATTCATCAGATCCTAGCAAACACAACATGTAGCATTACATAAATATGATCTTGAGGTACAAAGTGGAGAGAACAACCATCTAGCTACTGCTATGGACCCGTAGTCCAGGGATGAACTACTTACACATCACTTCAGAGGAGAGCTCTCCCCCTCCAGTAGGGTGCCGGGGAGAGATCCAGAACCGTCCCGATCTCGGATGATGGTGACGGCGGCCTCAGATGTTTCTCGGGAAAAAGTGGGATCCTTTTAGGGTTTTCGTCTCGGGTGGAATATATAGGCGAAAGGGCAGAGGTGGTGGAGGCTCAGGGGCTCCAGACCAGCCCCTGGCGCGGCCAGGGGGCCGCACCACCCTATGGTGTGGGCCCCCTGAGACCCCTTCCGGGTCTCTTCGGGTTTTCGTGGAACATCCGGGATTTGTAAGACTTCCGGGCTTTGAATTTTCCAATTTCGAGAATATTTCCAAAACAACTTTTCTGAAACTAAAAAACAGCAAAAAAAAAACAAGGAACTGGCTCTGTGGCATCTTGTCAATAGGTTAGTCCATAAAATCGATAAAAATGGCATAAAGTGTATGGCAAACATGTGGGAAACAATAAGAAAACAACATGGAACATCAAAAATTAAGGATACGTTTTATTTAAGCAAACATGTGGCATACAACATGGAATATAATGACAATCCACTGTGCAAAGTATATTAAAGATGATTTAAGCTTCAAGAACAACAATATAATCATCCAAGGCATCAAACTCTCACAACAACTCCTGTTAGGATCAAGTCAAGTGACAACAATATGCACATGGGAAAATCATTCAAATAATTGAGCACTCAAAATGTAGCGTTCCCACATTTAAATAATGTAAGGACACCTGTGTTATTGTGCTAGTCCCTAAATCAATTGCTAGCACCACAGTACAAAATGAAATATCATGCAAATGCATCAAATTCTATTACATCGCATGATCCAGTCTTTACAAAATAGGTTTACAACTTGCTTAGTCTTAGAAGACTAGCAGAAAACAAAGAAATACAGCGGAAAACATATTACAACATTGAGCCCATCTTCTTCATGTGCCACAGGCAAAACATGTTGGCGATAGTCTCGAGATCCTAAACGAAATCCTCACTCGTCTTCAAAAACATCTACAATATGGAATATGCAGCCACAAGGGAGTCAATACAATTTAATGTATTGGCAAGTAACAGTATGGTGGATATAAATGGCAAGACTAATACTACATGCTTATTTGGCTAAGTGGAGTTTTGGCTAAGTTTGCATAAAGCCAGTTTTCTCCTATCTTTTATCATAAAATAATTTCATCTATAACAGGTATCACTGATAGAAACCAGTGAACCTTAACTAAATTAAGGAGTACCTCTGATAGAAATCAGGATAAACTCCTACCCCTGTTCACCCATCAAAATTTTATTATGAAGTTGGCATGATGAGATTCTTCCGTCATTCCTTGTCCAGCTGCTCAAATTGTCCATGACCGGGGACACGGCTAAGATCTTAGTTTGTTGACTCTACAGAGTTTGTGCACTTTCACCTTTAGACTCAAATCAGCCCAAACATCCTATACACCTTGAGTGCATTAAGGAAAGGAGAAGATTGAGACAAGATCTTTCAGTAGAAATTCCACCACCGTCAGGCTTGACCCGTTCCAACCTATACACCCTACATCAGTTGATCAAGCACTAGTGAGTTCATTCAACTTAGTTGATCAGGACAGAGCCCATATGACTAAAGGCTGCACGGGAAGCTAGTAAACTTAGAGGGACATGGTAATCTCTTTGTTCCTGGGTGTCCATCCTCAAGTGACAACCTCAAGTGGAATAACCCTTAGACAAGGGCCCTGAGGCAACACTCAACATAAACTAGTCTTACCACTTCCACCCAGGTGTTTCATTAAACTTAGTAGTTTTATCCTCAACATATAAATAAAACATTTGAAGAGCATAGCAATTCTACTAAGTTCAATGTCTTCTATACTAGCAGGATATAAAATGATGGCTACACACTACTTGGGATATTAGCATAGCATAATATAACTTAGATAAATTTCCTACCATGCATACTACTCAAAACTCTAGTAATGCATAATAAAAATAATAGGTAGTTGATGGTGTGTTACTTGCCTTGTTGAAGTTGGTGAAGATATCACACTCTCTTCACAAAAGATCGTTGCTCTCCGTACAATCTATTCATTCAAAACATAATAACAAAATAAACAAACATGCCATCAAACAAACATACAAGTGAAGAAATCATACAAAGCAACAATCATGGCAAAAGGGGTTTAACCAAGTTGGCTAGGACAAGGTCAAGATTTTGAGTTGGAAGATTCATTCTCTCTTGGTTCAAAACTTGTTAAGGAAGTTCCAAGGGTTTACTTGAGATGGACTAGGTTGAGTTTGTAGTGATCAAACTTTATTGGAAACATATTTATGTAAGAATTTCCAAGAGTTCACCAAGGTTATCTCACTATTTCAACTAAAGTAACACATAACCATGTGTAACACTTAGTCATTTTCATCAAGTCATTTGAGTGTTATAAGTTAGTCTTTCCATTTTGGATTAAGGTAGGTCTAGGTTCCACTAAATTTATAACAAATAGAGATAACCAGATAAAGTCTTGGAATTTTCCATTTGGGTCAAGGGTTGGACAACAACAACTTGTAATTCTTCAACTTGTGTGGATTGCTCCAAGTCTTCACATACTTGTCTTCTTGAAGATCATCTTCATGCTTCTATTGTAGTCTTGTTCCTTGGATGGATTCTTCTCTTGGTATTGATAAATTCTTCATGGCTTTCACTTCACTAAATGGTTTGGGTATGGGATGGGCACAAATATCACTAAGTCAAATTGGAAAGAAATATGAAGAAAGATAGAAAGATAGAGGGAGATGTTTTCTTCTGGAGTTCTTCACACTTGTACTTCCTCGAGTTTCTTCTAGGTGTGGAGTCCAAGTCTTTTCTTAAAAACTTCTTCATTGATCTTCCTTGTAGCTCTTCATGTTGCCACCAAGTTGAAAATGAAGTTGTCTTCTTGTGCTTGAGTCTTGATCTCCATCTTGCTAACTTGATGATTTCTTGAAGCATGAAAGGGGAGTGGAGGAGTAGATAGAAACTATGGTACTAGTATTTAAGGTTCACTACTTGTTCTTATATGTTATTTACACATTTTATGGACTTGGTCTTGGCTCCAAATAGCCACAACAACAAGGAAAACAGTGATAGAAACAACTCTAAGACTTAAACAACAAGGGGGCTACTATGATGGAAGTTTTGCTAAAATACATGGTCATGGTCCAGGGGTGTCCAAAATGGTTGGGAAAAGATGTCTCTGGTTCAAGGTTACCAAATGGAGCAAAATTGCAAAAGAACTATATTGAAAATATTTATAGAATTAAATCTATATCAAAAATACTCAAATATATCACTTAATTCTAAATTACAGTTTAATTTGTTTAAATATTATTTTGGGACAGAGGGTGTGAAAGTACTCATCCTAAGGTTTCCAAAAATATTTTATTTGCAATTTTTGGATTTGTGGAATTTGAATTATGCCAAAATTCATCAAACAAGCATATTTGAATTTGAACCAATTTAACTTTGTCAATTTTGAATTTTTATAGTGCTAAAAGATTCTACACATTCTGGGGATTTCAAAAGTCTAAGTTTATCAAATTTGGCCAAGTGGTTAAAAAGTTATGATGGTTCAAAGTTCTAGGGACTAATCTGCAAAATTACAATTCTATTTTCTAATCCGGCAGAAATACAGAGATTGGGCTGCTATGCGCTGCATTGGGCGACAGATAACAGTTGGGCTTGGGCCGTCTACGTGCTGCACCGAGCGACGGATAAGGAACTTAACGCGCGCTGACGGGGCAGGCAACATGGCGCGCTGTGATTCGCTGATACCTCTTCGTTTAGAAGATCTAATCTAGGCCCTCCATCGTCGATCTAACGGGCAGAGATGAAAGGGAGCTCACCGGGCGGCGGCACTTCGCCGGAATGGAGGCAGACGGCGGTGCTGCGCACGGGTGTGGACGGCGGGGCTTCTCCGGTGGTCCTCCGGACACGGGGATGGCACGACGAGGTTCAGCTCGAGCTGGCGAGCACGATGGCTGCCACAGTGTGCTGTCTCGCTTCCGGGGGAGGTGGCGCAATGCGGATGATGACGACGCGACTCCGGTGAGCACGACACGACGCTCCCGCTGCGAGAAAAAAAAGGGATGGATCAGGTGCGTGCGCGGGACCTAGGGGAGGAAAAATGAGACAGAGAGGGGTGGCGGAGACGGGCTACGGTGGCCAGGATCGAGGTTGAACGGCGGCGGTCCCGTGCGGCTCCGGCGAGGAATTTCGAGGGCCTGGGGGCTCGATCCAGAGGGGAGCGAGAGGGGAAATTACGAGTGGTGGCCGAGCTTTAAGGGGAGGGCAAGGAGGGAATCAAATGCGCACTTAAACGCGAGTAATCACCGGATTCATTTTCGGGAAGAAACGGAAGAGAGAGGTAACGACCTGAGCTTGATGATGATGACGTCATCATGACGTCATCCAGCCTTTTTCTTTTCTTTTATTTCTGTTTTTAATATCTTTTGTTTTATTAATCCAAAAGACCTCAAAATAATTTCTAAAATCTTGTAAAATTTATATCTTTCTGTTTAGAACATTTTTATAAACTTTTGAACACATTTCACTTTTTATATTTTTTTAAATATAAATAATTACTAATAGTACTTAATGTATATTTTTAAATTAGAAAATAATAAAATGAAGTTTTGATTAAATAAAATTTCAGAGACAATAAACATGTCAAATACTATTTTTGAAATTCATTTTACCTCACTTTCATATTTTTATAAACTTAACATTTCAGTGATTTACTAATAGCAACTTAAATCCATTTTCTAAATGGAAAATTAAATAAATATAAAAGTGGCTTAAATAAAATTTAGAAAACTCCTCAAGCTTTAATATTGTTTTCAAGACCTGTTTTATGTTATTTTCAAATCAAAACATTTTATGAATACCACTTTATGTTTAAAACTTGGAATGACATTTGGATATCAATAAAAAATAGTTGTTATTCTCATAAAATAATTTTGAGGCATAGGAACTGTTAGAGGTAATAATTCTATGGTTTCCAAGTCTATAAAACATTATTCAAAGTAACATTTGATTTGAAAACATGTTATAAAATAAGGATTTCTAAGAGAAAACAATTTCTTTGAATAATGAAAATTTTGAATGGGCTTTTAGGGTTTAGGAAAATAGAGGCCTAGTGGATTCTTAATTTCAATATCATTGAAATGTGTATTGTTTTCTTTTGTTTCTTGCATCTCATTTGGTTTTTGGTGACTTACTAAACATGAAAACAAAAAGATTCAATTTTTAGTGATTTTTGGACTTTCCAAAAATCACGGATGTTACAAAAAACAAGCAAGCGTTCTGTATTGGTTTCTGGCACCAGGATGTTGTGGCTAAAAGAACATTATGGGCAGTTTGGATGGTCAATGGAAGGAAGTCTCACACAACTGAAAGTGATCATTAGACGAGAGGAAGTCTTATAATCGAAGTTATGCATGGAGTAGTGATTGCCACACAACGGATGCACATAGAGCTATAAGTGTATGAAATCTCTCCAATGGAAGTAGTGGGGGTGCATCCAACTTGCTTGCTCACGAAGACCTGGAGCTCTTTTGAGGAGGCTCATCATTCGAATATACAAGCCAAGTTATATAATGTACGTTCCCCACATAGTTATGCAAGTCATAATATGAAAACTCTCTCCAAACTAAAGTAATGATGCTAAATAATGCACAAGTGTGGAATAAGTGACAGTAGTGCTGCCCCCTATCTCTTTATTTTCTCTTTTTTGCCTGTTTCTTTCTTTTTTATTTTTCTCTTTTGGGCGTTTTCTCCCTTTTTTATATATAACCTCACTAGTAGGGGAACACTCTATTTTACAATGAATCAACACACTTTTAGCACTCATAACTCAAACTGAAATATATTTGATGCATAAAACTAAATGCTCCTGCCAGTGTAGCAGTATGCAAAATAACAGTGAAGCATGACAAGTAACTTAATGATGATGGATGTGTATGGAAATATATCTCGGAATGGCTATGGAAATGCCATGGTAGGTAGGTATGGTGGCTGTTTTGAGGAAGATAAATTTTGGCTTATGTGTAGAAAAACAAAGTTCTCCCACGGGGTTTGGATGCACTGGCGAGGTTTGCACCAACTCTAAATGTGTGAATGAGCAATGCACATTGCCGAAGATGCTAGCAAATATGGATGGTGGAAGTGCCAGAAAACCGCAACATAGAACTCACAAGTTAAAAGATTGCAAATAAAATCATGATATCACTCCAAGAGGGTCCATGGCAGTGACAATTCACTCTTAGCTACCCCGACCGTAGCGCGTAACAAAAAGCCATTACGATTGCTATCAGCAAGGAAGTCATATACCATTATCCTATCAACTGGTTATTTGAGTGTGGCACGGTTTGAAGTTTCTAGACCAACCATTAATTGTTTTTACTCTACTAAACCAGCAAGTTTACCATTTAGCATATTAATATCTCAAAACAACAAAAAAATAATCAAGTGAAATAGTTTAATGATCTATAAGAATATGCAAGCTTTTTCGTTATACCATCTACCACGTGTAGCATTTTCTACCAAACGCCAAACAACAAAAACTCTCCAACTAATATAGCAATGAAACAAGATAGTACTAACACAACTCTACTAAAACAAACAACTCTAAATAAGAGATGCAAGAAAAACAAGATCTAAACAAGAATTTTGCAGCAGCTAGAAGAAAAACTAAGAATGGGAGCATAACAAGTATTCAAATGAAACTAATGTGTCAAAAAAAGTATTCAAATGAAAAAGCGGAGCGTGTCTATCTTACATAAAAATAATGATAGGATCCAACTATATTATTGCATCAAGGAAAACAAAGGAAAAAAAATAAAAACAAACATACGCTCCAAGTAAACTTCATATGACGTGACCGAATAAAAATATAGTTTCACTGCAAATGACCTGATAAATTGTTAATGAAGAAGGGGATGCCTTGGGGTTTACCAACGTCAGCCATCAACAAGTTTTCTGGCGCCGTTGCCGGGAACGAAGTTTTCGAGAGCAAGCAGCCTCCCGTAAAGGCACTATCAGCAAGGTGTGTAATGTAAACAATGTAAGCAAAGTAAACGTAGTTGTTTTCTCCCTAATGGCAACATCACATCCTCCATCCTTCCCGTTTCTGTCACCCGAGAAACAAATGCAAAGGAGGCATGAACCCACTATCGAGCATAAATACTCCCTCTGGGAGTCACTAGCATCTACTTGGCCAGAGCATCTACTAACAACGGAGAGCATGCAATATCATAAATAACATACACATGAAGATAACATGATAGACTGATAATCAACAGACATAGCATTCAATAATCATTGGATCTCAGCAAACACAACATGTAGCATTACAAATAGATGATCTCGATCATGTGAGGCAGCTCACAAGATCTAAACATGAGGCATAAGGTGGAGATTACAACCATCTAGCTACTGCTATGGACTCGTAGTCCAGGGATGAACTACTCACGCATCACTCCGGAGGCGGGCATGGTGGTGTAGACCCCTCTGGTGATGAATTCCCCTCCCGGTAGGGTGCCGGGAAGAGCTCCAGAACCCTCCCGATCTCGGGTTGACGATGACGGCGGCCTTAGGTGTTTCTCGGGAAAAAGTGGTATATATTTAGCGTTGACATATCGGGGGAATAAATAGGAGAAAGGGTGATGGCGGTGGATGCCCGAGGGGCCCACACCACTCCCAGGCACGGCCAGGGGGCGCGCCTCCCTATGGTGTGCCCCCCCCGGGCCTCTTCGGGACTCCGTGGAACCTTCGGGAATTCTAAGACTTCCGGGCTTCGAATTTTCCAATTCCGGGAATATTTCCAGAACAACTTTTCTGAAACTAAAAACAACGGAAAACAGAGAATTGGCTCTGTGGCATCTTGTCAATAGGTTAGTCCCGGGAAATCGATAAAAAAGACATAAAGTGTAAGGAAAACATGTAGCATAAGGCATGAAAACAACATGGAACATCAGAAATTATAGGTACGTTTATGACGTATCAGTGTACCAGCATTTTCATCAGGAATTTCAGTGTTTTCAATTTGTTTAGATCTAGCAATTGTAGTATCTAGGAAAGGACCTAGTGAACCAGTTTCATCAAGCACAGTAGAAGCATCATCAAAAGTATCAGAAGCGTTTTCAGACTTAGCAGAAGTAGCTGTGTGTTTAGCATGCGGTGCTGTAAGAAGCTTACTCATTACAGATGGTGAATCAAGAGCAACAGAGGTGTTCAGAGTTGTACCTCTTCTTCTAGTGGATGGTAATATAGGAACTTTCCCATCACGAGTTTTACCCATGATGAAAATCTTGCAGCGAACAATATCACATTCAAGTGAGCAAATAAATAAAGCTATGCTCGCCGGAAACACGCCAAAAAATAGTCTTGATGACCCACAAGTATAGGGGATCGCAACAGTCTTTGAGGGAAGTGATAGGCCTCAAGCGTATCTATAATTTTTTATGCTCCATGCTTGTTTTCTACAATTGTCCTATGTATTTACAATATTTTTATATTATTTAATGGACTAACCTACTAATGGTTGCAAAGTTCACAAGTTCTAATTTTACACTTTGCTGTGTAGGAATTAACAAGAAAACACAAAAGGAGATTTGTTGGAGAAGGACTCTGACTTTCCTAAAATCTGTCCACCAACAGTTTTTAGAGATCGTTAATTTGACCCCCGAAGACAACGTCAATTGAAGATGAAATTGGCTACAAAGTTGTTGGCCATTTCCATAGCTTTCATTTAAGCCCAAGAACATCCCAATATGAGTTCGGATGGGATTATGGACCCGTTTGACTGGAGGACAAATATCTGATTACGGGATTACGGAAATCGGTGACGCGATTGAGTCTAACTCTTACCATATTTGATGGATTCGGCCAAGAAACGACTTTGGAGCCTAATTATGGCTGAGAAGGGTCCCTAGGAAGGTTCTAGAGGTGCCCAAGATCCCTTGGATACGGGGGCCATCCATCGGAGGGCCGGGTAGCATTGTTCCATCACATATAAGGAGAGGAAAACCATAATTCTTGGGCAGCCACCAAAAGCCACGAATTTTGCCTCCCCCATGGCCTCGTCTCCATGGGGGAGGGATCATCTACAGGACCAACAAGACATGGAGGAAGGGGGCTAAGGGCGGCTCTCCCTCATGATGGTCGGCCGGCGCATGAGGAGCCCCCTACGCCGCCGACTGTCGCCGGCGCCGCCCTGCACCTCACGTGCTGCCCCTTCTCCATCCTCTCCACCGTCTTCACCGCCATCTCCATCAAAAATTCCTTCTTGTATACAGTGGTTCATACTCCCACACACCTCTGTACCGCCCTATGTAAACATGGTGTTTGACGTTATAAATTATTTGCAGATGATCTATTGCATCTATCATGTTTGTGTAGATCCCTTTTGTCATATGATTGATTGTTGAATCTCTATGGATGGTTTGAGCTATATATAGAATTTGTTACATTCATATGGTGCCATCATATGTTTATGCATGCATGGATGACATCATAGGGTTTGTAGTATGTGGAGAAAGCTAGAGGGAGGGCTGCTTGAGTGATAGAAACATGAGCCCCAATCTAGTGATTAAAGCATATGGGATAAAGAGGACCTATTGATCTTAATGCTATGGTAGGGTATTTTTATCTTAATGTATCTTCTAGTAGTTAAAGATTTTTGCTAGAGTTCCAATCATAAGTACTTGCAATCATTGGACAGTGAGATCTTGTTAGCTTTGCCTCTCCCACATAAAAGAGGAATATCAACCTTGTATCTGACTATTTGATCATGGAAAAATCCATCACACTTTCCACCACTTTTCCACACTCATATTACGGTTAGTTTATAGTCATTTAGTATACTTTATTGCTGCAAAACTATATTGTTTACCTATATTGTTACTCTAGTTTTATTTCCTAGATATTGCAAAAAGTTTAGTGTGCGTAGAATTGTATCAGTGGTCGACAGAACTTGAGAGAATACGTGTCCTATCTTTAGCTTCTCGTTGGGTTCGACACTCTTACTTATCGAAAAGGCTACACACGATCCCCTATACTTGTGGGATATCAAGACCTTTTCTGGCGCCGTTGCCGGGGAGCAATAGCTTGGGGGTGAGTGTTCTTGTGTGCACTTGTTTGCTTTGTCTCTAAGTAGTTTTATTTTCATTTTTAACTTTTTTTATATCTTTACAAAAAAAAAGTTGTACTTGTTGTCTAAAAACGCTTTCAAAAAGGAAAGTGATTGGAAAGATGAGTAATGGTTAAGTAGGGGTCGACCTTGAACACTTGTGTTCATGCCTATGAAACCAAAACAAATCTTTCCATGGAAGATTTTTAGTTAAAACTTGTATATATTGTACATATTCCTCTGTACCATAAAAGTAAATTGATAATTGTAGTTTCTAGTTACTTGGAAGTTGATAGTTTTGCTTTGCTGTCCAGAAACAGATTTTTTGTGCCTCACCGTATAAAATGTTTAAAATAACGAGAACATGATATTGATCTGAAATTTCTTGAGTGCAAAGTAATGCTTATTATATTTATTTCATTAGAATAAATTTTCTGATTTGAGGTACGTAGACAGGTCTAACAATTCGATCTTTACTGACTGATTCTGTTTAGATAGAATTCATGTGCTTCACTGTAAAAAAATCTTGATAAATCTCATAATAGTATTTTGATCTGAAATTTTTTGTGCATAAACCTGAGATTATGATTTGTCTTTCATTAGCTTTGATTTTTTTTATTTGAGCTATCTAAATATCTCGTTGAGTGTCATCTTTACAGACGGTTCAGTTTTGAAAGATTTCTTAGTTTATTCAATATTGTACTTGGTGTTATTAATTTCATTAGTTTTTTCGACGGCCAATGGAAGTCATGAACACCTTAGTATATACAGTGGCTAATGTTGAGTAAATATTATGAAACTTTTCAATTCTTGAACATGAGTGGATTTTATTTAATGAGTACTAACACTACTATGAGTTTTGTCAAGTTTTATTTAAAATCCAATTGGGTTCGTGATACGAGATGAATGAGAAGAGAAAAGCTCAATCATGGGGACTCCCAAGTGCACCTAAATTGATTATTGAAGAATATTAAATCATCAAATCTTGGGGATGCCCAAGGCATCCCTTCTTTTTCCATGCCTAGCTAAAAGGCGTTAAAGAAAAACAATTCTTGGGAGATAACCCATGGTTTTATTTTTGCATCGTTTTTTCTCTGTTTTATTTGAGTCAAGGTGTTGTATACTTCTGTATAAACTACTTTGTATATTTATTTTCATGTATTAGTTGTGCCAATTAAAGTTTCTAGCGAAAGTTGTTGTTAGTTTTGATTTTTGCGCAGGAAACAGATTTCTGCTGTCCACCGTATAAAATCTCATAATACATATAAAGATCAAAATGACCACCAAATTTTGTGCTTATTCCTCAGCTAATTCCAATACTTTTTTGTTTTGTACATTTTTCGATTTTAGAAACTTAAGTGCCTCAAAAAAATTCGTCATTACAGATTGTTCTGGTTTTAGCAGATTCTGCCTTTTTACTTTCATTCTCTCTTTTACTATGTCGAGTGGATTTCTTTGCTTCACAAAATATCAGTGGTTGTACCTAATGTTTCAAAGTATTAATAACACTTGTGCCCATACAGAACACATGAATTTTTGATTGTGCACTAACCCTCTAATGCGAATTACTTTGAGTGTGGTGTGAAAGAAGTTTTCAAGGGTCAAGAGAAGAGGGTGATATAATGTGATCAAGAAGAGTGTAAAGTCAAAGCTTGGGGATGCCCTCATGGTTCATCCCAAAAAATTCTAAGAATACTCAAGCGTCTAAGCTTAGGGATTCCCAAGGCATCCCCTTCTTCATCAACAATTTATCAGGTCACTTCTAGTGAAACTATATTTTTATTCGGTCATGTCATATGAATTCTACTTGGAGTGTCTGTTTGTTTTCTTTTGTTCTATTTTAATTTACTTGCTACAATAAAATTAGTTGGAAACTATCATTCTTGTGTTGGAGAGAGACATGCTCCATTTTCATTGCTTAGAACACTCTAGTTTTTATTCTTACTGTTCTGTGAATGTTCACTTTTTGCTAGTACCGCGTGTAGCCCTTGTTTTCCACTCGTATTTTGTTCATAGCTTGTTAGTTTGCTTCAGTTATATATGATTAGCTCTCTGGTCTTTTATGAATATTATCTATGATAGTTGTTTCAAACAAGTTAATTGGTGTTGGAGAAGAGTAAAATATTTCATGCTTATAACGGTACAAATAGAAGCTTGTTTAGACTGTGGCTAAACTTTATCATGTCATGTTGGATGTTATTTTAGTTCTATTCTTTGTATTTATTATTGTAGCATGGCTTGTCTCAAATAGCAGAGAGTGCTTATTGTGCCATTGAAAGAATCATGAGTTGTTTTATCACATTGAAGCAAAAATTTGTGGTGTTCTCCTTCGAATTCTTTATTTGTTTGACTTAGAGCATGCTTACACCATGTTTATGACTACAAACCAGTCACTTATAGCCTCCATGATCATTTAGTTTTTCACTTATAATACCATGTATGCTTTGATTAATAATGTTTTTGTCGCTATGCATGATTATGGCCATTATTGCTCTCTTAATTTGTCGCTCCCAGTCTCTTGCCAGCCTCCACCTGTAATGAGTATGAGCTCTACTCGTGAATCCAACTCCCAAAAACCAAAGTTTGCCAAATGTGTCCACTATACCGACCTACATGTGGTATTTAACCGCCACTCCAAGTAAATTTCTCATGTGCTAACTTTAAACTTTCAAAATTATTCTTGTTTTGTGCCCCTATTTTAGCTCATGGGGAAGTAGTAGTTGGGTTTGTTGTCTTCCATACTATTTAAGTACCCTAACTTGCATGCTTCATCTGCTCGTCATTAATTTTGCAAAGAGCTGGTTAGACTATTATAACATCAGAAAGCTAACCAAATAACTAGGCACTCCTCCATGGTATGAGATTGTTGGCAGGCACCCGAGGATTCGGTTAGCCATGGTTTGCGAAAGCAAGGTGGGGAGGAGTGTCATAATATATAAAGAGCATTCTATAAATGCTTCATATAAATAATTCAAAACCGCTCTCAGCTTGTTTAGTATGGAAGATGACAAGAACTCTATTACCATTCGTTGACATAAGCATATACCTCTCTAAAAAATTGTTTTCAATACCTCTGTTTTAATAAAATAAAAATCTCTAGCACATGAGTTAATCCCTGGTTCCCTCTGCGAAGGGACTTTGTTTTAATTTTATGTTGAGTCTTCATCTTCTAACTTTATGCACAGTTAAGAGAGCGTAGTTGTCATTCTGAGTTTAATGTGCATCTATCCCAAAAATTTATTTATTCATTCATTGCGTGTTAACTTACTCTCAAACTATCTGTTCTATCTCCCACATAAAAGAGGAATATCAAACTTGTATTTGACTATTTGATCATGGAAACATCCATCACACTTACCACCACTTTTCCATACTCGTGTTACTGTTAGTTTATAGTCATTTAGTATACTTTATTGCTACAGCAACTAACTTTACTTTCATGTATTTATTATCCTGCAAAACTATCTTGTTTACCCGTATTGTTACTCTAGTTTTATTTCCTAGATATTGCAAAACATTTAGTGTGCGTAGAGTTGTATCAGTGGTTGATAGAACTTGAGAGAATACTTATCCTACCTTTAGCTCCTTGTTGGGTTCGACATTCTTACTTATCGAAAAGGCTACACACGATCCCTTATACTTGTGGGATATCAGGAAGTAAAACCCAAAATTTATAGATTCGACACAAGGGGAGTCAAAGAATATTTATAAGCCTTAACAGATGATGTCAATTCTGCTGCACCTGAAAGTAGACTTGCTCGCATAAGTTTATCGGTGGTAACAGTTTTATAGCAGTAGCAGTAGTAAAATAACAGCAGGAGTAAAATAGTAACATCGATAGCAATTGTGGGAAACACCAGGATTAAAATACTGTAGGCATAGGGATGGATGAACAGACGTTGCATGGATAAGAGAGTTCATATATTAATCAAAACATGGGCATTTACAGATAGATAATAATAAAGCATCCAAGTTCTAGGCAAATGATACTTCATAAATGTATCCTTAATTTCTGATGTTCCATGTTGTTTTGATGTTGTTTCCTACATGTTTGCTATACACTTTATGCCTTTTTTATCGATTTTCCGGACTAACCTATTGATAAGATGCCATAGAGCCAGTTCCCTGTTTTCTGATGTTTTTAGTTTCAGAAAAGTTGTTCTGGAAATATTCTCAGAATTGGAAAATTCAAAGTCCGGAGGTCCTAGAATTCCTGAAGGTTCCACGGAGTCCCGAAGAGTCCCGGAGGGGGGCCACACCATAGGTCGGCGTGCCCCCTGGCCGCGCCATGGGGTGGTGTGGGCCCTTTTGCCTATTTATACCCCCCGATACGTCAACCCTAAATATATACCACTTTTCTCGAGAAACACCTGAGGCCGCCGCCATTGTCATCCCGAGATCGGGAGGGTTCTGGAGCTCTCCCTCGCACCCTGCCAGGAGGGGTATTCATCACCGGAGGGGTCTACAACACCATGCCCTCCTCCGAAGTGATGCATGAGTAGTTCATCCCTCGACTACGGGTCCATAGAAGTAGCTAGATGGTTGTATTCTCCAGTTTGTACCTCATGTTTAGATATCGTGAGCTTCCCTACATGATCGACATCATCTTTATGTAATGCTACATGTTGTGTTTGCTGGGATCTGATGAATGTTGAATGCTCTATCTTCCGGTTATCAATCTATCATGTTATCTTCATGCATATGTTATTTATGATCTTGCATGCTCTCCGTTATTAGTAGATGCTCTGGCCAAGTAAATGCTAGTAACTCCAAGAGTGAGTATTTATGCTCGATAGTGGGTTCATGCCTCCTTTGCATCTGTGCTCGAGTGACAGAAACATGATGGATGGAGGATGTGCTGTTGCCATTAGGGAGAAAACAACGGTGTTTACTTTGTTTACATTACACACTTTGCTTACTGTGATAATATGTTGCTTGCAACTTAATACCCAACATTTGTTCGGATGATATTCGGAGGGTGGATTATTAGTCATAGATGCAGTTGGATGATATTCAGATAGTAATCTTTATGTCTTGCATATGCACTATAGTGCATACTTCATTTCTTTCAATATCCCATCTGTAATTTGTTCACCACACATGTTATTTATCTTTCACGAAGAGACACCACTAGTGAACTGTGGACCCCGGGCCATTTTCTCATTCTGATAATACACACACTGCTTTCATAGTGTTGCTACTCCTTTCATATTGTTTTCCTACTGTTTTCCTCACCATACATTTAACCTCTTTGTGTTCAGCAAAACCGGTGAGATTGACAACCTCACTGCTTCGTGGGGGAAAAGTGATTTGGTTGTGTTGTGTAGGTTCCACGTTGCTTCTGAACCGGTAGTGCGCCCTGCCATCTCAGCTGCTTCAACCTTTTGAAGTTAGTCCTTACTCCTACTGGTCGATTAAACCTTGGTTTCTTACCGAGGGAAAACTGCTGTTGTGCTCATCATTCCTTCCTCTTGTAGTCTCCCACGTGTGCAAGATCTACATCATCAGCAAACCATAGGCATGTGTTCCAATTTAGTCGTATGTGCTCGCAATGAGAAACTTGCACACCATCTTCTATCCTACTAGCCCGTTGCATTGGGTCCTCAAGGGAAAATACGGGTAATTAAGGTGCTCCTTTCAATAAAGCACCGGAGCAAAGCATTAACACTCTGTGAACACATGTGATCCTCGCATCACAGCCATCCCCTCCGGATGTCCCAATTATTGTCACTTTGCGGCCTTGGGTTCCGGACAATGACATGTGTAAACAAATTGCAGGTATGATAAAAAACAATGAATATCCTCATGAATCAGTAACATGTTCAGATCTGAAATCGTGGCACTCGGGCCCCGGTGACAAGCATTAAGCATACCAAGTTGCAACAACGATATATAGCACTAACAACGGATACTAAGCACCATGCCCTAACAATCTGGCATTATTACACGAACGATCTTATCCAATCCCTTCCATCCCTCTCAGCCTACAACGAGATTACTCACACATGGATGGGGGAATCATGGATGGTTGATGGAGAAGTGGTGGCGATGACGATGGCAATGATCTCCTCCGAATCCCCGTCCCGGCAGGGTGCCAGAACATGAACTTCTGATCCCCAAATTGAGTTTCGAGGTGGCAGCGACGCTGTGGTGTTTTTCTCTGGAATATGACGACCCCCCTCCCCCGCAGTCTTTAGGTCACGGGGTGAAGGGAATATGCCCGAGAGGCAATAATAAAGTGGTTATTATCTTATTCCTTGTTTATGATAAATGTTTATTTCTCATTCTAGAATTGTATTAACCGGAAACGTTGATACATGTGTGTTTAATAAACAAACAATGGTTCCTAGTAATGCCTCTCGTTTCACTAGCTCGTTGATTAACTGATGATCAAGTTTTCCTCATCATGAACATTGGATGTTGTTAATAACAGGGTCATATCATTGCTAGAATGATGTGATGAACATAGACCCAAAGTGAATATAGAAATGCGATCAAGTCATTAAGTTTACATTGTTATATCAAACATACGAAGTAACTCTGATCCTTAGACCATGAGATCATGTCAATCACTAATGTCGGAAGATTGCTTTGATGTCATCAAATGTCACACCGTAACAGGGTGACTATCAAGGTGTCGTTGGGTATTCGGAAAGTATTAGTTGAGGCTCATGGATCAACAGTGGGATTTTCCATCCAAATGACGGAGAGATATACTCTGGGCCCTCTCGGTGATATCACATCGACACCGCTTGCAAGCACGTGACTAAGTCACAGGGATGTCATATCACGCAACGAGTAAAAGAGTACTTGTCGGTAACGAGATTGAACTAGGTATGGTTGATACCAATGATCGGATCTCGAACAAGTAAAATATCATGAGACAAAGGGAATTGGTTATGACGTTTATGGTTACAAGATCACTAGATTCATCGTTGAATGTGTAGGATTCATTACGGATCTCCAGGTCCCTCTGTTGACTATTGATCGGAGAGGTGTCTCGATCATGTCTACATTATTCACCAACCTTAGGGTGACACACTTAAGGTTTGATGATGCGATTGAGTGGATACGGATCGGGGAAAAGTTTGGAAAACACCGAAATTGTTTCGGGGAATATTGGAAGTCACCGGAATTGTTTCGGAGAATATTGAAATAGTTCAAGGTGGTATATGTTAATGTTTGATAAACAAATAGTTCAAGGGGTAAGTATTAATGTTCGTTAATAGGATTAATAAATATTAAAATAAAGAAATGAAATTGTTTTATTTATTTATTAAATAAAACCCTTGGAATTTTGAGTCGGAATTGATGAGAGAATGAGTGGGTTAAGTGGAGACTCCACCCACATGATGAGGGGAGAGGTGGAGGAACAAAAATTTCATGGCTGCCTCCCCCTCCTATATAAAGAGGGGTTGGACCTCCCTCTCCCACACACTTGGTGTCATCTCCACCTCCCTCCTCCCGCTGATCCACCTCATGTTCATGCGCTTGGTGAAGCTATGAACAAAGTTTTCTCCACCACACCACGCCGTCACGATGCTGGAGTACCGAGGGATCCTCTTCTTCTTTTGCCCCGCTGGATCGAGGGAACGGAGGTCGTTGATGACTAACGTTGGTAGACCCCAAGTGCAAGGTGTGAAGAGTGCAGCAGCAAGTTTTCCCTCAGAAAAGAAACCAAGGTTGAATCGATCAGTAGGAGGAAAAGCAATCTCTGAAGGTTGATGCAGCTGAGGTGGCAAGGCGCACTACCGATTAAGCACCAACGTGGAACCTACACAACACAATCAAATCACTTTGTCCCAACGTAGCAGTGAGGTTGTCAATCTCACCGATTTTGCTGAACCCAAAGAGGTTAACCGTATGGTGTGGAAAATACTATCGGAACAGTATGGAAGTAGTAGCAGCAGTATGAAAGCAGTAGGTGTTTTATCAGTGGTGTCTCTCCGAGAAACATAAATAGCATGTGTGGTGAACAATTTACAGCTCGGCAATTGATAGAAATGAAGGTTGCACCATAGTGCATATGCAAGACATAAAGATTACTACGCGGTTCATGCAGGCATTACAAAAAAATACATAGATCGTTATCCAACTGCATCTATGACTAAAAATCCACCCTTCGAATATCATCCGAACAAACGTTGGGTATTAAGTTGCAAGCAACAGATAATTGCAGTAAACAAAGTGTGTAATGTAAACAATAACATCATCCTTAGACAAAGCATTTTTGTTTTCTCCCTAATGGCAACATCACCTCCTCCATCCGACACGTTTCTGTCACTCGAGCACAGATGAAAAGGAGGCATGAACCCACTATCGAGCATATATGCTCCCTCTTGGAGTTACTAGCATCTACTTGGACACAGCATCTACTAATAACAGAGAACATGCAAGATCATAAATAACATAAGCATGAAGATAACATGGTAGATTGATAATCAGAAGACATAGCATTCAACATTCATTAGATCCTAGCAAACACAACATGCAACATTACATAAAGATGATCTTGATCATGTTAGGCAGCTCACAAGATCTAAAGATGAGGTACAAAGTGGAGAGAACAACCATCTAGCTACTGCTATGGACCCGTAGTCCGGGGATGAACTAATCACGCATCACTTCGGAGGAGGGCATGATGGTGAAGATCCCTCCGGTGATGATTTCCCCCTCCGACAGGGTGCTGGGGAGAGCTCCAGAACCCTCTCGATCTCGGGATGACGGTGATGGCGGCATCGGGTGTTTCTCGGGTAAAAGTGGGATATATCTAGGGTTTACGTGTCGGGGGGATTATATAGCCGAAAGGGCAAAGGCGGTGGAGGCCTGGTGGCCCCACACCACCCCCTGGCGCAGCCAAGGGGGGACCACGCCACCCTATGGTGTGGGCCCCCTGAGGCCCCCCTCTGGGTCTCTTCGGGACTTCGTGGAACCTCTGGGATTTCTAGGACATCCGGGCTTCGATTTTTTTCCAATTCCGAGAATATTTCCAGAACAACTTTTCTGAAACTAAAAACAGCAGAAAACAGGGAACTAGCTCTATGGCATCTTGTCAATAGGTTAGTCCGTAAAATCGATAAAAATGGCATCTTGTCAATAGGTTAGCCCTAGACAAACTTTAAGTGTACTTTGTACGCGAGACCTGTCTCACTTGTGGCTGAGGGGTGTCCATTTCTCCTACTATAGTTAAGATCTATTCTATGAAGGGTTGTTAAAAATATGTTTATCAACGTTGTGGTTCATGTTCGTAGGTAGGAACGGTTCTATCCTCGAAATCCCTAAGCCACGTAAATATGCAAAAATAAATTAGAGACGTCTAACTTGTTTTTGCAGGGAATGTGATGTGATATGGTCAATGATACAAATTTGATGTATGAGATGATCTCTTTTGTAAATTATTGACATACCGGCAGGAGCCATATGGTTGTGTTATTATTTATGGCATGCGTGCTATATATCATATCCATGTGATATGTTGTAATTTTGATGGACAATCAAGATGGAGGTGCCATGGACCTTGGTGCCACGCCGGTAGAATGGTGGAGATCATACCATGATGCACAAGATGGATATCAAGTGCAAGAAGGACCATATCATATCACATTATCCATGCATGTGATGTTAATCCTTTTTATGCATCTTATTTTGATTAGATCGCGACGGTAGCATTATAAGATGATCCCTCTCACTTAATATCAAGATAATAATGTGTTCTTTCTTAGTATGCACCGTTAAGAAAGTTCATCGTTTCGAGACACCACGTGATGATCGGTGTGACAGACTCAACGTTCGCATACAACAGGTGCTAACGAGCCTAGCATGTACAGATATGGCCTCGGGACACACGCAATACTACGGTTCTACTTGGCGAGCCTAGCATGTACATACATATCCTCGGAACACGTAACCGATAGGTAAAGCATGAGTCATATGGTTGATATGATGAACATGTCGATGTTCTCCTTTGCAACTACATCATATCACATGATGATCGGTTTTGGTGTAGTGAATTGGGTTTGTGTAATCACTAAAACGGCTTGAGGGATGTTGTTTTTTGAGTGGGAGTTCACGTAGTAATTTTGAATTAACTTGAACTTATTTTATCATAAACAACCAATCAAAGTGAATTTGCACAAATTGTAGTATTCATTGGCATCCAAAAAATACGTTACACTTAGATTGTTAATTGAGTTATAACTGTTATCATCTGGTAAAACCATTTAGGTTGGTACCGTATTAGTGAAATTTAAAATTGAGTCCTATTGTATATTTTCGGTATAACCTATGTAGCTCCATATGATTAATGATTGATTGATCTAGAGAGCAAATAATCCCTACTTAGAATCCAGTGTCATGCTTGGTTCCATAATACTTTATCTTCAAAAGAATGTTTTGTTGATCAAGGTATTTTAGTAACAGAAAAGAATTGTTTTCAGAAACAATCAAGTGATAGATATATTGATATATATAAACTTATTTGTGGCAACATGACTGAGTATAATTTGGCGTTACAATGTGTGCTTATATTATTTGAATATATGCAATGATTAAAGACGCTAGGCGTTTGAATCTTCCAAGAAGTTGGGCACTAAAATTTATCCACTAAATTCCTTTTTTTAGCTATAGTAGCTTAATCATAAAATTGTTATGATGGGATGGATTAAAAGTAGGGTAAATCGTTTACCTTACTTGGAGATTGCTAAGAGTGGAATCTGGAAGAATGCTATTAATATGGTGATATTAGTAGAACAATCAAACTCAAAGTATGACTCACTGGGTGATAGTTTATGACTAACACTCCAAGGAAAATGTGCTAGTACAACTAGTTTTGTTTGATGTTGAATGATTCTTCTTGTAAAGAAAATTGAATGTTGAAAATAGAATTACAAGAAGGTATATGGCAGAAAAGAAAATAATTGTAAAAGTCCAACTCAAGAGTATATGCTTGATATACAAGTTATAGATGTATTACTAGTTAACAAAGTAATTTTGGGTATTTTGATACCATATAGGTTGGTATGAGTTATCATACAAAGCAACGCAATGCAAGAAATACAAGGCCCTAAAATGAACTAGTAGTAGACGTGGAATCGATCATGACAAGAACATAAATAAAGTGTTATTATGTTCATTGTCGTATCGAACCAAACATTCAAAATTTATTTTAAGAACTTAATAAGTTGTTATTCCGTTTCGGTCTTTTGTGAGAACAAATGAGATTGTTCAAACTATGACCATATTCCATAACTGATGGATGTGTTAATATAAATCGTGTTGGTAAAGTAAACATCTATAAGACTAAATGCTAAATGTTCCAAGATGTAGAAAAATTTCACTTAAATTGTGACACCACCATTTTAGTTCATATCGGAAAGGAAAACATGAAGGAACTCCATATTAATGGACTTCCGGAGTCATTTTATTTTTTGAATAAATTGACGCTTGTGAGACCTCTTCTAAAAGATGACTAGAATTCCGTTTATAGGCCAAAGTAGAATGGACGACTAATTTAATGGAGATTGTACATATTGATGTATATAGTCCATTATGTATAGTCATGTGTGGTGGATTAATTTTTCCTTCATAAAATTCCATAAATGATTGGAATAGATATATGAGTATATCTATTTAAAGAGAATGGAGTTTGACATTTTTGAATTGGTTCAAACTATTGTTAGTATGAAGTAAAAATCATCGTAACAAGATAATCAAGAATTTATGATTCGATCATAAAAGGATAAAGTTTAAGTTACCAGTTTAGCAAAACATCTGAGAAGTTGCAGAATTGTTCTACAACTTATACTTCTCGAATAACCCCATATTAGTTTTGGAGTGTTCGAGAGACAAAACCTAACCTTGTTGGACATGGTAAGATAAATAAAAATGCCAATATAATTTTGTAGTTTATACATTAAAGACAACCGCTTTTACACTAAAAAGAGCGCCATCATGATCCGTTGAAATTGACACCACATAAGTTATGGCTTGGGTAGTGACCCGAATTGTCTTTTTCTTAAATTTTGGTATGCATGGTATGTGTAAAATGTTTACAACCAAAATAGGATACATATATGTTTATAAAGTTATCCCAACGAATCCATTGGTTATTTCTCCTATCACCGACCAAAGACAAATGTTGTTCGTCAGAAAGGGTTGATTTCTCGAGAAAGTAGTTCTTGCGAAACAAGTGAGTGGGAGGATAGTACAAACTCAACGAGATTAGAGAATATTCGTTACCATGTCAAGAGTAGCGCAGCACTACAAGTTGTTACGGGGTTTCCTATTTTGAAAAAGTAGAAGACACTACATGTGTTGTAGATACTTCGAATGAGTTTGCGAACTGAACCACAAAAGTCCTAAAACTTTGTACTTAGACCAACTTGTGGTTTAAGAGTAAAGTGTTGTTTTGAAAACAAAGGACCTGGAACTTATAAAGAAGGAAAATTTGGGCCCTGACTTCGTAAAATTGGATATGAGTCATTATATCCGCGATAGTATCCCTGTATGAATATCAAGTATGTGACTTGTTAGTACTTTCGATAGGCATGATGCCTAACGAAAGCAAACGGGTCTATATAGCAACAAAGACCTGGATTTTTTACATCCTTTGAAAGTTGTGCTTGTCAAAAAGATGTTTTCCACGAAGTTCAAAGAGTTGACTACTATAAGACTTCGATCTTCCGTAGTGATGCTTTAGTCTTTGCGGATAGTTCTAGCAAAAGTTACATATTTTGATATGGCAGTTGAATAAAAACCAACTCTCCTCTCTAGGAAGTTTGATCGAGGATGTGTACTTGACACAGTCTGAGAGTTTTGTAAAATTCAAAAGGTTGCCGGACAAGTATGAAAACTTCAATGGTTGAAGTGAGCATAACGAAGTTGGAATCTTTACTTTAATGAAGTTATCAAAATAGTTTGATTCCATCATGAACGGTAAAGATGCTTGTAGAGTTACAAGGAATTAAGTGGGAGCGCTAAGACATATTTATAATTCTTTTTTTAGATGACATATGGTTGATTGGAAAATATGTATTTTAAATTAACACGGATAAGATTTTCATATTGATGAAAGGCTTAGGAGATATTGGGCATCGATATCTATAAGAGATGGATTGAAGCACCTGATATGGTTGAGCCAAAATTACATAGATTAAGTATTGAATTAAGTCAATATCAAAATGACAAGAAGGGGTTCTTGCCACATGGAAAAGAATTGAGCAATATTCACGTGTTTTGACTCATGATGAGCATAATTGAAATTGAGATTTTTAAATCATGTGTTCCATGATATGTACACAACCAGATGAGTCATGTGCTATAGATTATTATAGCAGGATAATTTGTATGATGATTATACAACAGTGGGAGAGATCCTTATGCCATTTTTAGAAATGCTAAGGATATGTTTTCCTATGTAGTAATGACAAAATATTCGTTTTAATATGTTAAACTAATAATCTTGTCATCTATTCAAGTAATTTTATCTCAATTAAAATACGTGATGAAGGGTAGCACAATAGGCAAGAAGAAAGTTCCAAACTGGATTTGAATGAGTTTCAAAATTAAAGTATTGTGACGGGTACTACAACAAAGGCTAAGTATATTGTTGTGTTGACAACAAATAATATGAGTATTTTGTGTCAAGGAGTTCTTTATTGAACTTGGTGTATTTCCAAGAATGTTGAGACTATGAAGCTACATTTTCACAATGTTAGTAATATTAGTTTAAGCTGAGGAATTAAGGTCTCGCCGATTAACCAAATATATACAAAGCCATCTCATTAGAGAATGAGTGATGCATATAGATGCATAGACATGCAAATACAATAGGACATGAACATGTCAGATCTTTTGATGAAGTTTACCACATGCAAAGCATGGTAATAACACTGGAATGCCATATGTGTTAAGTTCTTACAAACTAGATTATTGACTCTAGTGCAAGTGGGAGACTGAAGGGAATATGCCCGAGAGGCAATAATAAAGTGGTTATTATATTATTCCTTGTTTATGATAAATGTTGATTTCTCATGCTAGAATTGTATTAACCGGAAACGCTGATACATGTGTGTTTAATAAACAAACAATGGTTCCTAGTAATGCCTCTCGTTTCACTAGCTCGTTGATTAACCGATGATCAACGTTTCCTGATCATGAAGATTGGATGTTGTTAATAACGTGGTCATATCATTAATAGAATGATGTGATGAACATAGACCCAAAGTGAATATAGCAATGCGATCAAGTCATTAAGTTTACATTGTTATATCAAGCATACAAAGTAAATTTAATCCTTAGACCATGAGATCATGTCAATCACTAACGCCGGAAGAGTGCTTTGATGTCATCAAACTCCACACCGTAACAGGGTGACTATAAAGGTGCCGCTGGGTATTCGAAAAGTATTAGTTGAGGCTCATGGATCAAGAGTGGGATTTTTCCATCCAAATAATGGAGAGATATACTCTGGTCCCTCTCGGTGATATCGCATCGACACCGCTTGCAAGCACGTGACTAGGTCACAGGGATGTCATATCACGGAACGAGTAAAAGAGTACTTGTCGGTAACGAGATTGAACTAGGTATGGTTGATACCAATGATCGCATCTCGGACAAGTAAATATTGCGAGACAAAGGGAATTAGTTACGACATTTATGGTTCACACGATCACTAGATTCATCATTGAATGTGTAGGAGTCATTACGAATCTCTAGGTCCCGCTTTTGACTATTTATTGGAGAGGTGTCTCGATCATGTCTACATTATTCATGAACTGTAGGGTGACACACTTAAGGTTTGATGATGCGATTGAGTGGATACGGAATATCGGAGAAAAGTTTGGAGAACACCGAAATTGTTTCGGGGAATATTGGAATAGTCACCGGAATTGTTTCGGGGAATATTGAAATAGTTCAAGGTGGTATATGTTAATGTTTGATTAACAAATAGTTCAAGGGGTAAGTGTTAATGTTTGTTAATAGGATTAGCAAATATTAAAATAAAGAAATGAAATTGTTTTATTTATTTATTAAAGAAAACCCTTGGAATTTTGAGTAGGAATTGATGAGAGAATAAGTGGGTTGAGTGGAGACTCCACCCACATGATGAGGGAAGAGGTGGAGGCACCAAACTTTCGTGGCTGCCTCCCCCTCCTATATAAAGAGGGGTTGGACCTCCCTCTCCCCACACACTTGGTGTCATCTCCACCTCCCTCCTCCCGCTGATCCACCTCATGTTCATGCGCTTGGCGAAGCCCTGAACGAAGTTTTCTCCACCACACCACGTCGTCATGATGCTGGAGTTCCAAGGGATCCTCTACTTCTGCTACCCCGCTCGATTGAGGGAACAGAGGTCTTCATCGAGTTGTACGTGTGACCGAGTGCGGAAGCGCTGCCGGATTGCAGCGCTCATCTTCGCGATCTTGAGATCGATGTGAGTTCGACTACATCACCAATGAGATTTGATATCGTAACACTTTGTGTCTTCGAGGGTATGTTCTCCTTAAGACTTTCTCTATGACCGCTGCTTTCATATCTTAGATTAGATCTTGGCCCTTCGGGTATCTCTCGCGTAGGAATTTTTTTGTTTTCTATGCAACGAACCCTTCACGAGGGTTGTGTAGTCGAAAGGGGAGCCCGAGGGGGTGGCTGAGGTGGCCACACCACCTGGTGGCGCGGCCAAGGGGGGCGCCACCCAATGGTGTGGGCCCCGCCTTTCCCCCATCCGACTCTTCGTCTCGCTCGGGGGGTATTCGAGTAAAATAAGGACTTTAGGATCTTTTCCGGGAAATTTCCTAAAAGTTGATTTTCTGCACAAAAATGAGACACCAAGGTAATTCTGCTGAAAACACCTTTATCCGTGTTAGTTGTATCTAAAACTCACAAGTTTAGAAGAAAACAACAACAAAAGTGTTCAGAAAAGTAGATACGTTTTGGACGTATCAGACCCCTCTCCGGGTCTCCTCCGGACTCCGTGTACGTGACAGAAAAATAAGACCCTGGGATTTTGTTTCGTCCAATTCCGAGAATATTTCCAGAACAAGTTTTCTGAAACCAAAAACAGCAGAAAACAGGAACTGGCGCTGTGGCATCTTGTTAATAGGTTAGTCCCGGGAAATCCATAAAAATAATGTAAATTGTATAGAAAACATGTAGCAAATGTCATGAAAACAACATGGAACATCAGAAATTATAGATACGTTTGAGACCTATCACTTAGTCGTGGGACTCTTCATCGCGCATCACTGACATTGTCATCGACACCACTTCCACGCTTTTTGTCGGTAACGAATCAGATCTATCCATGCCTTTACCTGCATAGTAGATCTTGTGTGTTATATAGGCCGGAAATTTTTAAAGTATGCTACATACACCAATAATAGTATCGGGGCGGTCTATGCGTAGGTACAAGTATGATCTAGAGTACCTATGTGTGCGGGTATTGCAAAAGTTTGTGCAAGTATATTAGAAAGCTCTCTAATATCCACATCGTTTATGATTTCGTCCCAATAAGTTATGTCGTTTTGTTTTCAACGGCATAGTGAGATTTTTACATACTTCCGGCAATCCTAGGATGTTCGAGTTGCCCATGGCATATCTCATCTAGTACGAAGTAGTGCTTCAGTAGCTTTGGGTTTTGCTATAGCTAGATTTGTCGTGGGATAATCACGGCAGACGTTACCAGGGGTAACTTGTCTTGGGGCAAATCGACTCGAGTGTTTGGGAGAGGGTTTAGCTCGAAGGAAACCATGGTGATATGCGATCTGGTAGCCGGCAATCAAGTCGCCGAGTCTACGATCTAAATATATTAGCTCGATACTGGTGTTATAATGGATACTCGAAATCTCTCGATCTGGCGATCAGGTTCTTGCTCACGTAAAAGCTTGTCTATCCCTAACCTAGGGACCGGCTTATATAACATCCGGACCCCTTGGCTTACTCTCCAAGGCGTACTCTGAATCCTACCCGGACACTACTTACAAACCCTAACCTTCCTTACCGGAACCCACAATCCGGGTTACGAGGCCTTCGTTCCTGGGCCTTCTAGAGGCTTCTTTATCCTAAGCCGGGTCTTGCGCAGCGTCCTTTGGGCCGAGTTACTCCTTGGCGTTAGCCTACCGGGTTATCATCCCTCCATCAGTAGTCCCCAGAATAGCTTGGGCTTCACGGGATCCTCCTTGAAGTGCATGCTATTCCCTGCAAAAATAATAAACATACAAATTCATAGAGGCCGGGTTAGGTTGCTTTAATAAACAGCTAGGCCTAACTCCAACGGCGGTCCATATAATAACCCGGCTTTCTCTAAATCCATCTTTAACTTTCCGGGTCTATGTTCCAAGGAAGATGCAGAAGACCCGGCTCGCTTTGCTCATTAATTGATCCGAATATCACGGAAGAGATTCCCTTCTTATCTTATCCGGATATTGGTCTCGGGCACTTAACGCATATCCCCAAAATCTCGGACGGGTATCCCTTATCCCGAAAATTTTGGTTCCCGCCCGTTAGCCTACGTTTCCCCACCCGTACCTATATATAGGCATCTAGGGGGGGTGACCTAATCCCAACAGTCCATTGCTCCCATTTCCTTCCTCCTCACCAGCGCATCCCCGCTCGGGCACACAGAGCACCGCCACGGAGATCTCACGCGCGTCGCCGGAGCAACGCCGCCGCCGTCCGCGTTCGTCCACAGTTCATCCCGCGCCGCCGCAAAACTCCGCCGCCGCCCCTCCAAGCTGCCCGCCGGGAATCGCACGAGGGCACCACGATTGCGCCATCTGCCGCCGTCGCGTCCTCCTCCAATCCGCGTCGGTAAGTGTCTCGCTCCCACTCATTTAACTTTGGTTTGCGCTATTCGCCCTAGATTGGATCTTGGCCCGCCGCGAGCCGTTTCTTGTTCCACACCGGATTAGGCCGCATAGCCCCGCGCTAGCTCACCCAATAGCTTAATAGATGGTCACACATCACTCCCCTATTACTTTTAATCATCAATTTCTCCGCAAAATCGTCCAGAAATTTTCCAATCTAGATTCATTTCGCCCAAAATTTCCGCGGCTGACATTGATACCCGGGAAATCCACTTCTTCCGGTTCTTTTACCTGCATTAGATACATGGGCAATCAACCTTCTTCCACAAACGCTTGCCAATACGTAAATACCCCATAGTTTCTGTACCACTACTCGATACCCGGATAATTCATAATTCTCATACTGCTTATCAATACTCGGAGAATCCATGATTTCCGAGTCTTACGCTTTGTGTCCCTTTGTCTTGTGCTCTTGCATACTGAACCGATGGCTCCCAAGACCAAAGGGAAACAGTCGGCTAAGCCAAGGATGACCCAGTCAATATCCGCCAACTGGGCGCGATCCACGGTAACCAAGGCCAAGCTGGAGGAGCTGGCCGAGTTGGGCATTCTCCCCCCACAGAAGGAGATCCACTGGAGGGTGCCGGGTGACGAGACCCGGCCTTCCCCTAACCCGGACGAGGTAATTTGCTTTGTCGATCACGTGATCCGGGGGTTTCGCCCCCCGGGTCACTCTTTCTTTCGTGAAGTCCTCCGCCATTATGGCCTCCGGGTGTTCGACATAGGGCCTAACTCTATGTTGAACATTACCCATTTCATTGTCCTCTGTGAGTCTTATTTGTTCATTCCGCCAAATTTGGCTCTTTTCATAGAACTCTTCTAGTGCAAACCGTGCCGCGAAAGCGGTGACGGGGCGCTCTTAGCTTGCGGCGGGGTTTCTATCCAGCGCCGCAAAAACTCTCCCATGCCGACTCTCACTCTCAACTCCCATGTCAAGCATTGGCAACTTTCTATTTTCTACTGCCGAGACACCTCCCCACCCGGCGAGAGGAAATTGCCGGGTTACTCGGAGGGTCTCTTAGATCTCTCCGACACCTTCAATGCTTTCCCCTCTGAGTCGGATAGGGAAGCGATCCAGCCCTTCCTCTCAAAAATAGCCGTCCTCTATGCCCAAGGTCTCCTTGGGCTCAATTTGGTTAAGACATGGGTGGACTTCCGGATCCAGCCCAACTCCATTCGCACCAAGCTGATGTGCGACTAGTCGGGGCACGTCACGGACGCGCTCCGATATTCCTCTAAGAATTATCCAGCTGGCGATACCAACAAGACCATCAAGAGTTTCTTGACGGAAAAGTTGGATGTGATCAGGAACATCACCGGGTTAGCGCCGTTTACCCGGGATAACCCGGCTCCAGCGGTAAAACCCGATACTTATACACTTTTCCTTGCACTTTGACTTGATACAATCACTAACCCTCATTCTTATGCTTTTATCTCAGGCCGACAACGTCTTTTGGATTGTTGAGACCTCCCCTTCCTCCGGAGACCCGGAAGAAGATGAAGAGCCGGCTGATAACGATGAAGGTATTATCCGGGTATTCGATCGACTCCACTTATACCATTCCTTTTTCACATATCTCACTTTTTTCCGACTGTACATTCCCGGCTTTCAGGGTTGGAGGACAAGGACGACCAGGAGGACCCGGAGGCTACCGAGTCCGATAAAAGCGAAGCTGAACAAGAAGTAACAGTTGGGGCCAAGAGGAAAACCAGAGGGGTAGTATCCAAGGTTCCCTACTCCTTCATGTCCTCCGAACCTTATTCTTTTGCTAACATGCGTAAACTTAACCAACGACTATCCAAATCATCACACTTGACCCTCTTCCGGCCAAGCGCAGGGTGACCCGGAGTTCCCCGGGTGACGATCCCCTCAATCCGGGCATCTCCAGATCACCAGTTCGCCGTGCCGGTTCTCCTCCACCTCAGCCTTCCAACTCGCCTCAACGTCACCCCTCCCCCAACCATCCGTTAGCCGGACAGCTCCGGGTCCCTCTATCGGGTCCTGTGACGGCTTCGTCCACGTCCAGCAGCTCGCTTCCGGCAGATTTCGTGGTGAACGCCGGGTAAGTCATATTCTTGGCTAAGCAATACTCTGGTCCTTTTGATAATCTTTAATTTTCATTGCTGATCTCTTTTCTTTCCTCGGGGCTCAGGTCACGCTCAGTGACCCGGATATCATGGATACGGACAACCGGAAGACGGAGGAGCCGACTGACGATATGGACGCCGCGACTGGCGGCGGTGCTGAAAACAACCAGGAGCAAGACCCCTTGGCTGACCCGGCTCGGCAGGAAGCCGGGTCTCCCAAGCCCTCTGAAGAGGCTGAGGATGACGAGGTTGAGGTCCTGGACACGAAGATGGGCTCTCCTAATCCGGACACCCAGACGGTCCGGGTCTCGACCCCAAAGGCGGAGAAGGTTCGCCCGCCGAGTGATCAAGCTGCCGGCTCTTCCGGAGTCAGGCCCGAAGACATGACTTTCTCCCAGATGCTTGAGGCCCTGCACACCTTGAGGGCCGATGAAGAAAATATCCTGGAGGCTTTGATAGCCAAACATGAGGTAAATACGAGTAACATTATCTGTATGTTTGTCCAGTCCCACTACTAGGGAAAAGCTTACCCCAGGCGAACAGAAAAGGCCTACCACAGGCGCATTTCGGTTCTCCTGGGACCATATCGCCAGCGGTAATGGCTTACTCCAGGCGAATAGTAAAATGCGCCTGTGGTAAGTTGGCATACCCCAGGCGAATAGGCCTTGTGCGCCTGGGGTAATACTTTTACCTGTGGCGAACAAGCATTGTGCGCCTGGGGTACAGATGCGCCTGGGGTACCGTATTCTGTTCGCCTGGGGTATGGTTTTGCTGTATCAAAATATAAAAGAAATCAAAATAACAGAATTACAGGAAAATGACAGAAATAAGTCTCAAAATGACAGAAATATACCATAGTCTCAAAATGACAGAATTAAGTTTTATAACAGAAATATTTTCGATCATCAACACATAGTCTCGATCATCACCACATAGTTCAACAAAATTACATAGTCTCGAAAAGAACCATACTACTAATTAATAAATCCAGGAGTTAGCTAGTCAGATGAAAATGATTATTTGTTCTAATTTGGGCTGATGTAGTGGATGACCATCATCATGTCCAAGTTGGGGATGTCACTATTCCTCATGGTGATCAGAATAGCTCGGCCAGCCTCCATACCAACTCTTGCGGAATGGAACTGCCTCCATGCTTGAGAGTTGAGGATGACGCGACCATCAGCATTATCCCTGGTGATCGGAACTGCGGTGACATTTCCTGATTCTCCACGGCGTACTCCAATGGTACCTTTATGCTCCATGCCAGCACTGTCCGCTACCGCCACAGGTATTTTCTAGAACACACAATTCCAAGAAAGAATAAAAGCACAATGTCACATACCAGCCACATTATAACATAAGCAACTATAGGAATAAGAAAATGTTAAAAAACATACCATGAGATGTCCATTGGAGATGTTAGTGTTGGTGATGCGATGCACGAAAGGGGACCCGATGTAGCTATCTATCTGGGCAAGTCTCTGAAGGACACGGTCCTTCTCAAGCTCGCTAAGATTCGCTCTTTGAGCAACCATCACATGTTTCCATGGGTCCTCCTCGTCCATATCATCCTCAGTGTCCATATCATCCTCAGTGTTCCCAATTTCCTCCTCACTCCCGCCATCCTCGCTCGCAATCCCGCCCATATACAGAATTTTGATACGAGGTTGCGGTCCTTCCATAGAGAAGTGAATGTAATCACCTCCGCTTAAATTGTACTTGGCGACGATAGCCTGCAATTGTTCCCCGCAGAAGTAGGTCTTCTTTCTTTTTTTCTTCACTCGAAGAATGTAAGTGGTCCCGTGAACATTGAAATCCACTTTATTGCCAACTAACTCGTTGAACTCTTCGCGGATATTGCATGGTAGAATCTAAAAAAGAAATATAAAGAATCTTTTGTTAAGAAACACAAGTCTCAAGCTAGATAGTAAAACGAAAGAACAAGTTAACATAAAAAGAATTGTTAATTACCAACGAATCAACGTCACCGTCGTGGAGCTGAAGCATAAAAGAAGTCCCGGTGAATCGTCCTTGGGCACATCGGGACCGACATACTTCGCAAGCCATGTTCTATTAAATTAAGAAAGTACACATAGAGGTTAGAGGAGCATAGCTATCACAAAACAAAGACAAATGGCAACACCTACCTATCACAAAACAAATGCACAAAAGCTATCTACTTTACTGGAATATCCAAAAACAATGCTGTGTGTGGTACCACCAGATTACTGTGTTCTAATTGCATGCTGGGGTTTGAACGCAGATAGAAAAAAGGATAAATGAGATGGGGACAAAAGTGATGGGTGCTTAGCCAAATAAAAAACTCCAGAACATGCTATCAATCCAAACGCTCGTTGCTATGGATTTCCTCTGTTTTCTCGTTCCTAAGTTTTGCATTTACGTTCCTAAATTGGGGACATAGACCATTGATTTGTCATGGAAATACGCATTATTG
This sequence comes from Alopecurus myosuroides, assembly GCA_028641055.1. Taxonomy (NCBI): domain Eukaryota; kingdom Viridiplantae; phylum Streptophyta; class Magnoliopsida; order Poales; family Poaceae; genus Alopecurus; species Alopecurus myosuroides. The sequence goes on from CM054058.1 coordinate 181,322,842, forward strand.
AAAATTAAATGTTGGAGATATAATGCACTACAAAGATCCGATAAGAGCACTGAATCCTGGAGCTCAAAGAAAGCAAACATTCCTCTGGATCCACGACGACGGGAGCACCGCGGCCACCAGGAGCAGGCGCACATCCTCTGGATCCACAACGACGACGGGAGGGCCGGAGTGGGCTGGGATGGAGGGGGATGGGAGGGAGGGGGATGGGAGGGAGAGGGGCTGACCTGGATCAACAACGACGACGACGACGGAGTGGGCGACGACCTGCTCTTCTCCTCCTCGACACTGGCGACGGCGGCGGCGTGTGGGTGCGTGTGGGTGCGGGTGCGGGTGAGATCTGGTCACTTAGAATACTAAATCATTGAGCTAAGCACATTGGCACCGGTTTGTGATACAAACCGGTTCTAAAAGGATCTGTCCACTGGGCCCCCCACCCTGCCGCAAATGGCCTCAAGGCCTTTAGGACCGATTTGTGATACAAACCGGTTCTAAAGGATCTGTCCCCTGGGCCCCCCCTCCGCGCAGCAAATGGCCGCAAGGCCTTTAGCACCGGTTTGTGATACAAACCGGTTCTAAATGATCTGTCCCCTGGGCCCCTCTCTGCACAACAAATGGCCGCAAGGCCTTTAGCACCGGTTTGTGATACAAACCGGTCCTAAAGGCCTTGCGGCCATTTGCTGTGCAGAGAGGGGCCCAGGGGACAGATCCTATAGAACCGATTTGTATCACAAACCGGTCCTAAAGGTTTTCTCATTTTTTTGCAGCAACAGCGAGGGCTTACCCCAGGCGCAGAGGTTCGGCTTTCACCTGGGGTATGTGTTATACCAGAGGCGAACATCTGATCTATTCGTCTGGGGTAAACGAAGAGTGCCAGGGTGTGGTGTTGGGTGGCCCTGCCACACTTTACCCCAGTCGCTTCCGTAGTTGGTTCGCCTGGGGTAAGGGACTTACCGCAGGCGCATCGCTCCGTTGTTCGCCTGCGCTAAGTAGCCCAGGCGCGTCTACTTTCATGTTCGCCTGTGGTAGGATATGCTGCTATAAGCAAATCTCTAGTAGTGTCCCCAATTTCCGAGTGAACTTATTGATAATTTGCTTGTAACTTCTGAGTATATCCGACTAATCCTTCCTTTTGTCTCCACGCAGGCCTTCGTGACCCAGTCTAAGAAAGCATTGGCGAAGGCCACCAAGCTAGCTGAGAAGGAGGCGGCTCTGCGTGAGTCAGCTGAAGCTAGGAGGAGCGGGAAGATCATAAGGAAATATAGGAGGAGGGCTCATGCAGCCGAAGATGAACTGACCAAGCTGTCCGTCCAAATCGCCGACACATATCGTGCTTTGACGGGTACAATTCCTAACTTTATAATTATAACCCGGATTCTCATTCTGATAAATAGTCGGATTTTCTTACCCGCTGCTTTTTCCTATTCTTTGCAGGTCCGGATGAGTTAATCCCGGATGAAGATGATATCACCAAGCTAAAAACCATCAAGAGCACTATCCGGCAGCTGTGCGCCGGAACCAAATGGATCCTTCAGGAGCTGAGGTGGCCGGGTTCCGGGCACGGCAACCTGAAGATGCTGCTGGACGCTTGCTCCACCGTCCCCGAGTGGATTGGGCACTGGAAACGATCGTCCTGCCGGGTTGGGGTAACCCGGGGTCTTGCGCTGGCTAAGGCGTATTTTCCCAAACTTGAGCCGGCCAAGCTTATAGGCGGGTTTCCTGAGTTTAACCACGACGGGTCCAAGTTCTCCGTGAAGAATTTCAAGGCCATCCAGAAGGAAGTCCGTCACCCGGCCAGCATAATTGCCGATGGTTTGGACCTTAGTGTCATTATTCCAGCATATGATTCTAATGACAAGGCTATCAAGTCGGATCTTCCCAAGCCATACGATATGCTGGCCCGATGGAAGGCGGAGGCTGCCCAGTTGAGAGAGGAGGCCGCGAAGAAGAAGGCCGAGGCCGATTCTGCGTCTGCTACCTCCATGCCAATCGTCCCTCCTCCCGCACGGGCCGGCACCACGGCTGATCCGGGTGCTGCTGCTACCAAGAGTGCTGAAGAGCAAGTCAAGGGACAGGACCCGGCTGGCAAGGGCAAGGAGAAGATGGATGCCTCAGCCCAAGATGCCGAGTGATATTTGCTATCCACTGTCATCAAATACGTCATTCGGCAAATGGGCCTTTTAAACAATTGTTTTTGATGGTGCGCCTGTGCACCTTTGATACTACTATCATGGTTTGTAATACGTTTTGAAACTTAATAGCTTTCGTGGCCCTTCTGGCCCCTGGATGAATTTGATATCTATCTGCTTTTGAATTTGTTCATCCTTGATATTCCGACTTACTTTATGGTTCCTTTTGTGAGACTCGGTTTCCGGGTCTCGTGGGTTTTGGCAGGTGGACTTTTCTCTAAGTCCCCAAGTCCCCAAGACTCGAATTTTTGGGTTTTTGAGCTTAATAGCTAGATAATTTGTTTCTTTTTTCAAAATCCCCAGTCCCCAAGGCCCGAACTTCCGAGTCTAGGGTGTTAGGTCTTTCAAATAAAACAAATTGTCTTTGCTAAAGCCCAAAACCTAGAGTCGTTTCACATAGGTTTTGAAGTTATGCTTAATAAACAGTGAGTTTTCGGTTATTAACCCTGTACTCTGCATAACTTGTCGTTTAGATGACCCTTTTGGCTCTCTTGTACTGTAAGCCGGCTTTCGCGTGGATAATCATGTTGCTACATCTATACGAAGACAGGGTCAGGCAAGTCCCATTGGGCATCATGACTGATTGTGATCATATGCGAGCAAATCATGCCACTTTAGTGCGAGTCACATCGAGCTTAAGTAAGAAAAGTCAAGAAAGTTTGGCTCCTTTGTCCGGTTATAAGCTTGTAGCCGTACTCGTTTGCGAGTAATCGGCCCTTATAACTCATAGGCATCATGGCCGGGTCTCTGAGTTTG